>JAXRKP010000284.1:10000-97500 GCA_037039925.1 Doris montereyensis
TGAAGACTCTTGGTAAAAATGAAGGTGGGTGTGCCAAGGAAATAGACTCTAAAGGTGGGTCGCAAAATTTTCCTCCTTTTTCACTTTTGGTCACCATCATCACTGCTTACTGTCTTACGCTCATCCTCATGCTTCCGATTGGTTAACCATTTAGTAAACAGGAAAAAGGACACGTTAAGACTCATAAGCTTATGTCCACTGTCAGTCTTTTATTGCCCACCTCATCCGTCAATCGCAAGCGTGGACACAAGAGGAGATTTAAAACCCACCAAAAATGCACCATGCCTTCTTGATTATATCTTTCTGAATGCCATTTTATTTTTTATCAACTGGTCCTGTGGCTACTTGTTCATTTAATTCTGCATTTTACCACTCACAGAAGGGCTTAGGTACCTCAAACTGCTGAGGGAAAACCAAAATCCCGAGGTCCCTGGCAAGTCAGGAAATCCAGCAAATCAGGATGATTTTACAATCCACCGAGACTTCCCGATTAGAGAGGTTCCACTGTTATTCCCAACACGGTTGGGAATAAGAAAAAATTAGTATGCCCTACAAGGTTGGGAATAACGACAGCCTAAAAATGTAGAGCTAGATCCAGATATATCTAAATCTCTAATTAATAATCTCCATGGAAAGTAACGCATATCAGAAGGTAGCGTTAATTACCACAGAAAAATCTAATGGTAATCGATAAGTTGTTAGTTGCAACTAGTATTTGCGGAGGTTATCAGCATTTTTGTGGTTTGGCGATTAGTCCGTTGTCGCCGACATATCTGTTTTTGATGTTTAGGCTCCGGTCAGTTGTCAACTTGAAAGTCTCCAGCTGTTATCATTATTAGTGTTTTTTTGGCTTATATTACATTAGAAGCGCTCTATATAATTAGGATACCTAAACCTAGGCCAGAGGCACATACATACATTTATTTTTTTCCTTTTATATATGTTAACGGGGGTTGTATTAATCTAAAAGAGGAAGAACATAGCTGTCTCTGCTTTACTGAAACACACACATTCTCGTCGCCATTACACGTGGTAATTTCATTTAACAAAGCTCTC
Source organism: Doris montereyensis (assembly GCA_037039925.1). Classification (NCBI taxonomy): domain Eukaryota; kingdom Metazoa; phylum Mollusca; class Gastropoda; order Nudibranchia; family Dorididae; genus Doris; species Doris montereyensis. The sequence goes on from JAXRKP010000284.1 coordinate 11,057, forward strand.
CAAGAAATCGGTGGTGATTGGCGAATCGCCCCAAAACAACCAGAATGTTTCCGGTGCCAGATTGACACTACGATCACGGAAATATGTTGATTTACTTACAACATCAGAATTAGTTCCTCTGAGTAAAAATTTACTCTAGAAGAATTCAGTTTAAACAAAACAGCTTCTTGCCGCTGCCTTGTCGGAATTATGAAATATGGGTACCCATTACAGTTGATGTCTGTGTGACACAAGGAATGCTTGGCCTGATAGGAATATCTCACCAAAATGTTGCTTACGATTTTTTAATGGGAATGAAGTGAAAACAGGGTGGGGGGAGGGGTTCAGGTGTGGTCTGCCCATTAATTATTTGGAAATCCAGTGAAAAAATGTCGCTATTAAAAATTGATAAAAGTTGTGCTTACGAGAGATTTCACAGTATACTGCATTTTTATAAATTACACACGTTAAATTGATTTACAATTGAAAAATACAACTGTGTCCTATTTTTTCCCGACAGACGACTGTTGATTCCACAATGAAGCCTTTGATGAAGGTTGCAGATGCTGAGAAGGAGAGTATGTATGGATACATCCATACTGTCTCCGGTCCTAGTATTGCCCCGTTCCGTTATAATATATTTTTGTGTTTTGGGGAGGAGTCCATAGTCGGGTCCCAGCTCTTATTTTGTTAACATCTGTCACCTACGTTTGGCTCAGATGTGAAAGGGTGTGGGTGGAAGGGGTTCAGGGGCAGGGATGGCGGTAAAGTGTAAAAATAATGACAGGGACCTAACTATGATACGACTTCCTGTGTTTGATTTACATTAACATTATTTTGCTTGTTTTTTTTTGTGTGTGTGCAGAGTCAATAGGATTTTGTTATCAATAAATTGTTCTTCTTTTCTTTGTCGGGGGCTTGGTAGTTCAGAGGCAAGCTGTCGGCCTCGCTAACCAGAAGGTCATGGGTTCAAGCCACGACAGTTGAACTATTTTCTAGTGGTTTTATTTTTTGTATAAAAGTGTCCTGGCCCAGGAAGGTGGATGGACACAGATCACAACACTGTAGGGATCCCATGTGTTTTTTCAGGGCCGTTTGGGCACCATTTAAAAGATCCTGCTAAAACGACCATGATCGCCTTAGGTGATGTAGGTGAAATAAAAAATGAAACTGTGTGCGATCGTTGGATTTTGGTTGTTTTTGTTTTATGTTTTGTGGTTTTGTTTTGGTAAATGTCTTTTTTATCCATTTTTATCCTCGTGTAAAGGAGACTATGTAAAATAGTCCGCAAATTGGGATTTCTGTCAGTTATCAACGTCTCTCTATCACCATTGTTACTTTCATGTTTTTGCTTTTGCAATTTTAATCTTTGTTTTTTGCAGTGGTGACAGCTCAGCAGATGTCTGGAGCGGCCATCATGGAATTGGTCCGTGTCGGCCACAGCGAGCTGGTAGGGGAGATCATCAGGCTGGAAGGCGACACAGCTACCATCCAGGTCTACGAGGACACCTGTATCCTTTCTAACTTGAGCTTGAGCTGGCTGGGTTTGGGTTTCTTTCACATCTAGGACGAGTCCAGAGGGGTTTTTGGTTTTTTAGAAGAGAATCACCATTGCTTTGAATGCGGCAAATAACTAGCGAGTTTTGATTTATTTTTCGGATGTTCATATGATTTTTATACTGAATTTTAATGTATATCACTGTCGCTTTCTATTCAGACCTTCCATTTCTCCGCCTTTAGGCGGAATACCGGCAATTTTATCATTTGCCGACATTTTCCCACCGAACAAAATTTTAAAAACATTTTTGGACATTGGCGATTCGAATGGCAGAAATGACGAATGTCGGAAGAAACGGGTTTAAAATTTTGATTTCCGGCGTTGGAACTTTCGTTTGAGATTGAGATTCAGGCATTGTTCCAGTCTGAGTGTCAGTTCAAGCTGGCGCTTTGCTTTGTTAACGACTATGTATCAATCTAGATCTCTACCTTTGACTTGTGAAACTTTCATCATGTCGGAAATTCTTGAATTTGTTGATATGAATTCAGACATTAAATCTATAGAAAATGGCGTGAGATATAAATTTTGATGGAATTGGTTAGAGGAGAAGGATGGGACGGAACGGAGATTTCCTGTCTGTTTACGTTAGAAAACTCCCTAATCCAGGCCAGGTATTCTGCACATATTGTAAAACTTAAGTTGACTACAGTGGAAGGAAAATCGCACATCAAACGACATTCTGACAGCGTGAGTCATAAGAAAAAGAGACAGATCCTGAATAGTAACAATATTCTGCCAGCTGTGTTCAGATCGACTTCTAATTTGGAAAAAAGGAGCAATCTCTTTACAAAAACCCTACCTTATGGTGCTGCTCCTAATGTTGCCATCATAGTATGTAACAGTGTATGTTTTGTATAATATTGTATAACATATGACCCGAGAAAATTTTCAGGCAATTTTGTCAAGGGTGAATGGAAGGTCTGTCTATTGAAAGCACGTGTATACATAGAGCGGGCGTTGTTGTGAAATCATAGTGTTGTGAGTTTGTAACCATGGTGACACTAGGAAAAGACGTTGAATAATATTAAAGCCCCATAGGAACAAAGACGAGACAAATACAAGGAATAGAGAGGAAAAACACCCTGGCCACCACTTAGGATCGAACTCGCGACCTCGGCATCGGAGTGAAGTTAGCTCGGTTGGTAGCCTGCTTTCCTTTACGTGGCGGCGATCCGTGCCGGCGTAGAGTTTAGGTCTTTTTTCTCAACGTTGTACTCTTAGGAAATGTACTTCACTCTGTTGTCTTCCTTGACTCGGGCATGAGTATAGGTAGATAAAACAAATTTAAATCTGCAATAGAGACGTTTTTATTTTTAACCGTCTGTCCCTAATTACAAGGGGACTGACTCGGCAGTGGAGAGGCAAAGTTTCAGCCTCTTAACTCAAAGGTCGTGGGTTCCAGCCCTGGACGGTTTAAAAAATTTCTCAAGTATTTTTCAATTAAAATCTACTTTTTGAGATATCCTTCACAAACTGTACAAAAGCGTGAAATGGCAAAAGACAGAAAATCACAAATAAAGGAGAAAAATAGACAAAAAATAAATGCGACTCAGCTCAGAACGCTCCTGTTTGGTATGATTCATCCTCACTGTGTTGCTCAGCTGTAGCAATACTTTTTTGGGCCCTTTTCTTCTTATTTGATGATGTCCACCTGGGTCTTCTGCTTGCACCACTCGACGTAAATCCAATTCTCGTAAATTCCGCAACTTGAAATTTACCTACACGTAAACCTAATCTACCGGAATACCTCACATTTTGCTAACCCTCTCCATCATTGAACACAATAGTGGCATCATTCACAGCAATCTCCAACCTTTCTCTTCCACCAAAACAAGCCTTTGGACAACATCCACCCCCGTATCAGACTGTGGTAACTTTCATTTGCATTCTTGGTGCCACTATTCTATAGACATTTCTTCAACAGCTTATCATCTGACAAATCTTAAAAACACACCTTTGAACTCCTCCATCACAAAATTAGGTAAACCTATTCTTATCTGTCTTTTTGCACCATTCACCACATTTGTCATCATCTCCATTGCTATGATACCAAACTGCCCAGACTGCCTTCTTCATCTTTCCCAAAGCATTCACATTCTTCTGTATGGCACCTACTCCGTGATGACCTTGGATCCTCCTCTGGCACCTGCTCCGTGATGACCTTGGATCCTCCTCATGGCACCTTTCGTCAACTTGCCTGCCCCACCAATGCCTTTCACCGTCTTCTTACCTAACACATATCGATTCCTTTAACACTGATTGATCTTATCAAGTAACCTCTTTCCCATTCTCTTCTGCACGTGGCCACAACACTCCAGTTTTCTGAATCGTTCCACCATCGTAGATAGGGGGATCTGCCTCTGAAACCTTCTTATATCTCTTAGAATCACCATCTCCCAGATATTCAGCTTATGTCATTCCATACAACTCTTCTGACCTCTTAAAAAATTATTTTCGTACCTTCTGGCTCCATGCTACCTGCTGAACCCTCATGGTTCTTTTTACAGTTCTTATGACCCTCTCTCTCCACTCTTCAAATTCTTCATCTGATTTCTTCACTTTCATCTTTGCACACAAGTCACAATGGTTGCTCATCGTCTTTGTGTCCGCCTTTGCTGGTCCTTGACTTCACGGTGGTAGCCACCCATTCTTACTTGAAAAAACCTCTAGCGCTGCCACATTCCATCTACGGTCAAACAAGTGACACTGTCATTCATCTCCCTCCATCCCCATTCTTCATCTCCCTCCATCAAAACTGTCACTTCATCTCCCTCCATCACACGACGCTGTCCTTCATCTCCCTCCATCTGACGACACTGTCACTTCATCTCCCTCCATCACACGACACCATCTTCATCTCCCTCCATCACACACTGCTGTCACTTCATCTCCCTCATCACACGACACTGTCACTTCATCTCCCTCCATCACGACACTGTCACTTCACTTCTCCCTCCATCCCTCCATCCATCACGACACTGTCACTTCATCTCCCTCCATCACACGACACTGTCACTTCTCTCACTTCATCTCCCTCCATCACACGACACTGTCACTTCATCTCCCTCCATCACACGACACTGTCCACTTCATCTCCCTCCATCACCGACACTGTCACTTCATCTCTCCATCCATTTCCCTCCACACGACACTGTCACTTCATCTCCCTCCATCACACGACACTGTCACTTCATCTCCCTCCATCACACGACACTGTCACTTCATCTCCCTCCATCACCGACACTGTCACTTCATCTCCCTCCATCACACACACTGTCACTTCATCTCCCTCCATCACACGACACTGTCACTTCATCTCCCTCCATCACACGACACTTTCACTTCATCTCCCTCCATCACACGACACACTTCATCCCTCCTGACACTCACTTCATCTCCCTCCATCACACTGACACTGTCACTTCATCTCCCTCCATCAAATCTCCCTCCACACTTGTCACTTCATCTCCCTCCATCACTACGACATTTCCCTCCACTGACATCTCCTCACATCACTTCATCTCCCTCCATCACGACACTGTCACTTCATCTCCCTCCATCACACGACACTGTCACTTCATCTCCCTCCATCATCAATTAATTTCCCTCCATCACACTGTCACGACACTGTCACTTCATCTCCCTCCATCACGACACTGTCACTTCATCTCCCCTCCATACTCACTGTCTTCCATCTGTCACTTCATCTCCCTCCATCACACTGACACTCACTTCATCTCCCTCCATCACCAGCTGTCACTTCACTGTCACTTCATTTCCCTCCATCACACTTCATCTCCCTCCATCACACGTCACTGTCACTTCATCTCCCTCCATCACACGACACTGTCACTTCATCTCCCTCCATCACACGACACTGTCACTTCATCTCCCTCCATCACACGATCGACACTGTCACTTCATCTCCCTCATCATCATCTCCCTCCACGACACTGTCACTTCATCTCCCTCCATCACACGACACTCACTTCCTCTTCATCTCCATCGACACTGTCACTTCACTTCATCAATTAATTTCCCTCCATCACCACTGACACTGTCACTTCATCTCCCTCCATCACACGACACTGTCTCACTTCATCTCCCTCCATCACACGACACTCACTTCATCTCCATCACACACTGTCAATTAACACTCACTGTCTTCATCTCCCTCCATCACACTTCACTTCATCTCCCTCCATCACACGACACTGTCACTTCATCTCCCTCCATTCAGCGCTGTCAATTAATTTCCTCCATTGCTGTCCCCTTCATCTCCCTTCCCTCCATCACACGACACTGTCACTTCATCTCCCTCCATCACACGACACTGTCACTTCATCTCCCTCCATCATTTCCCTCCATCACGACACTGTCACTTCATCTCCCTCCATCCCTCCATCCACACGACACTGTCACTTCATCTCCCTCATCACACGACACTGTCACTTCATCTCCCTCCATCACACGACGCTGTCACTTCATCTCCCTCCATCCCGACGCTGTCACTTCATCTCCCTCCACGACACTGTCACTTCATCTCCCTCCGCAGCCTTCAACTCATCCACCGCTCGTCTCTGACTCTCCTTCGCCACTGACAATGAAGCCGACAAAATCTTATTTCTAATCTAAAAGTAGCTGCTCTAACATCTGACGCATGTGCTGACAAGAACCTTTTCTCCCCTTCACATTATGGCACCTATTCCGTACATTTGCAGCCTGAATGAAACTTCAAATTCACATTCTCATCTTGATCTAACACTGACACTGAGTTCCGACACAGGTGGCACCCTAACCGGCACACTGTCCGCTGCCGATGCCAGACAATTTCCTCCTCAATCACTAAATGTGTCCCCCTTGCTGGGCAGTCATAAAAGAGGACAAGCAAACCTATCTAATGGGTTCCTTCCAAAAAAATTCTATATATCCTTCGCCAACTTCTCCGTTCTCGTTCCAAAATCTCACTCATCTTAAAAAATGACGCATAGACCTAGGATTTTTTTTCTTCATCCACAGCTTGGTCATTGTCATTAACTTCCCGAACTAGTAGGTCTAGATAATTTCCCCCCATAGCAGTAACATAAACATCATCAAATCATCAGATTCATTTCTCGTCAAATCATCAGATTCATTTCTCGTCAAATCATCACCTCACAAAATCAGCATCACCAGACCTATTACTCACACATCATCATCTCTAGATCTAGGAGGTAAATATTCACTAGCCTTTACCTTTGTAAACCTATTACCATGAAACTTTCTCTTCTTAGGCCTAGTTTTGCAGATCCTAGGCTTTTTTTGCAGACTCTATCATGAATACAATTCAAACAATCACAAATCAATCCAAAATATGCAGAATCAGAATGCAAGATTTTGAAAAGAACAAAAATGCAGGGGGTCATGTTACAGATAAAAAACAAGTGGCCAGAAATTTTTGACATTAGCGGCTAAATTTCAGCTAGAGATACAACAGTCTAAAAAATGCCATCCACCGTAACTAAGGTAAACAAACGAACCTCACCCATTTAAAAAATAAAATAAAATTATTTCTAATGCATTCTGAAAGCTTTGTTATGTACCAAAAGATGCTGAAAGAATTGTAGTTACATTTTGGGCCCAAAAATTTCTACTGCAAAAAAAATGTTTCTTTACCCTAAATAGCCCTTTAACAAATCAAAGCCCATAAATGTCATATTCCTTAACGGAGTATTCAGCTGGTGTCACTGTTGGAGATCCCGCACTGCGTACCAAAAAGCCGCTGTCTGTTGAATTGGGTCCTGGTCTTATGGGCAGTATTTATGATGGTAAGTTTATTTCACTTTTATACAAAACCCTGTCCATGATTTAGGCATATAAAAAACCCCTGCAGTCCATGTTCTTAAGAGGCATTTCATAGTAGTAGGCAGTCAATCTTTTTAGAGATATTTGGAATAATTCAGTATTGATGCTATGTTCCTGGTTGTTAATTAGAAACATGTATAGAACACATTGCTTCAGGGACATATGCTCTATAAAATTGCTATTATATTTCTATCATATTTATTCTTATTTCCATTTATTATCTATCTCCCCTGTTTGTAAGCACTAGGGAAAACCTGCTGGTAGGTTCTCCATCTTTCCTTTCATTCTTCTTTCGTGTTTCCCCTCAATTGATGTTGCGATCGTCGCATACAGTGGTTCTTGTATATTATTGTCTTGCTGTTGTCTCTTAATTTATCACTTTATGGTAGGTAGTAGGGGGAAGGGGAGAAGATTGCGAGGAAAGAATAGAAAATGTCTAATCTCTCTCCCCCTCCACCCGCTGCTGTTAGGTCCTACTCCTTTGCCTTTTCTTCTTTCACATCTCTGTTTGCTTGCTTTCTTTGTTTCTTTATCAGTTCCCATTCTGCTTTCGGTGTATGGGTTCAGATGCCCGAGGTGATCTTTCTCCAGGATGCCCTGTCCTGGCATTTTCTGTTTCCTTCCAAAAAAGTTAAATTTCTCTGCTTCAATGATTCTTTTATATCTTCTTCCCACTTTCTCCGAGGTCGGCCTTTTGGTCTTTTACCTTGGGCTTTAGCACTGTATACTGATTTAGCTATTCTATTGTCATTCATTCTGTTTACATGCCTAAACCATCTCAATTGATTTGTTTCTATCTTAGTTTTTATGCCATCTGCTTTGGTTTGATCTCTTATTGTTGTGTTTCTGATTTTGTCTCGTTTGGGAAGGAGAGAAGATTGCAAGGAAAGAATAGAAAATGTCTTATCTCTCGCTGTACTCTACTGTCTAAAGTCCAAGTTACGCTGCCATAGAGGAGAGTGGACAATAAACTGTATTATATACTGCCATTTTGGTTTTTGTTGACAATTCTTGCTTACCTACAAATACCTTTCCTAGATGGTTATATATTGCACTTGCCTTTTGATTTCTGATTTCTTCTCTTAGTTTTCCCTCTAAGTTAATCATTACTCCTAGGTAATTGTAGCTTTGAACTTATTCTAAATTCTCCCTGCCCAATTTAAGATTTTGTGTTTTAGCTTCCCTAGTTACTAGCATTGTTTTGATTTTCTTTGCATTTACTCTCATTCCTCTTTTATTTAGTTCATTGTTCATAATGTTGATATTCGACTGAAGGTCACTTTCTGATTTTCCAAACAGAACTAAATCATCAGCAAATGAAAGCATTGATACATTTACTGGTTTGATCTTCCACTTACCTACATTCATTTTCTTCATTTTTGAGGATGCCTTTGCGACTGAATCCATAAATGTGATAAACAAAAGAGGACTTAGGATACAACCCTGTCTTACTCCTATATCTACATTAAATTCTTCTGATACATTTCCAGCTATTCTCACTGAACATGTTGGTTTATTGTAATTGTGTTCTTTTAATGGCTTCTATTAAATTTTGCTCTACATTGTGTTCTTTTAAGGAATGCCATGGTTCGTTCCTCCATTTTTTGTTTACTTTTATGTGGTCTGGCTAAATCCAGCCTTATCTGATCCTCTATAGTTTGAGCATTCCATAGTTGATCCGCTAAGTAGTGATATCCCTCTATAGTTTGAGCGTTCCATAGTTGATCCTTTCTTATGTATTGGTACTACCGTTCCCTTTTCCAGTCGATTTGGCACCTGTTTGATTTTCCAAACATGTTGGCTATCAAGTTCATTGCATGTAGTGGTTTGTCTGCCTATTCCCCTTGGTTTTTAATCATGTCTGGATGTCCTTTGATCTGCTCCTGGGTTTTTTCCTAATTTCACTTTTCATATAACTGAATGGATTTCTTCCATTGATATATCTTCAGCTGTCTCCTCTTGATTACTTGATACTCTTCCTAATTGATCTTTACTCCTTGTTTCATACGTTCTGGAGGGATTATGTAATTAGTGAAAATGCTTAAGATGTTTGTTTCCATGATTTCGCTGTCTTCTTTCATTATTTCTCCTTTGACATTCTTAATTTACCCCGTAAAGGCATGCTTTAGTCTTTCTTATGAAGAAAAAAGACCATTATATTCACCTCCTATCTCCTTTAATTTGTTTCCTATCCTTCCGTGCCCCCCCAGTACAACTGAGGAGTGTTTCTTTATACATCTGCCACTTTTCTTCTATTGTGCTATCATTCAGATCCATCTGTCTTTCACTGATACATCTTTTTATCCTAGATTGATATACCTGTTTTACTACTGGTTTATTTAGTTCCTCTATTTTGAGTTTAGTAGCTTTCTTCTCTTTCCTTTTCTGTTTGTTTTCCTCAGTCAGTAATCTCATTTTGGTAATCACTAAGTGATGATCACTAAGTATTTCTGCTCCTCTGTTTACTCTTGCATCCAATGTACTGTAAAAAGGGAACTGCTAACTATTATGTAGTCTATCATTAACTTTTCACACCTGTCTTCATTTACTCTTGTATATTTGTGGATATCTTTATGAGAAAAAAAGGTGTTGGCTATTTTCTATGTTATTCTTTAGGCAAAAATATTAGTCTCTCTCCATTTGGATAAGTTGTTGTCTCTCCTTCTTTACCTACTACTACTCCTCCTGACGTTTCTACATTGTTGCCTCCCGAGCATTTAAATCTCCTTAAGGGTTTAGTTCCTGTTTGGACCCAAGATTCTCTGCAGCAGGTTGTAAATCATTTTCCAAGATATCATTTTCTTCTTTAGTTGCGTCTTCGTTTGTTCCATAATTTATTTTCTCGCCCTTTTGGTTTAATATTTACCTCTAATAGCCTTTGGCGTATAAATTTCCGTCTTTCTAGTAGCTTTTCATGCCTTTTATGCTAGGAGGCCTACTCCTGCTCTAGGTGCTCTATCTTTGACAACTACTCCTGAGAAGATTAAAGTATGATTCGGTCCTACATTTTCTATTCCTTGTCCTTTTCTTTGTTTCTGTAATGGCCAAAATATTTACTTTGAATTTTTCCATTTCTTCAACTAATGTAACTCTTTTCCATTTATTGCCCCAACGTTCCATGTTCCAAAATCACAGTCCGTGTTCGTTTTCCAAGTTTGTCCTCCAAAGATCAAGCTGGTTATATTTCTTTGACTTCTCTGAATCAGGTTGTTTTGGATAAGTAGGGGATTAATCCACTGTACCCTAGGTAGATGGTGGGGCTGCCACCTTGAGGCCCCCTACCAGGCCATAGCCTCATTAGTCATTCAAGACCAGCCTCAGGGCAGCAGGTTTTTTCTGTCAGACTTAACTTCCTTAAGCCTTTGGTCAGTCAAGACCGACCTGCAAGGCAGCAGGTTGTTTTCTGTCAGGGTCAACTCCCTTAGCCTTTGGTCAACCAAGACCCTTGCAGCAGGAAACTCGTGGGGGTGGGGGGCGGGATCATCTACTCCCCGTACAGGTGCTTACCTGTCCACTGCCCGGCTGTTTTCTTGCTGTTTCCTCTTAATTCACCCTAAGATCACCGCAATGGAAGCTGCGGGGTAAGTTTCAATGAATCCCTCAGCCACTGCACACTTAACACGGCCAATCAACCTCTTATTTCTGGCAGGTATCCAACGTCCTCTTGCCGACATCAGTGACCTGACCCAGAGCATCTACATCCCCAAGGGTATTATCTTCAGCCCTGGACCGCAAGAAGACCTGGGACTTTGAGCCACTCAACGTCAAGTGTTTGACCCTCATTTTTTAATTTAAAAAATAATAATAATAAAAATTGTTTCTTTATTTCAAAATCATGTTCAATGTATACTTCAATATTGTTTCGGTGGAAGTCACAGGGGAGTGAATGCATGTAATGTTGCGGAAAACTTGAAAACTTAAAACCCAAAAAAAAAAAAAAAGAACAAAATGTTGAAAGCACAACAATCAATGTGGTGGTGTTCAGTGTCAAATAAGTGATATTTTTTGGATGGATGAATTTGAACCCCCCCACAACGTTTTAATTGTGACGTTAAAACATGGTGGCACCGACTCTACTAACAAAGAAATGAAAATCTCATGGAAGACTTTCTAGGATTTCCTAGGATTTTGGGTTCACTGAGTGTTTAGAGGACCGTGTAGTCTAGAGGCAAGTTGTCAATTTCTCAAATGAAATGTTGAGGATTCGAGCCTGACTTTCACGGGTGAACAGAAATTTTTATTTTTTTCTTATTTTTAAAGTAAAATCTACTCTAGTACAGTTAGATGGATTTGCACATAGTCGTATCAAGATTTCAATGAATTCTTATCATTTAAAGCAGGCCACTGTGCAGATTGATTACAACGCTGTGTACTTTAAAGATCCCATGGCTGTTTTAGAAGCCAAAATTTAAAATCTTGCCAAAAACCCCATGAGGTCGCCGTAGTTGTGGATGTGGGTAATGTCAAATGAAATCTCATTGAGTGCTTTGAATCCAGGTCTCATCAGGAAACCAAAACTGGAATGGCTGCTTTGTTTGCTTTGGTTTCAACTCGTCTCTTATATGATACTCTTTCTCTTTTTGTTGTCTGTACTTCAATTTTCCTCGCGTTTACAAGTCATTTGACAAATTATTTAAGTTCGCCAGGTTGGCAGCCACATCACTGGAGGTGACATCTACGGCGTGGTCTACGAGAACATCATAGTCAAGCACAAGATCATGCTGTCCCCTAAGTCTATGGGCACCGTGACCTGGGTGGCAGAGCCTGGTTCCTACACCCTTGAGGTAAGAGTGACATCCCGGGGGGGTGGTAACTTCATGCAGTGGAAAACCCCTCTCTACTTGGACAAGGTGGCTCATGAAATCGTCCTGATTTGCTGGGTTTTCCCTAGTAATTTTGGTTTTCTATCTATCTATCTATCTCGGTCTGTGTCTGTCGGCGTCTCCGTCTCTCTCTGTCTGTCTCTTTGAACGATTCCACTGTAATATAGTTTAAGATGGATTTATAGTCCGTATGTGCAGGCTCACTCACTGTACATCATGTAATCCCCAGCATAGCATTTCATTCAAATTTCAAAGTTCTGTCTTAACCTTTTCAAGGCTGACCGCCACTCGATCGATGATCACCACAACGCTGTGTGAGGTCTTGTCGTGTGGCACCGATAGTTTTCAGTCAAGCGTTTCACCACAACGTACCTGTGATTATTGTGGTTTAGTTAGTTAATGAGACATATCTGTCTACTATAATACTAATGTGACCCAAACCTGAATTAAGGCAAATCTGTCTACTATAATACTAATGTGACCCAAACCTGAATTAAGGCAAATCTGTCTACTATAATATCAATGTGACCCAAACCTGAATTTGGGCAAATCTGTCTACTATAATACTAATGTGACCCAAACCTGAATTAAGGCAAATCTGTCTACTATAATACTAATGTGACCCAAACCTGAATTAAGGCAAATCTGTCTACTATAATATCAATGTGACCCAAACCTGAATTAAGGCAAATCTGTCTACTATAATAAATGTGACCCAAACCTGAATTGCAAATCTGTACTATAATACTAATGTGACCCAAACCTGAATTAAGGCAAATCTGTCTACTATAATACTAATGTGACCCAAACCTGAATTAAGGCAAATCTGTCTACTATAATACTAATGTGACCCAAACCTGGAAAGTCAAATCTGAATGTTAAGGCAAATCTGTGTACTATAATACTAATGTGACCCAAACCTGAATTAAGGCAAATCTGTGTACTATAATACAAATGTGACCCAAACCTGAATTAAGGCAAATCTGTCTACTATAATACTAATGTGACCCAAACCTGAATTAAGGCAAATCTGTGTACTATAATACTAATGTGACCCAAACCTGAATTAAGGCAAATCTGTCTACTATAATACTAATGTGACCCAAACCTGAATTAAGGCAAATCTGTCTACTATAATACTAATGTGACCCAAACCTGAATTAAGGCAAATCTGTCTACTATAATACTAATGTGACCCAAACCTGAATTAAGGCAAATCTGTCTACTATAATAGATGTGACCCAAACCTGAATTAGGGCAAATCTGTCTACTATAATACTAATGTGACCCAAACCTGAATTAAGGCAAATCTGTGTACTATAAATACTAATCTGTGACCCAAACCTGAATTAAGGCAAATCTGTCTACTATAATAGAGATGTGACCCAAACCTGAATTTGGGCAAATCTGTCTACTATAATACTAATGTGACCCAAACCTGAATTAAGGCAAATCTGTCTACTATAATACTGATGTGACCCAAACCTGAATTAAGGGCAAATCTGTGTACTATAATACTAATGTGACCCAAACCTGAATTAAGGCAAATCTGTCTACTATAATACTGATGTGACCCAAACCTGAATTAAGGCAAATCTGTCTACTATAATATAATACCCAAACCTGAATTAAGGCAAATCTGTCTACTATAATACTAATGTGACCCAAACCTGAATTAAGGCAAATCTGTCTACTATAATACTAATGTGACCCAAACCTGAATTAAGGCAAATCTGTCTACTTTAATACTAATGTGACCCAAACCACCTGAATTAAGGCAAATCTGTCTACTATAATACTAATGTGACCCAAATCTAAATTTGGGCAAATCTGTCTACTATAATACAAATGTGACCCAAACCTGAATTTGACCGTTAACCTTTCCTTTCAACAGGACGTGATCCTTGAGACAGAGTTTGACGGCGTCAAAACCAAACACACCATGCTGCAAGTCTGGCCGGTGCGACAGATGAGGCCGGTGACCGACAAGCTGGCTGCAAATTACCCCTCTGCTGACAGGACAGAGAGTTTTGGACGCCCTGTTTCCGTGAGTGATGGCGGGCACTTTTGTGTTACTCCCTTTTAGCTATCCGGTCCCTAGTCTGGCTGTCTCTATTTGGATGTGTGTCTGGCCGTCTCTCTTTGGATGCGTGTCTCTGGCCGTCTCTCTTTTGGATGTGTGTCTCTGGCGTCTCTCTTTGGATGCGTGTCTCTGGCCAATAAAGGTCTCTCTTTGGATGCGTGTCTCTGGCCGTCTCTCTTTGGATGCGTGTCTCTGGCCGTCTCTCTTTGGACGTGTGTCTCTGGCCGTCTCTCTTTGGACGTGTGTCTCTGCCTGTCTCTCTTTAGCTCTGTCTTGCCTGTGGCTCTCTGGTTCTGTCTTAACTCTTTCCCTCCCTCCTTCAGGCGGGCGTAATTATATAAAAGGTCCTATTTCTTTCCTTTCCTGTTTTTCACATGCCTTTTCATCTTGCCTTTTCCTCTTAATTTACCCTGAGATCACTCGCAATGGTGGACGGGCGAGATTCAGTGAAACAGAGCAAACCCTCCCTCGTGGGCAGTTGGCGGACACAGTAGATAGATTTACTCTTTAATATCTCCTTCATCTTACTGTTTCTTCTTAATTACCCCAAGGTCACCCCCATGGGGGTGCGGCCTCTCAACCAAAAGATAGTGGGTTCGAGCTCCACTGAAGGTTGAAAATTTTTCTCAAGTTTTTAGTCCCATCAGAGATTGAAGACGATAAAAATAGAGTTCCGGTGCAGATCACAACATGCTGTACACGTTAAAGATCCTTGGCTGTTTACAGGGCAGTCCGGGGGCAAAATGGGAAAAACCCAAGATCATAAATAGTGGTGCATGTGGAAAATCAAATCAACCAAAGGAAAAGAGGTGGAAAGGGTAAATGGCAATGATTGTCTCTTTCTCTCTGTCTGTCTGTCTCTTTCTCTCTGTCAGTCTCTTTCTCTCTATCTGTCTCTTTCTTTCTGTCTGTCTCTTTCTTTCTGTCTGTCTCTTTCTTTCTGTCTGTCTCTTTCTTTCTATCTGTTTCTTTCTTTCTGTCTGTTTCTTTCTTTCTATCTGTCTCTTTCTTTCTGTCTGTTTCTTTCTTTCTCTTTCTTTCTGTCTGTCTCTTTCTTTCTGTCTGTCTCTTTCTTTCTGTCTGTCTCTTTCTCTCTGTCTGTCTCTTTTTCCTTTTCGGTTTGTCTGTTTCTTTCTTTCTGTCTGTCTCTTTCTTTCTGTCTGTTTCTTTCTTTCTGTCTGTCTCTTTCTTTCTGTCTGTCTCTTTCTTTCTGTCTTTGTTTCGGGGGCTTCTGTCTGTGTCTTTCTTTCTGTATCTTTCTCTTTCTGTCTGTCTCTTTCTCTTCTGTCTGTCTCTCAAGTTTTTCTATCTGTCTCTTTCTTTCTGTCTGTCTCTTTCTTTCTGTCTGTCTCTTTCTTTCTGTCTGTTTCTTTCTTTCGGTCTGTCTCTTTCTTTCTGTCTGTCTCTTTCTTTCTGTCTGTTTCTTTCTTTCTGTCTGTCTCTTTCTTTCTGTCTGTCTCTTTCTTTCTGTCTGTCTGTTTCTTTCTCATCAGTCTGTCTGTCTCTTTCTTTCTGTCTGTCTCTTTCTTTCTGTCTGTCTCTTTCTCTCTGTCTGTCTGTCTCGATTTTCTTTCTGTCTGTCTCTTTCTTTCTGTCTGTCTCTTTCTTTTCTGTCTGTCTCTCTTTCTCTGTCTGTCTGTCTCTTTCTTTCTGTCTGTCTGTCTGTCTCTTTCTCTCTCTTTCTGTCTGTCTGTCTCTTTTCTTTCTGTCTGTCTCTCTGTCTGTCTGTCTGTCTCTGTCTTTCTCTCTGTCTGCCTGTCTCTTTCTCTGTCTGTCTGTCTGTCTCTATCTCTGTCTGTCTGTCTGTCTCTTTCTCTCTGTCTGTCTGTCTGTCTCTTTTTGTCTGTCTGTCTTGTCTGTCTCTTTCTCTCTGTTTGTCTGTCTGTCTTGTCTGTCTCTTTCTCTCTGTCTGTCTGTCTGTCTGTCTGTCTGCTGTCTGTCTGTCTCTGTCTCTGTCTGTCTGTCTGTCTGTCTCTGTCTCTGTCTGTCTGTCTGTCTGTCTCTGTCTGTCTCTTTCTGTCTGTCTGTCTGTCTTTTCTCCCTCTGTCTGTCTCTGTCTGTCTCTTTCTCTCTGTCTGTCTGTCTGTCTCTTTCTCTCTGTCTGTCTGTCTGTCTGTCTCTGTCTTTCTCTGTCTGTCTCTCTGTCTGTCTGTCTGTCTTTCTCTCTGTCTGTCTGTCTTTTCTCTCTGTCTGTCTGTCTGTCTGTTCTTTCTCAGTCTGTCTGTCTGTCTGTCTCTTCTGTCTGTCTGTCTGTCTGTCTGTCTGTCTCTCTGTCTGTCTTCTCTTTGTCTGTCTTCTGTCTTTCTCTGTCTGTCTGTCTGTCTGTCTCTGTTTCTCTGTCTGTCTGTCTGTCTCTCTTTCTCTCTCTCTGTCTCTTTTTCTGTCTCTGTCTGTCTGTCTCTTTTTTTTCTCTCTCTCTGTCTCTTTCTCAAACAAACAAAACTTTTTTTTCTCTGTCTGTCTGTCTGTCTCTTTCTCTCTGTCTGTCTGTCTGTCTGTCTCTTTCTCTCTGTCTGTCTGTCTGTCTCTTTCTCTCTGTCTGTCTCTTTCTCTCTCGTCTGTCTGTCTGTCTCTTTCTCTCTGTCTGTCTGTCTTTCTCTCTGTCTGTCTGTCTCTTTCTCTCTGTCTGTCTATCTGTCTCTCTCTCTCTCTCGGAGGGAAATGTTATTGCTTTTTAATTCATGCCAGATGTACACACATCCATCTCTCGAGATCCTACCGCCGCTGTCTAGCTTGCCCTTCCCTCTCCTCAACAGATGTCCAGGGTGGAACCACAGCCATCCCCGCGCCCTTGTCAAACTGTAGATCATGTCCGTGGGATGCGGGGGGAACCCATGTCCTTGAGAGCGCAGTGTGTTTGTATGACACTAGTAAGATCTTTTCTAGAATCTATCAGCATTTACTAAATTCAAATGCACTTCTAAGATTACAATCCTTTCGTCTGTCAGTTTTAATTCTCTGGGGCTAGGGAATCTATCCGGCAGCATTTGGAAACACTAAATCTCTGAAAAATATTCTTCTGAGTTTCTCTGCGCCTCTGAGCTCTCACTTAATTCGAGCAAAATTCGTCTCAGTAACATATAACACTCATCTCTCTCTCTCTCTCTCTCTCTCTGTCTCTCTCTCTCATGGGCTCTGGGTCAACGCATCTTCTTCTGGCCAACACTTCTGCCTCTGTCTCTGCCAGATCTCACAGGTTTATTCCAGGCCGTATACCCAGCCTTTTCTCACTCTGTGACAAGATTTCTTTTTCAAAATACTTCTAAGATTACAAAACGGCTGAAAAATATTCCTGAGTTCCGGGTGGTTTCCGGTTTTTCGATAATCTTTGCCAGTAAATATAATATATAAGCTAAAGAGATTTGTTGAACTTTGCTGATGTACTGAGATGTTTACTCGGAAACTGGAAATCTTTTTCGCTGAAGGACCGATGTAAACGCCCTAATTCAGTATTTGCAATGCGCATGTCTGCTCCAGCGTCTTTCGGTTTTCCTCCCGACCAAGGGATTTTTTCTTTCATTCTTCGTGGTCAATCGTCGGTCTGGTCGTAATCTCAAATCTCAACACGTGTTTTCTCATTGAAATTGGATTATCAAGTTGGATTTCTTTCAATATTTCGTTTGGATATTTATTTTGTTTATTATTCTAGTCTATAATAATCGGGTGGGATTTCTCAAATATATCGGCCAGTGTAAATTTATTCTTTATTGACTTTTACGGACTTCCGGTTTGGTTGGTTTTCAAAATTAGGTTTCAGGATTCAGTCACCGTGAGGTGCCTCACCGCATGCCTTTCTTTTTGTTTATCACATTTATGGATTCAGTCACTGTCCAAAAGGCATCCTCAAAAAATGAAGAAAATGAATGTAGGTATGTGGAAGCTCAAACCAGTAAATGTATCAATGCTTTCATTTGCCGATGATTTAGTTCTGTTTGGAAAATCATCTCAAAGTGACCTTCAGCCGAATATCAACATTATGAACAATGAACTAAATAAAAGAGGAATGAGAGTAAATGCAAAGAAAATCAAAACAATGTTAGCAACTAGGAAGCTAAAACACACAATCTTAAATTGGGCAGGGAGAATTTAGAACAAGTTTAAAGCTACAGTTACCTAGGAGTAATGATTAACTCAGAGGGAAAACTAAGAGAACAAACCAGCCAGAGAATCAAAAGGCAAGTGCAATATATAACCATCTAGGAAAGGCATTTGTAGGTAAGCAAGAATTGTCAACAAAAACCAAAATGGCAGTATACAATACAGTTTATTGTCCTACTCTCCTCTATGACAGTGAAACCTGGACCTTAAACAGTAGAGAATACAGTAGAGTACAGGCAGCTGAAATGAAATATCTAAGAAGAGTGATAGGGAAAACTAAAAGAGACAAAATCAGAAACACAACAATAAGAGATCAAACCAAAGCAAATGGCATAAAAACTAAGATAGAAACAAATCAATTGAGATGGTTTGGGCATGTAAACAGAAAAAATGACAATATAATAGCTAAATCAGTATACAGTGCTTAAGCCCAAGGAAAAAGACCAAAAGGCAGACCTCGGAGAAAGTGGAAAGAAGCAGGTATAAAAGAGGCATTAAAGCATAGAAATGTAACTTTTTTGGAAGCAAACAGAAAATGCCAGGACAGGGCATCCTGGAGAAAGATCGTCTCAGGCATATGAACCCATACACTGAAAGGTAGAATGGGAACTGATAAAGAAAGAAAGAAATAACGGGGCTATCCATGATGTGGGGAGAGAGAACAAGAAACGTAGTGTAGATTCCACCTCCTGTTATGGCAGTCCACATTGGATAGATTTGTGAACTTCCTTCATTTATTCATTGACTATTGTAGACTGTGAGTGTAATACATAGCCTTGCTACAGTTATCAATCGAGCCTTGGTGTCTTCTTCATATCTTTAAATCTAGAGTCGTTGGCTTGCTTTATGTTTACCAGTCATTGGCTTGCTTTATGTTTACCAGTCATTGGCTTGCTTTATGTTTACCAGTCATTGCCTTGCTTTATGTTTACCAGTCATTGCCTTGCTTTATGTTTACCAGTCGTTGCCTTGCTTTATGTTTACCAGTCATTGGCTTGCTTTATGTTTACCAGTCATTGCCTTGCTTTATGTTTACCAGTCATTGCCTTGCTTTATGTTTACCAGTCATTGCCTTGCTTTATGTTTACCAGTCATTGCCTTGCTTAATGTTTATTAGTCGTTGCCTTGCTTTATTTTTACCTTCGTAACAGTACCTTTTGTTTTTAATTTTTGCTCCTTTTCCCTCCTTGAAGGTATCACGCTGTCCGAATACTTCCGTGACATGGGTCTCAACGTGTCCATGATGGCTGACTCCACGTCCCGATGGGCCGAGGCTCTGAGAGAAATCTCCGGTCGTCTGGCCGAGATGCCCGCCGACTCTGGCTACCCCGCCTACCTGCCAGCCCGTCTGGCCCACTTCTACGAACGTGCTGGCCGCGTCAAATGTCTGGGTAATCCTGGAAGAGAAGGATCCGTCAGTATCGTTGGAGCGTAAGTGGTAGAAGAAGTAGTAGTAGTAGCCATGGATATTTCTTTATTTCATCTTGTTGTTTCCTTCAATAATTCATCCTGAGATAACTGCATATGGTGGAGGGTGCGGGGTAGATTACGATGAGACAAAAGGAGCAAAACCTGTTTGACGAAATGCCAAAGTCAAGGAACTTGTTCTGACAATGCTCTACTCTATTTAATTGTCACACGTTTATTCTCTCAGTAATTCAAGGGTCTTCTTTCTGAGAACAACTTTTTTGCCCAAATTGTGTAACGCTTCCCAAAATTACTCTAAAGACCGACAGTAAACCTACTCCAGAGAGGGAGTTAAGCCAGCCTCGGCATTGAACGGGTGACGTCCCTATTTACCCAATGTAAATTTGTGGAGTCAACCCGATCGCCGAGGGTGGATTAAGCCGCAACCATCTGAGGCCGTGAGTTTGAGTTTGAATCTCTGTTACAAGGGTTTAACTAAATTTAACTCTTAACGATCAAATTCCTTTTTAAGAAGGGGGCATTTCAATAGTGGAAAAAAACGAGGCAGAGGGATAATCCTAGGGAACAAAAGGAAACAAATCAAGCTTCCTGAAAAGTGTGAAAATGATGTGATGAAAATGCATCACGTTAAGAGCCGTTTGAAATTTGGAATTCACGAAGCCAACAGTGCTAAAGTCCATGGGACTTAGGCACACTATTGAAATGACCTCCTCAATTGCATATATATATATATATATATATATATATAATATATATATATATATATAGATAGAGAGAGAGAGAGAGAGAAAGCGCGAACGAGCGAGCTAATAAGGTGATCATTCTGAAATAAAAAATAAACCTTGTTTACTCCAGCGTGTCTCCCCCTGGTGGTGACTTCTCCGACCCCGTAACCACGGCAACCTTGAACATCGTCCAGGTGTTTTGGGGCTTGGACAAGAAGCTGGCTCAGAGAAAACATTTCCCGTCCGTCAACTGGCTCATTTCATATTCCAAATACGAGAGAGCTCTCGATGACTTTTATGAGAGAAACCACACAGAGTTTGTCCCCCTGAGAAACAAGGTAAGCGCTGAAAATTAGATTAACCTTTTCCTGCCTAGGTCCCGTCACAATTCTAGTCTTGTGTGCCTAAGCCCTCACTTCCTATTCCATCTGTGTGCCTAAGCAAAGGGATGCAACTTTGATGAAAAGTAAGCCTGTCTCGGAAAAAAATAGTTTTAGACTTAAGCATCTTTCAATTTCAATGAAGAAATTATAATAAACTAGAGAAGAAAGTAATCTTTCAGAAAATATATACTCTTATATAACTATTAAAATTATGAGCTTTTAATTGTCTGTAACTTTCGTGAGTAGGTTGTGAAATTCATTGAAAGTAATAGCGCCGCTTTGTTTACAATTACCATATGAGCTTTTCCTACAAAAGAGCCGGAAATCTCACACATCACAAGATTGTCGAATCAAGTCTCACACACTGCGAGATCTTGTTGTTATGCTAGTTCAAAGATGAAGAGTAAGCAAGGGACGCATTACAGCTCTTTTTGGCATCGAGGCTAATGTCGCATTTGGTCGCAGTAGGTAGGAAAGGCTTAAATCACGTTATCCGCCCGAGATTTGATGTCAGTTGTGAAATGATTATAACTCTATCTCTCTCTCTCTCTCTCTCTCTCTCTCTCTCTCTCTCTCTCTCTCTCTCTCTCTCTGTCTGTCTGTCTGTCTCTCTCTCTCTCTGTGTCTCTCTCTCTGTGTCTCTCTCTCTCTGTCTGTCTCTCTCTCTGTGACTCACCCTCTCTCTGTGACTCACTCTCTCTCTCTCTGTGAATCACTCTCTCTCTCTCTTTCTGTGACTCACTCTCTCTCTGTGACTCACTCTCTCTGTCTCTCTGTGACACTCTCTCTCTCTCTCTCTCTCTCTCTCTCTCTCTCTCTCTCTCTCTCTCTCTCTCTCTCTCTCTCTCTCTGTGACTCTCTCTCTCTCTCTCTCTCTCTCTCTCTCTCTCTCTGTGACTCTCTCTCTCTCTCACTCTCTCTCTCTGTCTCTCTCTCTCTCTCTCTCTCTCTCTCTCTCTCTCTCTCTCTCTCTCTCTCTCTGTGACTCACTCTCTCTTTCTGTGACTCTGTGACTCTCTCTCTCTCTCTGTGACTCACTCTCTCTCTCTCTCTCTGTGACTCACACTCTCTCTCTGTCTCTCTCTGACTCACTCTCTCTTTCACTCTCTCTTTCTCAATCTCATGTGTAGCTGCTTTCCCTTAACTCAATCTGAGACCTTTCTGCCCACCCTCTTACATATTATTTTCCATCTCGCTGCTTACCATTCACCCTGAGAACGGCGCACCTGATGGACAGGGTACATTCCAGTGAAACTGCGGGGACTCGGTAGTCCAGAGGCAAGTTGTCGGCCTCTCCACCAAAAGGTAGTGGGTTCAAGCCCTGCCGGCGGTTGAAAAATTGTCAAAAAAATTTTCCGAGGGAAAACCCACATATGAACTTATTAATTGTTTGCACATGTATTTGTTTCTTTTCAGTGTAGAGAAATTCTTCAGGAAGAAGATGATTTGTCTGAAATTGTACAGTTGGTTGGCAAGGTGAGTTTTAGAAATTTTGAAACATCGTGCTATACAAGATATAGTTGGCAAGCATGTGATATATCCTTGTCTAACACGAGTGACAGACGGAGTCAGTCTTTGATACCAAGATTATGCTAGTAGGTATGAATGATACGATTCCAACTTTTTAATTATAAAGCTCGATTAAAGTGATGCTTTAGGTGGGAGAAAATTCCGCTCGAGGAAAAGGAAACAATGAAATTTTCGTTTAAAAAAACATCCTTAAATGAGAACGATCTGGGATCATTTAGAACACACAAGCAAAACATGGTGCCTGTTAGACAACAGAGCCGTTGATGCAAAAAGGAACGATCAACTCACGGGTTATATTTTTATATATATATATATATATATATATATATATATATGAGAGGGGGTGAGATACAAAACCATTTTTACATATTGTGAGTTATTTCACCATCTCAGACTTTGAAATGAAGAGTCTTCAGATGATGAAATCATTTTGTACAAGACTGACTATTATATCAAATTTATGATTTGAAGCAGGTTTTACTCCCAAGCTAGTGCTTGTACCCATTTTGCACCTGGGTCGAGTTAAAGTATCTTTCCCAAGGAACACAATGTTTGGCTTGGCCTTTTAAAGATTTGAACTTGGGACCTCATGATCCCGTCGGCCACCGACACCTTTATGGGTCAAAGGGTTGAGATTAAAAAAGAAAAAGATGATGTAACAGTTGTTGAGATTAAAAAGAAAAAGATGATGTAACAGTTGTTGAGATTAAAAGAAAAAGATGATGTAACAGTTGTTGAGATTAAAAAGAAAAAGATGATGTAACAGTTGTTGAGATTAAAAAAGAAAAAAGATGATGTAACAGTTGTTGAGATTAAAAAGAAAAAGATGATGTAACAGTTGTTGAGATTAAAAGAAAAAGATGATGTAACAGTTGTTAATTCACAAGTAAGTCTGAAAATTGTGAAGTGGATGAACTGAGGCGATGAAGCTGTCAAACCATAGTGCTGTGAGCTGGTAATGACGACGCCACTGGTTCAAGCCCCAAAGGCTGGCACAGGTGGGGGTTTTCTCTCTCACTCTCACACAACGTTGTACTCTTAGGAAAAGGTACTTCGCTCTGTTTTCCTCACTTAACTCATGTACGAATGAGTACCCAGCTACAGGCTAGAATTAAGTATTAGTACGAAAAGCTTAACAAGCTTGTGCACTGTATGCTTCCCAGGAGTTCAGAAGGACTTTGAACGAAATGGCCTGCTGGGGGATAAATGATGTGCAGTCTGTGAGCTTGCACTGGGTGGGACGGGGATTCAGACTATGAATCAATCTTTGTCTTTGTAAACAAGTAATAGCAAGTTCTTAAGTCGATGACTTTATTTTTTTTAAAAACCCCACCACTGATGAATTTGCATGTGGTTGTTATGGTAATGCATTAACACGTCGAGTTAAAACGATAACAGTGACTAACTTGTATGTGTACAATCTCCGCAGGGTTCGTTAGCCGAATCAGACAAAATCACCCTGGAGGTGGCCAAGTTGATAAAGGATGACTTCCTGCAGCAAAACGGATACACTCCCTATGATAGGTAATGTGTGTTCATACACACCTGTGTCTGTGTGTTCACATACATGCGTGTGTGTGTGTGTGTTTTAATACAACTGAAGGGGTCAGTTTGATAGTGTGCCTAAGTCACAATTACATTGTTTAGAGAAAAATGTCAAAAACCACTGGCATTGGCTGGGTGTATTTTCATCACATCATTCTCACACTTTTCATAAAGTATAAAGCATGATTTCTTTTTTATTCCCCGGGATTATCTATCCGTCTCTTTTTTCACCCTCCCCCCCCCCCCCCCCCCCAAAAAAATGGACTTAGGCACACTATTCAACCGAGCAACCTCAATTGTGTGATTTCCCCATTATCTATCACTTCCTATGTTCTCGTTCCCCCCCAGATTTTGCCCATTCTACAAGACGGTGGGCATGCTGAAGAACATTGTGGCTTTTACGACATGGCCCGCCACGCCGTGGAATCGCCCAGAGCGACAACAAAATCACCTTTGCCGTCATCAGGGAGCAGATGAGCGCACTCTTGTACAAGCTCAGCAACATGAAGTTCAAGGTCAGTGGCTGACATTTTTGTTGTTGTGTGTTTTGTTTCCTTTTTTTTAAATTCTTTTTTTTTATACGAAAGATGACACTTTTCCGGAACATTTTCTTGGGGTTTTTTTTCTTCTGTTTTTTTGTTTGTTTTTTTTTTGTTATAGCATAGATGTCACTTGTCTGGAATTCTGATATGGATGAAAATCTTTTGGAAGATGTTCTGTAAGTCACATGACCAAGCTAGGCCTGACCGGAGAGAGAGGGAGGGAGGGAGAGGGAAAGAACCGAAATGAGAAACGAGAAGGAAACAAACCCCCCGAAAGTGACAGACAATGTCAAATTTACAAGTTATATGAGTTTTACCCCCCCGCCCCCCCCCCCCTCTCCTTCCAGTAAACTCACGTCATAACGTACCATACTTCACTCTCTTCTGTGACACCGTTGACTCCATTTTTAGTGAGAGGTGGCGACAATTTATGAGTGGTTTTTTCTTTTTCGAGTAGTGCCCATCCTGGATAGCCCTGCTAACGTCAATGCTTCGGCATCAAAGCTAAAGCTGATTCCACTAATCTCCTGCTTTTGATGGAGTTACTTAGTTGGATGGGGTTACGTGTGTAAGGCCAACGCAGAAATACGATTCTGTCATGGATTTGAGGATGAATATGCGGATATTATAACACTTAAAAACAAACCTATACGTTTATTGTGGGTATGGAGATACCGATGATTCTGTTGTCCTTGTTAAATAAAAAATAAAAAATTGCACCACAGTCTGCTTCCAGGTAACTGGATATTGACAATAGGTTCCTCCAAGGCCATTATGGCCCATGCAGCCGGAGCTTATCCCGGTTTCTATAGCGTGAAGCGGATCAGATGATGACGATCACCTCCTGGCCAGGACGCTAGTCTGACACTCCAAAGCTAGTGCTTGCACCCGTTTGCACCTGGGTGCGAGTGTGGTGGGGTGGGGTGGGGGGGCATATTCACGTTAAGCGTCTTTCTCAAGAGGAACACAACACGTCGGACCTAGCTGTGATAGTGTTCGAAACCGGGACCTCGTGATTCCCCCCAGTCTGGCAGCCTGACCGCTTGGCCACCGCCGTCGTCATCGTCATTGTTGGCATCCAGTTGGTCTTTTTAAGGGCATTTTGCAAAGCCTGTTGGATAAATCGTAATCTAGTCTACAGGTCTTTTTCGGGGCTTTCTTTTTGACAAGTAACACTCTAGTGAAGTTAACTCATTCACTAGCATTGTCACACGCCACGATACAACAAAATTCCTTCTTAGTTCGTGGTGGATGTGGGTAAAATCAAAAAACCAAAGTATCAATGGTCACATGATGTTACAGGAAGGAATTGTGTTTGAAAACGCGACTCAAACAGGCATTCTGCTCTCTTGTGCGTTTCAGGATCCATACAAGGACGGTGAGAAGAAAATCCGTACGGATTACGAGGAGCTCCACGAAAGAAATGCAACAAGCTTTCAGCAACTTGGAACTTTAATCTCATTGGCTGTTTAGTTGGGTTTTTTTTTTACGCTAGTCATGTCCACCTATCAAATTCATTTCGAGTTTGTCGTCTTCTGGAGTTCACAAAGAAAACTTAGATGCCATACAAAAATGTTAGAGGGTGAAAATTGAGCTGTTTAAAAAAAAAAAAATTATTATTCCTATAAATATATATATTTATTTTGTTGCTAACTTATTGATTCTTTGTAATTGTCACTTTTTTGAAAATTAATATTTGTGTAGCTTTATTGTAAGGAGCAAGTTGTTTTTTTTATCCAAAGAAAATGCCGATTTGAATTATAGAAGTGGAATGAAATTTTACCGTATTTGCACTGTGTCAAAATGTGACGAAAAAGGAAGCAAATGTGACCTGATGCTGATAGATAAAACAGGTCTAAATTTACTTCCTTTTTAAAAATTTTTTTTTTAAAATTTCACTTAACCAAAATCGATGAGCTTTTGTCACTTGTACTTTATTGGTGTTTTTTAAAAAAAGTACTCCAGTCCTTGTTGGATAAAATTAATCGGTTACTGTACTTCTGAAACGGAATGTTTTTGATCGTCATTTAAGAAAAGTTAAATCCATTGTGTGATATTAAGTGTAAGAAAATAATAAATTTATATAGGTAAAGTGTAAGAACAAATTCATTTAGTGACAAGTAAAAAAACCAACATATATATATATATATATACACACATACACACACACACACGTACGTTGTTTAGACTTTGCAGACACATGTACCCGTTTTTTCTAACCGCGGACAGTTGATTTTCTTTCAGGGTTGCATTTTATGTGAATGTCCATGTCATACACCATACAGCGCTGGCATAGAACTTCCATCTGTGGACGGCGGACATTTCTGGCTGTTAATAACGTGTTTCCACGTTCAGCCCTGGATGGTTTGTGTTTTCCGCACTTTCCACTTTGGGATTGTTACATTCCACCCACCCACCAATCGGTAGCCAGAGCTCCTTTGCCGTCGTTGTCATCATCACTGTTGTCTCACTCAGATTTTTTAAATTTCCACATTCTGTCTGCAAATACTCTGCTGCGCTCGGCAGGGGTGCAATCATGTGAATATGTCAGATTAAGTTTGGGTGGTGCGTCTATTTCATCGCCATTTTCCGTCAGTGGAATTTTAAAAAATTACTGTGGGTAAAAAAAGAAGGAAATGGTGATTCATGGTTTATTCAACACTCGCTCAATAATTTTGTGTAGAAGTAGAAGGTTGACGTAATTTCAATTTTACAGCATAAAATTAAATTTTTAAAAAATTATTTAACTCATTAATCAGTTGTTTTCTTTTTTAATATGCTTAAAAGCACAGGGTCTGGTGATATGAACTCGTTCATATCGTAAATGCACTTTCTTTCAAGCCATGCCATTGATTTTTTGCTTCTTGGGATTGAACTTATGCATAAAATAGCAAAAAGAGTACTACCTGCTAGTTTAGTAGTTGAAATGGTTCACCGCTTATCCTCTCTGAAATATCATTAATTCAGTGAAGTTACTGTTGGTAAGCTGACGTTGTTACTACCTGCTAGTTTAGTAGTTGAAATGGTTCAGGCGCTTATCCTCTCTGAAATATCATTAATTCAGTGAAGTTACTGTTGGTAAGCTGACGTTGTTACTACCTGCTAGTTTAGTAGTTGAAATGGTTCAGCGCTTATCCTCTGAAATATCATTAATTCAGTGAAGTTACTGTTGGTACGCTGACGTTGTTACTACTGCTAGTTTAGTAGTTGAAATGGTTCAGCGCTTATCCTCTCTGAAATATCATTAATTCAGTGAAGTTACTGTTGGTACGCTGACGTTACTGTTGGTATCCTCTGAAATATCATTAATTCAGTGAAGTTACTGTTAATGCGTTGCAAAATGTCAATAATTAATTTGTTCATACGTTATTTTATAGAACAGGCTTATCGTGGAAAGATTGGCTGATCATTTTGGCGGTCATGAATATGTTACCAGTTGCGTCATTTTTACAATGTGAACTTGAGGGAAAAGGGTCAGGGGTAGGTCGTAGGCGTTTGCTGTGTGGTGGATTTTGAAGAGAAAAATAAAAAAGAGGGAACTTTGTTGGTAAGCGTCTTGACGATCCATCTTGAATATTGTGCGACTTGCAATGTAAATACTTTTTTCTCTCCTTTTTTTAACCTACATTGTGATATATGGTATAACTTAAATCATACGTGTATGTATGTGCATATATAATTATAATAGAGAAATATTATGGGGCGTTATCACCGTAGCTATTGTCATTATAAACTCTACTATAATCACACGATGTTAGCCAGAATCTTTCTTCACTCTGTTTGTTTGTTTGTCTGTCTGTTTTGTTGTCTTAAACTACCTATAGCTTTGACACTAGCTTAATGTTGTTGGTTTATGTGTAACGTTAGTTTAACCATGAAGTGTGTATGTCTTTTTGTAAAAAAGTTCATAGTAGCCTACCAAGTGCCCTGTTGACCCTCAGACTAATTAATCGCCTCAGCCTATGGCATTTCTGAGAATGTTCAAATTTCATGTCTTGTCCTTTGAACATTTTGATTGCGCTTGCTACACACAACTGATCCCCCCAACACACTCGCACACTTTTCCTTCTATTTTTATTGTGGATGGCTGGCAGAATCTGCGGGTAGATCAGCTTCCTTCTTTCCGTCGATGAAGAACTGGTAAATTCAAATGAAAACACATGTATGTACAGGACACACACCCACACTAGATCCTCTTCAATCGCAATTAAACTTTCTCCCAAGATTTGTAATGAAATGGGGGGGTGTATGACGAACAGTAGGTGAGCCACATTTGTGTGGGGATACGGCCATACAAATCAATCCATATTTTTATCATTTAGCGTGTATCATGTTTGAATAGAGGAGCGAGTGAGTCCATGGCTATTTTGTACAGTCATGAGTGCTGGGACATATACGCTTTTTCCCGTCTCTTCTCGTTGGGTTCATGGTACTGTTTGTTTTTAAAAACAAAACAAACCTGTGTAAATCATCACGCTGTTGTTGAAGGCTCAGAGCGACGGAACTAATTGCTAAATATAGATTTAGCATGGACGTTTTATGGTGTATCATCGTTGAATGCTTCCTATATGTGAATGAGTGTGAGTATGTGTGTTTGTGGCATACTGTTGTCGTATTTTTAAAAAATTCTGTTTCTTAACATGTGCCAACGTACAATGACGTATCCTGTTTCATACATCTTTGTATATGTGGGTTAACAGCTTTATAGACGCATAATGTTATTTTAATCTTACAAGCGTACTACCATCATTATCAAAATACATCTTTGTTTTTCCCCTACATTTTGTCGCTTAATATGCATACACACATATATAAATATATATTATAAATCAGAAACTATTATTTAATACAACTCATTATCATTTTTCATCATCGTCATCATTGAATTTTGACCAATTATTGTGTGTGACTGGATATGATTTTGTCTTTAATAATTAGCGTTACTACTATTTTCAATGTCATCTTATAGATGTGGATGTGCAGTTGTTGGTGTTTCTGCACATGAAGACAGAGCGTCTTCTTGTTTTTATGTTTTTTTGTTTTTTTATTATTTCAGGATGTTTAATTTGAAATTTTTCTGGTTTGTTTTTAATGTTAGCTTAGGAATGAAATCCTTGCATGAGAGACTCATTGATAATACTGTGAGAGTTTGATAGTAATAGGATCGAGCACACTGTCGATGTGTATGTGTGTCAGAGAAATAATAAAATTTGTGAACAGAGTATTGTAATGTGTTATATTTCATTTGTGTATTTCTGTTAATCAAATTATACTTCCTCTTGTATTTGTGTTCTGTTTATTTTGTATTCATGTTATATTTCTTGTTTGTAATTATGTATCATTATTTGTGTTTATATGTCTGTTGTACATTTTGACGTATTAAAAATATTTAAGCCTTTCCTGCCTACTGCGACATCAGCCTCCTGCGGCAACATCTAGATCTAGTGTGCATTACCTTGCTCCTTTGAGGACTTGGTAGTCCAGAGACAAGGTGTTGGCCACTCAATTAAAAGGTTCAAGCCCCGTAATTTGTACAAAGCGAAATCTACCCCCAGGTCCAGGTAGGTGTTTCAACAGCTAGTCCCATAGGAGATGGAGATAGCAGATGGAGATTGGAGATAGCAAATGGAGATTGGAGATGGCAGATGGAGAAAGCAGATGGAGACTGGAGATAGCAAATGGAGATTGGAGATAGCAGATGGAGATTGGAGATAGCAGATGGAGATTGGAGATAGCAGATGGAGATTGGAGATAGCAGATGGAGATTGGAGATAGCAAATGGAGATTGGAGATAGCAGATGGAGACTGGAGATAGCAAATGGAGATTGGAGATAGCAGATGGAGATTGGAGATAGCAGATGGAGATTGGAGATAGCAGATGGAGACTGGAGATAGCAAATGGAGATAGGAGATGGCAGATGGAGATTGGAGATGGCAGATGGAGACTGGAGATAGCAAATGGAGATTGGAGATGGCAGATGGAGATTGGAGATGGCAGATGGAGATGGCAGATGGAGATAGCAGATGGAGATTGGAGATGGCAGATGGAGATTGCAGATGGAGATAGCAGATGGAGATTGCAGATGGCAGATGGAGATGGCAGATGGAGATAGCAGATGGAGATGGAGATAGGAGATGGCAGATGGAGATTGGAGATGGCAGATGGAGATTGGAGATGGCAGATGCAGATGGAGATTGGAGATGGCAGATGGAGATGGCAGATGGAGATGGCAGATGGAGATTGGAGATGGAGATGGCAGATGGAGATGGCAGATGGAGATAGCAGATGGAGATGGAGATGACAGATGGAGATGGCAGATGGAGATGGCAGATGGAGATGGCAGATGGAGATTGGAGATGACAGATGGAGAGATAGGCAGATGGAGATTGGAGATGGAGAGCAGATGGAGATTGGAGATGGCAGATGGAGATGGCAGATGGAGATAGCAGATGGAGATGGCAAATGGAGATTGGAGACAGCAGATGGAGATAGCAGATGGAGATTGGAGATAGCAGATGGAGATTGGAGATAGGAGATGGAGATTGGAGATAGCAGATGGAGATGGCAGATGGAGATAGCAGATGGAGATGGCAGATGGAGATGGCAGATGGAGATAGCAGATGGAGAAAGGAGGTGGAGATAGCAGATGGAGATTGGAGATGGCAGATGGAGATTGGAGACGGCAGATGGAGATTGGAGATAGCAGATGGAGATGGAGATTGGAGATAGCAGATGGAGATGGCAGATGGAGATAGCAGATGGAGATGGAGATGGCAGATGGACAATAAAAGGTTTAGGTCCCATGTGCAGATCACAACACTGCATGAACTTTAAAGATCCCTTGACTGTTTATAGGGAAGTCAGGGCAAAAATAAAAAAATTCTACGAAAAAAAACCCCAAGATCACCTTGGCTGTGGAGGATGTGTTATCAATCGATCAAATCAAATCAAATCAAATCAAATCAAACTTTTTTGCTCCATTTGTACCTCCGTAACACAAATATAAACTAGTTGTCTTATTGCATTCCAGTAAACTCATTCGATTAAACACCTCACTCAAACTCAAACAATTTGTACATGTACGAAAGACTTATTGAACATCATCACTTTTGTCAAGTGTATATTATATTATTAGTATTTATATATATATATATATGTATAGATATAAAGGCATTTAAAGAGGTATGAAAAAACCCATAAACGTTAACACTTCACTCCCACATTAAATTCGCACAATCTTTATATTCATATTACATTATTATTATTTATTTATATATATATATATATATATATATATATATATATATATATATATATATATATATATATATATATATATATATATATATATAAATAAAGGCATTTAAAGAGGTAGGAAAACCCATAAACGTTAAACACTTCAATCTGCACTAAATTCACACAATCTTTATATTCATATTAAATTATCATCGTCTCATTTCAACACATTTCCTAAGACTTATGATGTAAATAAACAGTACACATCATCTAGAGTATGTCTGACTAATATAGTAAAAGTATTATTAATAATAGTACTAATATGGACTAATAATAACAACAATAAGATAATAATAATAATGACATATTATTAACTATTAACATTAACACTAATTAATGATAATAACAACAACTGTAACATTGCTTATTATTTAAACAACATTAACAGTAATGCAGACAATAATATTAATAATATCAACAATAGTAATAACAACATAAATGAGAACATTAATAATAATCACCCATACAATAATATAGTAGTAATAATACTAATAACAAAAACAATATTATTGATATCCCTAATAATACACATACTTATAGGACCAATACCAAAAAAAGAAGAAGATATTGTGTGTAAAGCTAAGCAGAAAAACCTTTGACTATTATTAGTACGGTATTACTATTAGTACTACCAGTAGCAGTCTAAATCTAAATCTAAGAGAACATCATGCCCCTTGGAAGATTGAAAAATGGCGCTGGAAGGAAGGAAGGTACACTGTGGTACTGGTAGTAACCGAATAGTAAACGGTAACGCACGGGAAAGGTTTTACGGTACTTTGCTTTATATTTAAGAAGACAACGGGCATCGTACAACACCACCGCTGCCATTATAACTATAACCGTAGCGAATCTTACTCTAAAATGTGTACGATGTTTTGGTGTTGGCAAAACCAACAATGACCGGTCGGTCGAGTTGAATAAGAATAAAAGTTCCTTCAAGGCCCTTAAGGCCTATAGAGCCTGAGCTTATCCTGGTTTCTATAGTATAGCGTGAAGCTAAACAAGTGATAACAATCACCTCCTAGACAGGACACTGCCTGTCGAAGGATTTGACTTCCAAGCTGGTGCTTGTACTTGTACCCATATGCACCTGGGTTGAGTGGGGAAAAAGTGTGTTGTTCAAGTGTCTTTCCCAAGGAACACAACTTGGGACCTTGCTTTGCTAGGATTCAGGTTCGGGACCTCATTATTGTCCCCAGTCCGGCAGCCTAACTGCTCGGCCATCGACGACACTTGAATAAGAATAAGATTCACTGTTAATGGCTAAGCTAGATGATGTGTAGACACTTGAATAAGAATAAGATTCACTGTTAATGGCTAAGCTAGACAATGGGTAAATCGTAATGTTGGCTTGACCCACCCGGCAGTGTGTGGCAGGTGTAGAGAGAGAGTTTGTTAACACTAACTAACTGCTACTGCTGTACTATAAATAGCAAGCGCATGATACGTCGTCTGGGTATAAATAGCTTTAGCTACCACGATAAGTAGGCAAATATAACGTGTTGTTGCATAGAGAGAAAAGACTGGCCAACTTTTGTAACATCAGCAACATTGTAATGTAAATGAAAACTGTCAGTGTCACCATAAATAAATAAATACCTCAAAACCCAAAGCAATTTGTGTTTCAAAGAACTTTGTGTCTTATTATATAAATCTTTAATCTTTAGTTCACTAATTTGATGATTTTGGCCGCATGATAGAAAGACACATCAACCATCAAAAAGTAGATTTATAATATAAATAGTTAAATAGTTTATCTTTCCCGTATCATAACGACAATAATACATGCAAGAAAAAAAGAAGAAACATTGGATGGTTTTCATAGTTATAATTTTGGCATCATCTATCTACACCGCTCAATCCAGGTGTAAATGGGGTTTAGCATCAGCTGGGGAGTTAAATCTCTGACAGATTAGCGTCCTGTTCAGGAAGGGGGAGTAAAATTGTTAGCCGTTTAACTCAAATTCAAAGCTATAAGGAACCATGGACAAGCTCTGGCTTTATGGGCCACAACGGCCTTGAGAGAAACTCTGACCCCCCCCCCCCAACAAACTAAACAAAAATAGAAATACAATTCAAGTGGTTTGCAAGTAAGTTATAATATCCAAGGGTTTGGCTTGTCAAGTTACAATTTTTTTTTAGTCGTTTGATTAAGATCTGAGCCTCCATATGCAAGCCGATTCACCGCCGTGGCGAGATTTTTAATTGAAGGCCGATCCCGCAAATACCGGTCAGGCCATTTCAATCTGTGCTTGAAGCCAGTGAAGTCGGTTTGAAAATTGCTCTCTTTTTGCAGTCGTTTTAGGATATTGCGTTTACAACAAAAATTACACAGATCACTCAAAGGTAGTAAACACTTAAGATTTCATCATAAGATTAGTAAGATGTAAAGTTTCAACGTGTAAATTAAATTGAATTCTAGAATCTAATCCAGTCATCCACATTACTAGATCTACATTCGAAGACAGTGATACTAGAATCCATATGAATTATCATGGCTTTAAATCTAGTAGCTCTAGATCTATACTCTAGTAGATATAGATATCTAGACCTAATCGATAAAGCCTAGATCTAGATCTAGCTATACTAAATTCAATCGAGATAAAGATTCTAGATCTAGATCTATATTTTATTATAAGACAGTCGAAGAGATCTAGAAGTAGGCTCTGCTTGAATAAGATACATCTAGATACATCTAGATCATCAAGTAGAGTTAGATCTTATCGTAAAGAAGCCTAGAAAATTATATTCACATGAAAACTTTTCTTGGGGTTTTGTTGGTGATTGAACAAAAGTTTTGTCAGTGTAAACTAAAATATGTTTAAAGTTAAATTTCACACTAACTATATTCTAGATCTAGTACTGTCTAGATCTCACATACACACTTTCTTGCAAGTTTGAGATGAAAATCACCTAAGCTTGGATTGAGAGGGGAGGGGGGGTGTGGCTATGTGTCAGGGATGGTGAAAGATGTTAAAATCATGGAGACCTGACTGTGGAACTCCTTCCAAGAAGAAGATGACTAAAATTCGCATTCAGCCCAATCTGAACTTCAATTCTATGAAGTTGGATAAGATAGAGATTACTCAAAGAATTTATAAAAATTTTCATGCTAATTCTCCTTTTCCCATCTTCTTTTTCTAATTTCAGCTCCAGTAACGTCTCGATGGGAAGGAAAACGCTCTTTTTTTTTTTTATGCATTAATTTTCATGAGTGGTCATTTCACAAACATTTTTAATACAGCCACATTGATAATAATGATTATTTTCAAATAAACTGAAACACAATGCTATTACTATGCGGGTTGCAAGCCCTATATCAACTATATTAATACTGCTGAGGGAAAATGATTTCATTTCTGATTTTGTGACCAGTTCTGACAGTCTTTTCTACTTTGTCTTTTTCTCCTTCATCTTTTTTCTTTCTTTTGCTTTAATGTGCTCTTTCTTAGTTTTCTTCCTTTCTTTTTCTTCTTCTTCTCCCTCATCTTCTCTTTCTTCCCCTTCTTTTTGTCTTCTTCTTATGCTTTTTTTTGTTTTCTTTATCTTCTTTTCTTCTTGCTTTTTCTTCTTCTGTCGTTTTCCTTTTCTCCTACTTCTTCTTCATCTTTCTTTTCTTCTCCCTTTTATCTTTTTTCTTCTTTAAGTGCCCTTTCTTAGTTTTCTTCTCTTTCTTATTATTCTTTTCCTCATCTTTTGTTTTATTTTTTATTTCTTTTCTTCCCTTCTCCTTTATCTTCTTTTGTTTCTGTTTTTCTTCCTCTTCTTCTTTCTCCTTCATGGTCGTTTTCTTCACCATTCTCTTCTTTTTTCTCTCCTTCCTCTTATGTTTTCTATTTTTTTCTTCTTCCCTTTTATTCTCTTTTTTCTCTCCATCTTTTTCTGCTTTCTTCTTCTTCCCTTTATTCTTATTGTTTTTTTCTTCTTTCTCTCCTTCATCTTTTTGTACTTCATTCTTTTTTTCTTCTTCTCCTTCCTCATCTCGATCTAATATTAATATTTTACTCTCTCTCTCTCTCTCTTCTTTAAGATCGTTTAGATCTAGAATTAAAATATAGATAGATTATTCTCCTTCATCTTTTGTTTTCTGTTTATTTATTTATTCTCCTTTTCTTACTTTTTTTTCCTCCTTGCTACTTCTTCTGTTTTTTTCCTGTTCTTTTACTTTTTTCTTCTTTTTCTCTTCATCTTCTTTTTTTCTATATTTTCTTCTTTTGCTTTCTTTTTCCCTTTATTCTATTATTTTTTTTTCTTCTTCTCCTTCATATTCTAATATTTTACATCTGTCTGTTTCTCTCTCTCTCTCTCTCTGAGATCGTGTGTGGGATTTAGATCTAGACTAGAATTAGAATCTAGATCGATTAATCATCATACTGTGCAAACACTCTACAAGAAGTACAAGTCTTAGTCTAGATCTAGACATAGATAAGACACTGGAGCCTACTTAAAAGAAGGTGGCTTAGAATAAGACATCATACACTACACACTACACACCATACTGTAGTGTTAGGCCCACTAGTGACTAGGCCTTCGTAAGCGGTGTGTGTGTGTATACATCAATATTAGGCCCACTTCTATTATAATACTACAATACTGTATGCGCCAGCGATCAGCACGACGGGCCATTGCGACGGGCGTGAGGTGGGCCATTCGGCCTTCAATTGACCAGACTGTGATTCGGTTAGCAGGCTTGTATAGTAAGGAGGCTTAGATTAAGATTCATCCCGTTCCACCATATGCAGTGATTTCAGGGTGAGTTGAGGAGGAAACAAGGCAAGTGATAAAGACGTGTGAAAGGGGGGGGGAAGTGAGACGGATGGTTTGGACACACCTTTAAAAAGCCACCAGAACGGCCTTAAAAGTGGAATCCACAAGGAAGAGAGGTCGAGGGAGACCAAAACCAACACGGAGGAGGTCAACCCTACAGGAAGCTGCCGCCGGCAGCTGGAGCCTTTCCTAAACCAGACAGAGATGGTGGCACACAGGACACAATTTGAGTCATGATAGTTATAACATACATATGTCATGTAATGAAAAGATGAAATGTTGTCATCAGTACACTAATATCAAATCAAATCATCAATGCACCGTCGAAATTCACCACTCAAATCAAACTCACTCAGCAGACCCAGCATGAGATTCTCTAGACCAGACGTCAAAAGTATCACCACAACGGCTTGTGAGCAAGTTGACATGGTTAAAAAAAGGCTCAAGTAGGTAGACTGTTTTTCATTGACATTTACCCCAGTCCCATCATATGTGGTGATCTCAGGGCAAATTAAGGGTGGGGAAACAGCAAGAAGAAAGACAAGTGAAAAGAAAGAAGTAGGATCTACCAGCAATACCCGCCAAAACGCCCACAAATCGTAGGCAGTTGGCGAGACCTTTTAGGCAGTTGGTGGGACCTTTTAGGCAGTTGGCGGGTTAGGCAGTTGGCGGGACCTTTCTACCAGGCAATACCCGCCAAAACGCCACAAATCGTAGGCGGGACCTTTAGGCAGGTTCTGGCGGGACTTCTTTCTACTTTTTTTTTTTTTGTTTCCTCTTAATTCACTGCATATGGTGTACGGGGTAAACATTGATTTAAATCTAAACAAACAAACAAGCCTACGACTATGTTAGAAAACCGTTCTTATGTATACAGATCACAGTAATAGTAATTATAATATACTAATAGTACTTTTTAAAAAAAAGTTTTATGGTTGAGAAAATACACGTATTATATTATATCCCTGAAGTTTGTTAAGTTATCAACATTTGGACCAAACACAGGAGCACTGTAAAACTATCATAACAGTAATAATAATATCAACGAACATGAGATGACATCAGGAATTCAAAAGAAAGAGAATGCAAAAAAAGTAGCACAAAACAAAATGACATCTTCACAAACGGTTCAAACCAGGACCCATGATAGATAGTGACTGGGAACCCAAAACTTTCCGGTTCAAAAAATTGTGTTCGAAATCATACATTACATCCAAAATATTTCTTTGAGACACCGAAACAATATTGCGGTGCTTACAAATTTTCAAAAAATTAAAAAAAAAACCCCACTGAAAGTTAACACGTGGAAGCAAGAAAGAAAATTGGTGTCTTAAAAGCCTAGAGAATGTCAGGCTGCAACACCGATGAACTGAAATTCTAGAAGTTTCTTGGAGGAAAAATAAAAAAGTATGAGATTTTAGGAGATAATTTTGTTTTTAATTTTTTTTTCATGTAGATTTTGCAGTACAAATTAAGAGAAAGAAATCGGGATGGCTTGGACACACCTTTACAAAGCCACCAGAACGGCCTTAAAAGTGGAATCCACAAGGGAAGAGAGGTCGAGGAGACCAAACCAACACGGAGGAGGTCAACCCTACAGGAAGCTCGGCAGCTGGAGCCTTTCCTGGAACCAGACACAGAGATGGTGGCACACAGGACACAAAGTGGAGTGGAGAGACTGAGACCTCATTGGCGACCTATGCCCCACTCGAGAGGTACGAGGGGTTTTAAGTCAAGTAAGTCAAGTAAGTCAAGTAAGTCAAGATTCTGTATGAGCCCTGACTTGAGAGACGACCGATCGAAACGTTCCAGCATCTTCCTTCTGTTCCTCCCATCTGTTTCTTATTCAGACTTCTCCAATTTCCTTTAAATTGGCTATCATTTGACCTCGTAAACAGGAAACTTTAGATTAATATCATAACGTGAGCAATGCAGTCCCAGACATGAGAGAGGGTGAGACGCAAAAAAACCACTATGTCCAAAAGATATCTTGAGAAAACCAATTCCGTCTTCCCTTAGTTCTAAATAAATCCTGGATCAATTTGATATTTAGAGCCAAATTATAATATGAAATAGTCAGTTTTGAACTAAAAATGATATCATCGTCAGAAGACTCTTCATTCAACGTCCGAGATGGTGGAAAAAAAACCTCACCATATGTAAAAACAATATGGCGGATAACGGGTTCTATATCTCACCCCCTCATATATATGTGTATAGGCATCACAGTCACTAGGGACGCTCGCCTAGACTGCGTATGCTAGTATGGTGATCTTAATCACATCTCTGGATATACATAATAAAATATCTATAAATATGTAAGTGCCATAACAATAGGTAAATTGAAAGAAAAGTTCGCATGTGAGGTAAATGTGTAAACTCTCAAGACAGCTCCTGATTGAGTTTTGTATAAACACAGTCCCTTTGATTTACTTTGAGTCATCATGATATCAGTGGATAGCCTGGCCTGTACTTACAGATAAACAAACAGGGAAATCAAACACATAATATTCACACTATTGAGTTTGCTTTACTACAAACTATAACACCAGCCATGAAAACCCAAGAAGAGCCGGCTGACTACCACGATCCAATAGACCGGAGTTCGATTCTCAGTCTGGGCAGACTCTTCAAGGCCTTCCTCCTGTCGAATCCAGCGGCGAAATGGGTTTGCCCAGTCTATTCAACGACAGCATGGAAAGCCATGGAAAACTACAGCGTGTAATGCCCTTTGGTTTTGACAATCTGGCCTCCTCACTCAGTTATCCTACACTACAACACACTGAACTCTTAAGATCTGCTCATGAAAAATCTGCTTAAAAAAAAAGGGGAAGATTTTTCATCTCTGTGAAAAAACCCCCACCCCAACCCAAACATCAATCAAAAACCTAATAAGATACGAAATCCTTGTTCACATTTAAATTAACTACAGTGAGTAAATGCTGTTGTAAAACCCCCCCCACCCCCCCCGAACCCATGCACCATACAACTGGAATATTTTCATTTGAATACAATATAAAAACAAGCAAAGCATGGCATTTACACATTTACAAAACGTTTAACAAAAATAAAAACACACGGGTGCCGCACATTCAAATCAACCAATCAGCTGGTGTGGATGGGGGACGGGCTGCTGTTGAAAATCTTGAAAAAAAACCCATTCACGATTACAGAGTTCATCCATTCTCAAAATCTCCCACAACACTTCACTTGAGATCGCATCACATTGCCGAGGGTTTGATGCCATAGACGAGCGCCGTGGACACGAGGGCTGTCAGAGCCAGGATGGCCCAGTTGGAACGGATGATGGCCATCTTGTTGTAGCCGTAGCCGGCGTCCCCACACCTGCCGAGAGAAGAACTAGGTTGCAGTGTTTCGTTTGTTTAACTGGAATTTACCCTGCGTCCACCATTTGTGGTGTGGCGTCAGTGGCGGTCGGTTAGGCTGCCGGAACGGGGATCATGAAGTCCCGAGTTCGAATCCTAGCAAAGCCAGGTCCGACGTTGTTGTGTTCCTTGGGGGAAAGACGCATAACATGCATTTTCCCCACTCTACCACGTGCAAAATTTTTCACCAGTTGGCGGTGAGGCCCGAACCCACTACCTTTCAGTTGAGAGCAGACACCCCGACTTTTTGCAAAACAAAGTTACCAGCAATATATGAATAGAGATGAAGAGGAATATAAAACAGTAATAAAAAGGTTAGAATAGAAAGAAAACAGAACTGAACAGAGAAATTTTCAGGTAACCCACCCTTCATCAACTACAAAGAAAGACATAGAAACAAAATTATTGTCGTTTTTTTATCTCCGAAACACCATGAACGTGTTTGATGCTTGATTTGGTGGTTTGCTTTCTGTTTTTGTCTTCTCTTGTTTTTTTTTTTTTAATTTAAGGGAAAGTTACTTTCATTTTTTCTGGGTTCATCACATAAGTGAAATTAAAGAATTATTTCTGAGAAAAGCACATAGTGTCTGATCTAAGTCGTTATCTCACTGTTAGACATCCTCTATGGTCATGACACATTCAGATTGAAACAATTGTTCATCTGACAGACCATGAATACGAGTGACACATTTTCTCTCTCTCCACTTTTCTTTGTTTCAAGACATTTGGATATATGTATCGCATATTGTGATGGAATCCTTCAGATAACAAATCTACATATTCAAAAATTACTAAAAACAAAATTTACATTTTTAAAAATGGATTTGATTTGATTAGATGTACCCAAATCAACGACTACGGTGATCTCAGGGGTTTTGTAGGATTTGTAAACATCCAAGAGATCTTTAATGCGCACACAGATTTGTGATCTGCACATGGGACCTCCTTTTATCGCCCGTCTCAGGCAGTGTTGATCCACATACCAGGACCGGACCAGGGAAAAATGTTCAGCCGTTGACGAAGCTCAAACCCACTACCTTCTGACTGAGGGGCTGAAACCTTGCCTCTGGACTACAGAGTCCCCCTTTAGACTGGACCAGGCCAAGAGGATTATAAACTTACAAAATGCCGGAGGCTGATCAAAAAGTGGAAGACGCAGCGGGAGAGTCAGGGCGTACTTCATGCCGGCAACGATGACTGGACTCATCTTCAGGGATTTCAACTTCTCCAGATTGGATTTAAAGTCGCCAGGAAGACACAGAATGATGACTGAGCCACCGACGACAACTGGCCAGATTAAAATGAGAAAATAAAAAAAACAAGCATGATGATGAGATTAACAGTAGTGATAATTGTGACTAGGGAAACATTGACATAAGTTGTATAAATCAAAAACAAACAAATCTCTCAGTATCAGTTCAAAAAAAAAAAAGAAGCAACCCTATTTGTTTGGTTTATTGACATTTACCCCATTCACCATGCGATGTTAAAAAACAAACCCCAAAACCAAAGATAAAGCACAATATGAAAGAAACACAGAGAGATCGCAGTTTCGATCATCATGGCGGCCAAGATTTTCTGTCTGTTCCTTGTATTTGTCTGGAAGTCTTTGTTCATATGGGGTTTTCATATTATTTAGTGTTCATTTCCTTTACTTAAGCTTTAGAAATGCGGTTTAGTTTGAGCACAGAGCAATTCCCAGTTCTCACCTGCTTGTAGACCGACGGCAGCGATTCTGTTTGAGATGGATATGACCATGGTTTGATGGTACCTGTGGTGAGGGGGAGACAAGCAGGCAGACAGATAGACACGCATGTGGGCGATTTAGAATTGCATTCCAATAAAGATAAACTTGCTTTTATATAACAATCAAATACTGCTTGCAAAGACATAGAGCAGGAGTTTGTCCTGGTATCTATAACATGAAGTGGGACATGTGACGATTCTATTCAATTAAAAAAAAACTCTATTGTCCTCATGAAGGCACATCGTCTTCGTTCGATGTCAGTCTGACACAGGTTTGCACTCCCAATCTAGCACTTGTACCCATTTGCACCCGGGTCAAGTGAGGAAAATGTGTGTTACGTGTCTTTCCTTAAAAAAAAAACACTAGCTTGGCTAGGATTCGAACCAGAGACCTCATGATCCAAAGTCTGGTAGCCTAACTACCTGTAATAAGACACATTTTCCCTGCTCCTTTCTTCGTTCCTTATTCATAAACAATAAAACTAAATGGATAAAGCAAATACACTCCCAATTAGAAGAAAAGGTTGTTGGTTTTTTCCCAGCCTCTCTGTCAAGTTTTAAGAAAGTTTGTCTCATCACTGGTCTCTTTATATTGTTATAACTTATATATATATATAATACTTAGTTTGAATCTTATCGTCATAAATTGTAAAATCAAACAACATTTATAAACAAATAAATAAATAAATAAACTGGATTTGCAGATGAAAATCTCATTTGACAATTGAAACTTTAACCAGAGTCAAAAAGGAAACGGAAAACTGCCTACAGAATGGAAACGGCTGAGAGGTGCCACGAGATATAGTGTAAATTCTTACGACTGTCGTCTAAGTTCACGTTAGTTACAAGATTTTAAAAAGGATCTGAAATGATAGGAAACTAAAAGAGACAAAATCAGAAACACAACAATAAGAATAAGAGATCAGATGGCATAAAAACTAAGATAGGAATAAATTAACTCAGATGGCTTGGACATGTAA
The DNA here is from genome assembly GCA_037039925.1 of Doris montereyensis. NCBI lineage: Eukaryota > Metazoa > Mollusca > Gastropoda > Nudibranchia > Dorididae > Doris > Doris montereyensis. The sequence continues at coordinate 53,771 of JAXRKP010000284.1, forward strand.
ATCGAATGAACGATAAGAGAATAGCTAAGAAATTTAACCTTCAGAGAAGGAAATAGACAATGCCAGGACAAGGTTGCCCCCGAAGAAAGATCATTACGGAGATCTAAAACCATACACGCATTTTTGAGATCAGGTGGCCTGAAAAGATAAGAAATGAAGATCTTTGGTGGCGAGCAGGACAGGAACCAGTGGCCATACAGATCCTGCATAGAGAAAGTGGGGTTGGATTGGACACACCTCGGGAAACCAGCACTACACGCCAGTCCATGACTCAGAACCTCGCAGCACCTGGAGGCGAGACATTGAAGAGCAGATAAGGATGTAGGGAACCAACTGGACGGGAATTCAACAGGCAGCCCAGAACAGAGTGCGATGTCATCGATGGCCTATAGATGCTCTTCCCAGAGCTACGGGCCTAAGCAAGTAAGTAAACCCATACACCGGAAGATAGAACGGGAACTGATAAAGAAAGAAAGAAACAGAAGCTAAAGGAAATGCTGACAGGAGGGAATCAATCTGTGTGAAAATAGCAATGGGGGAGGTAACTCACTTGTAAATGGTAAGGTGAGGTGACACAGGTCTGTTGAGGGCTTTGTTCTTGGACCAATAGTTACTCATCTCCTCGTAGGCCGTTTGTCTGACAGATGACATGTTGGACCTGCAGATCAAAGTATGGAGGAAAGGTTTGGAGGAATTTACATACATATCTATATACACCGGTATAATATGTGACATTGGGGTTTGTACTTTCTGTGTTATAATATGTTACAGACCTTTTCACAATTTTACTTTTTATTTCCATGTATACACTTTGAATTTGAACATTAGAAATGCAATCGTTGAAAAAGAAATTTCTTTGTTATTTTATTCTCTTCTCCCCCTTCCCACTGAGCATAATATTTAGTAATATAAAAAGCTAGAACACACACACACACACAAACAGAGTGAAGTAAAGTTTCTTTAAGGCCATTATGACCCATGGAATGGGAGATAAGAAAGTTCCTTCAAGGCCATAAATGACCCATGGAATGGGAGATAAGAAAGTTCCTTCAAGGCCATAAATGACCCATGGAATGGGAGATAAGAAAGTTCCTTCAAGGCCATAAATGACCCATGGAATGGGAGATAAGAAAGTTCCTTCAAGGCCATTATGACCCATGGAATGGGAGATAAGAAAGTTCCGTCAAGGCCATAAATGACCCATGGAATGGGAGATAAGAAAGTTCCTTCAAGGCCATAAATGACCCATGGAATGGGAGATAAGAAAGTTCCTTCAAGGCCATAAATGACCCATGGAATGGGAGATAAGAAAGTTCCTTCAAGGCCATAAATGACCCATGGAATGGGAGATAAGAAAGTTCCTTCAAGGCCATAAATGACCCATGGAATGGGAGATAAGAAAGTTCCTTCAAGGCCATAAATGACTCATGGAATGGGAGATAAGAAAGTTCCTTCAAGGCCTATAAATGACCCATGGAATGGGAGATAAGAAAGTTCCTTCAAGGCCATAAATGACCCATGGAATGGGAGATAAGAAAGAAAGTTCCTTCAAGGCCATAAATGACCCATGGAATGGGAGATAAGAAAGTTCCTTCAAGGCCATAAATGACCCATGGAATGGGAGATAAGAAAGTTCCTTCAAGGCCATAAATGACCCATGGAATGGGAGATAAGAAAGTTCCTTCAAGGCCATAAATGACCCATGGAATGGGAGATAAGAAAGTTCCTTCAAGGCCATAATGAACAATGGAATGGGAGATAAGAAAGTTCCTTCAAGGCCATAAATGACCCATGGAATGGGAGATAAGAAAGTTCCTTTCAAGGCCATTATGAACAATGGAATGGGAGACTTATCCCAGTTTTTCTATAATGTCATATTCTTGACAAGAACGCCAGTCTGACGCAGATCTTTACTTCCAAGCTAGCGTTTGTACTCATTTTGCACCATGGGCGAGTGGGGAAAATGTGTGTTAAGTGTCTGTCTTTCCCAAGGGACACAGTGCCTTCATAAAGACAAACAATCCCCTATCTTCATCCACCGTCAAGCAACAACGATAACACAAATTTTATAAACTCGTAAGTGAAATGTCGTTTACTTTGTACTTTTTATTCTATATATCACAAAAACATTCACATTCATGAAAGAAGCAACAACGATAACACAAATTTTATAAACTCGTAAGTGAAATGTCGTTTTACTTTGTACTTTTTATTCTATATATATCACAAAAACATTCACACATTCATGAAAGAAGGACCTAACAGAATTCAAACAAAAAGGTCGAAAAATAAAAACATATATACATATATAAGAAAATGTCCTTTACCTTCTGCCCAAAAGAGCAGATGTTTGCTTCAACAAGCATTGCTGTCCTAGAATTCTGAAAAAAAATCCAAGATTTATTAATCCCCTTGAAAAAAACCACAACAATATGTTTCATATTGATAGTATTGAAAGCCTTGACCTACAACATCCTTGCATCATTCTGGGTTAAATTTCAATTTCACATGAACTAAGTGAAAAAGGACAAAATTTATAATCATTAGTAAAGCTCTCTATACAAATATGTTTGGTAAAGAAAAAGAAAGAAACAAAACAGTGGTCTCCAAAATTTATAACCATTAGTAAAGCTCTCTATACAAATATGTTTGGTAAAGAAAAACAAAGAAACAAAACAGTGGTCTCCAAAATTTATAACCATTAGTAAAGCTCTCTATACAAATATGTTTGGTAAAGAAAAAAGAAAGAAACAAAACAGTGGTCTCCAAAATTTATAACCATTAGTAAAGCTCTCTATACAAATATGTTTGGTAAAGAAAAAGAAAGAAACAAAACAGTGGTCTCCAAAATTTATAACCATTAGTAAAGCTCTCTATACAAATATGTTTGGTAAAGAAAAAGAAAGAAACAAAACAGTGGTCTCCAAAATTTATAATCATTAGTAAAGCTCTCTATACAAATATGTTTGGTAAAGAAAAAGAAAGAAACAAAACAGTGGTCTCCAAAATTTATAACCATTAGTAAAGCTCTCTATACAAATATGTTTGGTAAAAAAAAAGAAAGAAACAAAACAGTGGTCTCCAAAATTTTTGTTGTGTTGCCAAAAAAAAAGGTAAAGTTCTTTCAAGGCCATTACGTCCTATTTATAGAACTGGAGTGTGTCCAGGTTTGTATGGTGTGAGGCAGAACAGGTGATAATATCCAGCTCCCGGACAGGACAATATAGTCTGTCCAGGGATTTTTATTCCCAAGCTGGTGCGTTTGTACCCATTTGCATCTGGGTCGTGTGGGAGAAAATGTGAGTCACGTGTCCTTCCCAAGGAACAAAACGTCGTATCTAACATTCCCATGCTTCGAACCCAGGACCACATGGTCCCAAAATCCAGAGCCTAAGCCACGGATACCACTTGTTGTTGCAAACCTGTCATTAACTTGTGGATGCAGACTCACTTGCCAGCCGCAGTGTTTGCCACATGGGGGAGGAGTTCCTTAGTCGGTTAGTGTCTGATATAATTTCGGAAGTGAGCGACATTTAATGAGAAGCAACATAAACACACACCTGTCAAACCATCTTTAGATATCATGAAATTAAATTTACATAAAATAAAAAACTATTGTTGGACACAATAAATAATTCACTTGAAACTATTGAGTTGAATCAAGCTGCCATTGTCTTTGTTTGCCTGAGGGATCTACACTTAGCTCGGAGGAGGGGTGTGACGGCTGGGGTGGGGGCGACGAGAGGCAGCCTGGCATATCCAAGGGATATCTGTATTTGAGAGGCCTGCTTTCAGCTGCAGCAGCTTTCGGGCTATGAGACGGGTTTTGGTTATTTCAGTCACTCTGACACAATGAGAGACTTGAAACAACAGACTGATTATTTGAACATGCGCAATAAAAACGTCGCAGACAACTTTCGGTGAGATAAAAGCTATAATATATGGCAGGTTTCACAAAATGGTCCATCCTCTTTTGTCAAAATTTACATGTTATATTTCTTACAAGTGTTATGTACCATGTTAAAGCTTCGAACTTGAGGATTCTAGATATATGACTTTAAGAGATAGCAAAGGACTACGAGGCGTGCCGTAAATTAGCTTTTAAAAGTCATGTTTTTCAGTCAAGGGGCACAACTGTGAAAATTCTATGTCCAATGCCAGTGACGCAATGTTACACGGCCCTGCACAGGTCCGTCGACTGAGATTTCCCTGGCATTTATTTAGTGACGCAATGCTTGGGTATCTGGTTTGGAGAGTTCCTGACTTTTCCCTAGTTCTCAATAAGATGTGAAGTCTGTGTTTGTCGACCCCTCAAGCATGGGAGTCCACGACCGGTGCTTTAATGTTGATTAGATGACTCGCACGCTCCGGATCGTGTGGATGGATGAAAACCGATGCTTTTTGTCCTGTTTTTTTGCACTATCCTTATTACATGTTACGGATAGGCCGATATTTGCTAATAGAGAAAGAGGGATGGAGAGAGAGAGAGAAAGAGAGAGAGAGAGAGAGAGAGAGAGAGAGAGAGAGAGAGAGAGAGAGAGAGAGAGAGAGAGAGAGAGAGAGAGAGAGGGGGGAAGAAAGAAAGGCACCAGCAACAAAACCCTAACCAAAAAAGAAAGCGTTTTTTGCCGACAGTGGTTCTTTTTTACCCATACGTGCCCCCCTCCCCACTCCCATCATCACTCCTTCCCCCTTCCAACTATCTACAGTCACTTAGAGCGCCCCACTGGACTAGCACAAACTTGTGTCTTTATCGATCGATAATTGCTTCATGAATACGGGACGGGATGGGAGCTGTGGCTGACAAATCTTGAACTCTACTTGAACCTGTGCTATTAGTATTATTTTCTTTTCTCTCTCATTTAAATGCGTTTTTAGTAATATTGTATTGTTATGTTAAGAAAACTGTGCATAATGGAGACGTAGAGTCACTATCGTTTTTATTGGACTTCTAAACCTCCTGTATTGCCAATTATCTCTTCTTTATTAGAACGTAATAAATCATGAAAGCCTATTGATTGCCGGACTTCTTTACATAAGTTTCACTCACGATAAGCCAAAGCAGGTTTTGCTAATGCAACTGAACCTAACCTGAACGGTCTCCAAATCTAACCTGATCAGTCTCTTTTCTGATGATCGCTCAATGTTTTTTGTGCGCACGTCAGTGGGCGCTCATAAGGAGACAGACAAAGACAAAATATTCCGCAAAGCCGACCGGACAATTTAAAAGCAAAAATTTCATGGTTTCTCAATAGGCTTACACAAGATGAACAATGAGAAAATAACTCGACGCGATATTACCGTTATTAGAGCCTAAATCGAAGATTTTTTGCGTGTGTGCGACCGTAAGGTCACACAGACCGCTAGTAGTGTAGTAGACTCATGATATTCTAACTCTCATTTAGAGTTACCTATGATTTTTTGGTGTGTTTTACAGGATAAATAGCCATAGGAATACGTTTTATTTCACTCCAGGTCATAAAACGGCGCTTCTACGTATTTTTCAACCGGTTTTGTCAGCTCTTACTGTGTGTTCATTTGTAGACCACAATTGTTACATAATAACGAAAATCTGAACCCGCCTCACGTGATCACTGCAAAAGATACATTTTTTTTAGACATGGCCAAATTTTCTTTGAACAATTCTTTCACATGGAATTGAAGAAAAACAGAATAAAAGGTCGTTGACCTCACCTACCTTAAGATGAAATAGGACTTATTAAAAGGGGAAATGCAAGCGGTCTCAATTCCTAACATTCGCACTAAAAAATATTAACAAAACACACAAATTGAAAGCAAATTTCACAATATTAGGTTTTTTTAAACATGCGATGTCAAAGCTATACATGGACCAAATGTTAAGAAGATTCATCGATTAGACTTGAGAACGATTAATTGAAGAGTTCCAAGTTATCATTGGGTCCCATTTTTGTGAAACTTGCCATATCAAATTGGGACACAACCTTTGAATCGAAATTCGCTGACCTTTCTTTGCTTATAATATATTGACCATATCAATTTCTAAGCGTGAAACTCAGTAGAGTTATCAAATTTGCATTATACTCAACTGCATAGATCTAAAGTGGAGGAATGTCAATACAGCTATAATGTTAGTATGGCTGGTCACGTCAGTTTGATGTGTCTGTTAAGAATTCTGTTTATTTCAATAAAAATTATCTAAATTTAGATTTAGATCTATTTTTTTTTAAAAAAAGGTCCTCAGTGTAATAAAAATAAATGTTGTTTGTTCTATACAATTACAATAACAACCAAGAATCTGTTGTAATCATATTTTGACTTCTAGTAAGTGTTCGTACTGTACTGCTGTTAAATGTAGCTAAACTGATGTTACAGTGGTTGTATTGACGTTGATGACGTGGGGAAACTTGGGACATCGGGACTTTATTTTCAGTCCTTATATGCGAAATTCAACAGTTAACCCTTTGGTTGCCATATTCGCGAAAGGCGAATTTCCGGTACAGGTTTCAAATGCGACGTTCACCAAAAGGCGAATTTCTAATAAGGACCATTTAAAGGCTTAATTCTTTATTTTCAGTGCCTGTAGTAATTCGGGGAGTAGCTCCCTTTTGCTTACGACGCTTTATTCGACTACAGTGATTTTTTTGGTGTGTTTTGAACTGTGATTTTTCTTGTTTTATTGGTTTGTTTGCATTAGCGATGGAATTTGATGAGGCTGAGACATATAGACATGCAATTGACTCTGGTGATGAGTTTATACCCGGTAGTGATGATTCTAGCTTGACTTCTGAAGCTGATAGGCCTGAACTAGATCTAGATTTAGACGATCATGATGTTAGTCCTAGGGCCTACGGATCATGGTGACGGAGAAAGAGAGAGGGGGAAGTGGGCGGGACAGAGAGGGGAAAGTGGGCGTGACAGAGAGGGGAAAGTGGGCGTGACAGAGAGGGGGAAGTGGGCGTGACAGAGAGAGGTCTGACCAAAAGTGGGTTTGGAGGATGCCAAACGATCAATATATCAATCAAATATTTAGCTTGTCCATATTCCTAACTAGCCTGGAAATTTCATTACCTTGTGATGTGTCATTTGAGAGCTAGATTTTTTTCTTGAAAAGCACCATTTTTCATAGGAGTTTTCAAATAGCCTTAGCATTTGAGATGTCAATAGGGACAAATAGGATGGCAACCAAAGGGTTAAGCCATTCTAGATGAGACGCAGTATAAAAAATTGACAACAAACATATACAAATTACAATCAATGAATTATTTATTATTATTAATCTCTAACATTAAACATCCATAGCCATAGGGTGAAATCCCCCCTCCCCTTTCTTCACTCCTCAATTTGAGCATGAGTTAGAACTTGTAGCAATTCAAGGAAACATATTTGTAGAGACTGAGACACCACCCACTACAGCCAGTGTCAGTGGCCGGTGCACCAGACAGACGTGACCGTGACCTCCAACCGAGCCGGGTGAAACAGACCCTCTCGTTGTCATCCTTCAAGCCTTTGACTCAGCAGTGCTCTATTTCATTTAAAAACTCACATGCAAAGTTTAATTTCATATCCACATTGAATCAGTTCATCAAGTATCGCTTTGAAATATGCCCCGATGGTATTTTAACAACAAAATAGATTCATATAAAATGTCCAGCCCCTCACTTACCGTGCGAAAGCTGCCATCTTTTGTTTACGTAAAGTGCTTTAGTAACCATCAAGTCAAAAAGAGCTACAAATAATATTTGAGAGTCACATGATTTTAAACTCACTATCGATCATAAAATGTGAGGTTACAGAAATAACGTTTATTTATCAAAGTGGCACAGTGAAGTGAAGACATTAGTGACAACTCTATTAAAGAAAACAAAAAATTCCTTTTCCCCTCCCGACGAATTTCTACATCTTGTAGTTAATCACTATTGAACGTTTCTTTAGTTGATAGACATCCTCATTATAATGTGTACTTCATATTATGGTATCGACTCTGACGCACTCTTGTTTGTAAAAGATTTAATTTTAACCAAGAGTCAAGAGTTCATCGAGTTCAGCGCAATGGACGCCATGAAGATGAAGTGACTCAAGACATTTAAAGCTTCTTAATCAGTTTGAAAACAAAAATTGAATGCAATCACATTGGTTAAATTTCTTACTTTTGTTTAGAGAGGTAGGTGAGGATATATTTTATGAGCAATTGTATTAATATCTTTGTAGATATCTATTTTATTGACCTATTTCATAACGATATTAGCTCATCGTCCACTATTCAATATTATATATGTCTACAACTCAATTATTTAATGCACTCATCAACACATTGCTCTCACTCAATCAGGTTTGAGGTCTCTCTATTAACTCATATTTGTAAGTTCAATGTTGACTTTGAAATTCCGTTCCTCTCTTGACTCTACGAAGACCATCTTCCACAATTCCAAGCACCTGTAGTCTGTAGACTAGTTTAGTCTCCCCCACACAGTACACTACACACCAACACCACTTTCTAAACTTTCTATTTGACTAGATCTATCTCTATGCTATCACTCATATCAGAGTTATGATTTAATCATTTGTCCCGTTGTCTTAGTCTTATTAAATTTATTATCTCCCATTGCTATATACCTGTTAAGACGGCTTCCTCTGTGATGATCACAATAATAATAGATTTGATAAAAATACTTGGAACATTTCCAATTTATTGAGCTTGGTTTTTGGGTTAAAAGTTCTTAAAGTGGTGCAACATCAAGACGGCTACAACACATCAGTACAGCTGTTTAATGTGTCTGTTAAAAGTTCTCTTTATTTCAATTACAAAAGCTCTCATTACAGTGAAAATAAATGTTGAACAATAACTAACAAGAATCTGATGTGATCATAATAGATAGTGAGTGGTTGTTAAGCTGTTAAATGTAGCTAAGCTAAATGTTACAGTGACCGTGTTGATGAGGGAAATTTGTGACATTCCTTGGCATCGACCAATAAAAGTACACAGTTATTATGATATTATAACAAATGATTCTATTTGTTCCAAAGATAATTTCGTTTAGAGCTTCCCATAGATGATTTATTGACACTTGGCAGGTATCATATAATGGTCCATCCCCATTTTCCTCTTTTGTCAAAATGTACATTATATTTCTTACAAGTTATATTTCTTACAAGTCTTATTTACCATGTTAAAAGCTTAGAACCTGGGGATTCCAGAATGACTTTAAGAGATAGCAAAGCACTGTGAGGCTTGGTAAATTAGCGTAATTCATGTTTTTTCAGTCAAGGGACACTTCTTTCTTTCTTTATCAGTTCCCATTCTACCTTTCGGTGTATGGGTTCAGATGCCCGAGATGATCTATCTCCAGGATGACCTTTCCTGGTATTTTCTGTTTGCTTCCAAAAAAGTTAAATTTCTATGCTTCAATGCCTCTTTTATATCTTCTTTTCACTTTCTCCGAGGTCTGCCTTTTGGTCTTTTACCTTGACTTAAGCACTGTACACTGATTTAGCTATTATATTGTCATTCATTCTGTTTACATGCCCAAACCATCTCAATTGATTTGTTTCTATCTTAGTTTTTATGCCATCTGCTTTGGTTTGATCTCTTTTTGTTGTGTTTCTGATTTTGTCTCTTTAGTTTTCCTACTCTTCTTAGATATTTCATTTTCAGCTTACCTGTACTCTACTGTATTCCTATACTGTCTAAGGTCCAGTTTTCGCTGCCATAGAGAGAGTAGGAAATAAACTGTATTGTATCTCTGCCATTTTGGTTTTTGTTGATAATTCTGCTTACCTATAAATGCCTTTCCTAGATGGTTATATATTGCATTGCACTTGCCTTTTTGATTTCTGGCTGATTTCTTTCTCTTAGTTTTACCTATGAATTAATCATTACTCTAGGTAATTGTAGCTTTGAGCTTGTTCTAAATTCTCCCTGCCCAATTTAAGATTTTGTGTTTTAGCTCTAGTTACTAGCATTGTTTTGGTTTTCTTTGCATTTAATCTCATTCCTTTATTTAGTTCATTGTTCATAATGTTGATATTCAACTGGAGGTCACTTTCTGATTTTCCAAACAGAGCTAAATCATCGGTAAATGAAAGGATTGATACATTTTTACTGGTTTGAGCTTCCACATACCTACATTCATTTTCTTCATTTTTGGAGATGTCTTTGCGACTGAATCCATAAATATGATAAACAAAAGAGGACTTAGGATACAACCTGTCTTACTCTATATCTACATCAAATTCTTCTGATACATTTCCAGCTACCTCTCACTGCACATGTTGGTTTCTTGTAAGAACTTTTAATGGCTTCTATTAAATTTTGCTCTACATTGTGTTCTTTTAAGGAATGATCCTCCCTCCTCACAGTGTCAAATGCCTTTTCTAAGTCAATAAAACACAGGTGCAAGTCAATGTTTCTCTCAAGGAATTTTTCTATTATTTGTCTGATTGTAAATATGTGGTCTTGTAACACTTTTTCCTGGTCTAAATCCACTCTGATGCTCTTCAGTCTGATCCTCTACTCTTTTCCTTAGTCTCATTTCCAGAATCCTGGCATATACTTTTCCTGGAACGCTAAGTAGTGATATCCCTCTATAGTTTGAGCATTCCATAGTTGATCCTTTCTTATGTATTGGTACTTCCATTCCCTTTTCCAGTCATCTGGCGCTTGTTTGGACTTCCATGCTTGTTGGCATTTGCATGTAGTAGTTTGTCAGCCTCTCTCCCTTGGGTTTTAATCATTTCTGGATAAACTTGATCTGCTCCTGGGGCCTTTCCTAATTTCTGCTTTTCTTATAGCTGTTTGATTTCTTCCATTGATATTCTACATCTTCAGCTGTCTCCTCTGGATTACTTGATAGTGATACTCTTACTAATTGATCTTTACTCCTTGTTTCATACGTTCTGGGGGGATTATGTAATTGGTGAAAATGCTTTCTCCATGTTTCCATGATTTCGCTGTCTTCTTTTCATTATTTCTCCTTTGACATTCTTAATTTGTCGTATTGGGTATGCTTTAGTCTTTCTCATGCTCTTCATTGCCCCCAGAACAGCTTTTCATTTCCTTGATAGTTTTCTTGGAGTCTTTGTCCAAACTCTTCCCATTGTTCCTGTTTGGCTTTCCTCACTTCTTCTTGGCGATAGTTCTTTTATTCACATAATCTCTTCTATCCTCTGGTCTCTTTGTTTGCAAGTATTTCTTCCAGGCATCCTTCTTTTCTTTGATCTTAATCTTGACATTTTCTTTCCACCATGCTGTTCTTTTTCTATCTCCTTTGATTTGTTTCCTACCGTAGACCTCTTCAGTACAACTGAGAGTGTTTCTTTATACATCTGCCACTTTTCTTCTATTGTGCTATCTTTCAGATATATCTGTCTTTCACTGATAAATCTTTTTATCTTAGATTGATATACCTGTTTTACCTCTGGTTTATTTAGTTCCTCTATTTTGAGTTTAGAAGCTTTCTTCTCTTTCCTTTTCTGTTTGTTTTCCTCAGTCAGTAATCTCTTTTTGGCAATCACTAAATGATGATCACTAAATATTTCTGCTCCTCTGTTTACTCTTGCATCCAATGTACTGTAAAAAGGGAGCTGCTAACTATTATGTAGTCTATTATTGACTTTTCACACCTGTCTTCATTTACTCTTGTATATTTGTTAATTTGTGGATATCTTTATGAGGAAAAAAGTGTTTGCTATTTTCATGTTATTCTTTAGGCAAAAATCTATTAGTATCTCTCCATTTGGAGAAGTTGTCTCTCCTTCATTACCTATTACTCCTCCTGGTGTTTCTATATTGTTGCCTACTCTAGCGCTTAAATTTCTTAAAATCATTAGTTCCTGTTTGTGTTTAAGATTCTCTGCAGCTAGTTGTGAATCGTTTTGAAGGTATCTTTTTCTTCCTTAGTGGCGTCTTCGTTTGGTTCATAAGTTATTAATAATTTAATTTCTCTTCCTTTTGGTTTAATATTTACCTCTAATAGCTGGGGCTTATAAATTTCCAACTCTCTAGTAGCTTTTCATGCCTTTTATGCATTAGGAGGCCTACTCCTGCTCTAGCTCTATCTTGGACACCTACACCTGAGGAGATCAAAATATGATTCGGTCCTACATTTTCTATTCCTTGTCCTTTTTTCTTTGTTTCTGTAATGGCCAAAATATCTACTTTGAATTTTTCCATTTCTTCAACTAATTCTAACTCTTTTTCCATTTATTGCCCTAACGTTCCATGTTCCAAAATCACAGTCCGTGTTCGTTTCCAAGTTCATTCTTCCAAAGATCAAGCCGGTTATATTTCTTTGACTTCTCTGAATCAGGTTGTTTTGGATAAGCAGGGGATTAGCCCACTGTACCTAGGTAGATGGTGGGGCTGCCACCTTGAGGCCCCCTACCAAGCCTTATTATTTCCTAGCAGGGTTAACTCCCTTAGCCTTTGATCATTCAAGACAGGTCTGCAAGGCATCAGGTTGTTTTCTATCAGGGTTAACTCCCTAGTCTTGGTCATTCAAGACAGGCCTGCAAGGCAGCAGATTGTTTTCTGTCAGGTTAACTCCCTTAGCCTTCGGTCAACCAAGACCACCTGCTGCAAGGCAGCAGGAGACTCGTGGAGATCATCTACTCCCCGTACAGGTGCTTACCTGTCCACTGCCCGGTCAAGAGACATAACTGTCAAATTCTTGGTCGCGCACAGTGACGCAATGTTGGGTGGTACTGCCCAGGTCTGTCGACTGCCAGTTTCTCTGGTTTATTTAGTGACGCAACGCTTTGGGCATCTGATTTGGAGAGATCCTTAGTTCTCAATAAGATGTGAAGTTTGTGTTCAGTGACACCTCAGGCGTGAAGTCCACGAGAGCAGTGCCTTACCGCTGATGATTCACGTGTCCTCGGATCGTGTGGGTGGATGACAACCGATACTTTTTTGTCCTGTTTTCTTAAAATTCTGTGATTATACGCCTTTCTTTTGCATTCTCTTTTATGCATTATGGGTATATCGGTGTGCCATTCTGCTAAATACGAACGAGTGAGGATGCGACAAGTATAGGCCGACATTTGCCAATAGAGAGAGAGAGAGAAAGAGACAGAAACGCAATGACACTAATGACCTTCTAATCGAAAAAGAAAGCGATCTTGCCGACAATTTTGATAAATAGGTTTCTTTCTTCACAAAAACTTCTTCTTCAGGTCTAAAGGTAGCTGAGTTGACTTTAGACCACTCTAGATTTAAGTGTAGTCTGTAGTGTAATGTAAAACCAGAACAAACACATTACTGTCAAACACATTACTGTACTGCACTGTGAAATAGACAGGATCATCAGACAGCTACGTTTTCATTTTTAAGCCGCATTAATGAATTGAAGGGGTCATTTCAATAGTGTGCCTTAGAAGTCACAATTACATCATTCAGAGAAAAAATGACAAAAAAACATAGGATTATCTTTCTATCTCGTTTTTCACGAAAGTGGACGTAGGCACAGTATTGAATTGAACCCTTTAATTTGGTCTCAAATCAATAGTTTTTTTGTTGCTCTTTACTTGACAAATGCTAGCGACAACTTCATCACAAGTCTAAAAAGCCAAAGTGTTGAACATTTCTGGGGGGAAAGTATGAGTTAGCGCACTCTAGCACCGCCAGCACTTTGTACCGACACGATTACAATCTCTAGCTTATACTTATGCTTGACAAGCATGCCCGTAGACAGTGCCGATTATGATTACTCTTTTTTCCCACGCTTTTTTTTTTTTTTTCAACGATGAACTACATTATAATAGGTTTCTGGGTGCAGGGTGATATCAAGTACCGGTACAGTATTCGATACTTAGGTTAGCCGGCTTTTCATTACAGATCTAATGACCGGAAATGAAGGAATGGGTAACAATTAACAATGAAACAGTTTCATGGATTGCAGGGCAAAACAATCTTTTTCCAACAATTAAAATACTGATTTGACCCAAGAGTTTATAATTCACTAAGAATCTAAAGGCCGCTATTTGAAATCTACATAGATGTGAAATTTGGAGGTTTTTTGGGTGCAGTGGTTCCTGCGTTTTGAGCAGTTAAAGTTTGAGATGTACAGCTTTATTGGGCATGATGCGCGATGGATCATTACATTAAAAGGGAGCAGTCCCCGATCTTCCAGCATTACAAACTGGCTCTTGCATATGTGTGTTCCTAAGTTGTCTCCCTTTATTATTACTTCCGGATGTATAAAAAGTAATGCTGACCATAGCCACAAGTTGAAAATACACTATGCGGTGCTAAAGTATTATATATATATATGAGTGATAATGGGAACACAGGGGAGGGGATTCTGTTTCTATTTCTTTTATAGTGCAGTTGAGTGAGGCAAGCCCTAGTTTTATAAGTAGATGATTAGTTGTTTTATTTGTTTTAACAGAATTTTAGAAATAATACACATGATTCCAAAGGGATTACTATTATGCTGCTTTTTTATCTATTCATAATGAGTTCAATTTCTATTGAAATTTTGCCTTGAACCTCACCAAAATCTGTCCCTGCGTTCTGCCGAGGCAGTGTGCACTCAGGCCTCATTTTCCCGAGGTTTTTTGTTTTGTTTATTATCCCTGAAATATAGTTCATGAATGCGAATCTGTTGAAGCGTTATTAAGTTTTTCTCTTATAATTGTCTTCTATTAAACACAGAAATGGAAACTTCAGAATCCATCGACGTATCCATGCCTACCACAACAAGCCAAGACTTGGCCAACCAATCCGGAACCAGCGATGACTCAAACTTGTCTTTACCTTCCACGCCTGGCCCTGGCGATGTCACCTCACCTGCAGCAAGTGGTTTGAGTGTCATGCCCGCTCCTAAAATACAGGCGCCACCACGGTCTCGGAGACTTCCCATAGGAGATGCCAGGTTTGTTTCTTCTTCTTCTTCTTCTTCTTCTTCTTCTTCTTCTTCTTCTTCTTCTTCTCTTCTTCTTCTTCTTCTTCTTCTTCTTCTTACCCTTGTCGTTCCACATCAATCAGTCTTGACTTCTTGAAAAAAAAAAATCTTAGATTCTGAGATTTGGCAAAAGTTTTGAAAACAACAATTAGGTCTTTGAGATGTCATAAATAACATCTTGTAGTTCATGGAGCAATCATGATCTGCCCATATTTATTTCATTATGAAGAAGACTTTACGTATAGAGAGAAATTAAGGAATGTTTGTACGATGTGAGAAATGAGTGGGCTGATGGTATAACCCCATATCGTCGGGGGATCTCGGTAGTCCAGAGGCAAGGTGTCGGCCTCTCAACCAAAGGACAGTGGATTTGAGCCCGAGTTGAAAAATGTTTCCTCGTTTTTGAAAAACAGTGCTCCAATTAAAACTTTCCGATTCGTTTGTAGTCAAGTTCTATGAGTTCTTAAAAATGTCTAAGAAATCAACCAACCAGAATGCTCCAATTAAAACTTTCCGATTCGTTTGTAGTCAAGTTCTATGAGTTCTAGCCTAAAAATGTCTAAGAAATCAACCAACCAGAATGCTCCAATTAAAACTTTCCGATTCGTTTGTAGTCAAGTTCTATGAGTTCTAGCCTAAAAATGTCTAAGAAATCAACCAACCAGAATGCTCCAATTAAAACTTTCCGATTCGTTTGTAGTCAAGTTCTATGAGAATTGAAGTTTTACTTGTGTTTCTTAAAATATCTAAATGTGACTTGGGCACATATTATGTTATATTATGCAATTGACAGTATGACACATACTACTATTTTCTTTTCCCCCTCCACCTTAGCAACTTGATTCCCGCCAGAGGAGCTCCACGCGTTCCATCAAACGGAAAAAATTTGACGATGAGCTGGTGGAGAGCAGCCTTGTCAAGACGGAACGCAGCAGCGGCCGGGTGAAGGGATCCACTCGTCTCGTCACCGTCGTCCCGTCCTTGGTGCCCGGAGGTCACGTGACCCAGGTTCACAGCCAAGCGAGTCTGGCTCCGACCCGGCCCCCGTCGCTCTGGTGGCTGTTCCGCCCCGTCGCAGTCACCGCGGGTGACGTTAGTACATCGCTTCTGTTCCAACCTCTGCGCTCCCACCGTGGTGTCTGTGTCTGCCCAGAGTCAGACGAACGTGAACCCGTGAAGCCAAAGGTACGTGCACCTCTGTCTGACATTTTATGGAAGGAGTGGTGGAGAAAGTGCGGACGTTTTTTTGTGCTGTTGAGATCTGTCTTTTATTGCTTTGACACTGGAGAGAGTTCACCA
Organism: Doris montereyensis; assembly: GCA_037039925.1. NCBI lineage: Eukaryota > Metazoa > Mollusca > Gastropoda > Nudibranchia > Dorididae > Doris > Doris montereyensis. Next base: position 69,952 of record JAXRKP010000284.1, read on the forward strand.
TGAGTTGAAATATTTGTGTGTGTTGTTGTTGTGTGTGCTTTTCCTTGTGAAGCTCCATGGTTTGTGTGATTGCATTTAATAATAATAATAATAATGATATTAATAATTAATTTCTATAGCGCCCATTCCCATCTTACGACAGCTCTTGACGCATAATTATATATACAGAGTAAAAACATGAGCAATGTACATATAAAAAATACATGAAAATGTAATATTATTTGTAGTGGTGTATGGTACATAAATTGAAACTGAATAATAAAAACTTACTTTTCATCTAAGCAGCATCGTATAATTTCAGGTGTTTTTTTAACGTGTCAAACATAGATCGCATTGACAGCGGAAGATAATTCCAGACGTGACGACCTGCGTATTTAAAAGGGCGCAGTGACAGTTTTGTCAGGCCTTTTCTTTGGGGAAACGCTTAGCAGACACTGATAGGTAGATTTCAGTTGGCGAGATGGAATATAACCAGAGATCGGATCTTTAAGTAATTTGGAGCTCTATTTTTAAATTTGTAAATTGTTTTGATTCTTAAATCCTTTTGTTGCTTTTGATTGTACTATTTCTATCTTTGAAGTAACCCTGTCCACCGAAGCGGTGATCTCAGGGTTTGTACAGCGTCGTCGAGCACCTTTGGTGGATGTCAGGCGCTCTATAAATGTATTATTATTATTATTATTATTATTATTATTATTATTATTATCGGAAGACAAACACCATAGAAAGCAAACGATGCTTTCGTAGAAATCAATCACACCAAGTCCTAGGGAATCCACTACCAAACAAAAATTGATAATAAATCACTCCACTTTATAGTTAATACTGCCTCCCTCTAGCAATGCCATCAGATGTCGCAGCATCGGGTGTTCTCCCTATTGCAGTGTGTCGAAGGCTAACCACCATTCCGTTCTGTTTTGTGACATGTCTCATATTAGTTCGAGGTTGGTTTGGGATGTCACTTTTAATGCGTTTTTCCTGGAACTCCTTCAAGGTCGTTATTCAATGTTAGTGGCAATGTCGTTTTTGTTGTTGATTATGAAAAAGTATTTGATTGCTTGTTTGCAGGGATTTCAGGATTTCTTTACAAAATATGCCCTATTATTAGGCTCCGTCTTGCTTCCAGTATTCTCTTTTTATAGCTGACGGTTTTTTGTGAACTACTGATGCTTTAAAGGGGCATATAATGACATGTTTGTTATAGTTATTTCAAGTGTTGTTTATGCTAAAAAACCCAAACAAACTATACATTTCTGGAAAGGTGTTGAGTCATGCTTTATGCTAAAAAAATAAATAAATTACAAAATTCACGATGACATAGCCTTGACCCCTGGGCAAAAATCCAATATGACCGCCAAGCTATGTAATTCTTATGTTGGGATCCCTTGAAAAGTTTGTAGATATTGTCATTTTCATTCAAAAACCATTTTATCAGAGAATTTCATGACCTTTCCAGAAATGTAGAGTTTGTTAGGGTTCTTATCAAATGTTCATTTATCTAAAAATGAAAGCAGTGATACTTTCTTCACGATACTGCAATCACAAGACATCTATGACGACAGGGCGACAATCGCTATTTCCGAAAGCAGGAGAGCTACAGGTATTCTTCATTCACCGGAGATGTGGAAAACGATAAAAACAGTTAGTAGTCAAAGGGAATTAACAATGAAAACTTAGCAGATGAATTGGCCAATCTAATCGGCTGCCGCAGAATAGCGTACTTAGGGTTAAGTCAAGTCAAGTAAGTCAAAAACAGTCTTAGGGTTATTGTTTTTTTTTTATTTGTTGAATTTAATTTTTGTTCCCCCCCGCCCCCGACCCTTGCAGATGAAGTAAAGGAGCTAGTTAAACAGGTGGACGCCCTACATCGGCCAAACCTCCGGCAGAGAAGCGCCAAACCCAGCTCGGGCAAGACCAGCAGCCACGGCAAGGTGACCTCGTCCAAGTCGAATTCCAGCAAAGGTGGTGGAGGCGGCTTGGGCGGTAAATCGTCCAAGTCCAATGTCATGAGGTCAGGGTCATCTAAATCAAAGGTTTGTTTTAAAATGTTTTCGTTTTGTAACATTAAAAAAAAAAAAAATTCCCCTTCAGTACCGTTTCATTTGGGTGTGAAATTTCCCCGCTATTTATAGTTGAAGCCGAAACTGCACTTCCCCGAGAAGCGTAGGCCCAATGATAGGCTTTTCCTCTCAAGTTGGGGCGGTGGGTACCAGTGTGGAGGTCTCTGCTGGTTGACCTCTGTAATTTTCTTCTTCTTGCTGTTACTTCTTAATTCACCCTGAGATCATTGCATATTACGGTGGATGGGGTAAATTTCCTGGGGTCACAGGGAAAATTTCACTGAAACAAACTGAGTTTTTACATCTATAATCTCATGCCTGTATTTATTTATTTATTTATTTATTTATTTATTTATTTATTAAATTTCAATACAGGTCCTGGTTTGCCTTTACATCAAATTGTTTTCTTTTTTTTCCCCGGGCTTTCCCGTGAGGGGTCGCCACAGCAGATCATCCTTCTCTTCTCCATTTTGTCCTATCCTGTTCGCCCCATCTTTTGCACCAACGATATTCATCTCTTCGTGCATCATATACACAATATACAGTAGTGTCTGCCAAGCTGCATGGTCCAAAGATGACCAAAAAAAAAGAAATTGTGCATTTTAGCAAAGGTGCATTTTGATGGAGTCGAAGGCCATGACTCATTACTGTGTTGCTACATTGCCATTCTTGTTTGGAAACATGTGTAAACTCTTTTTTTATATTTGTTTGGGGTTTGTTATTCGTTGGACAAGACCTAACAAGGGTGAAGACATTCAGCATCCATGATGCTTTTTAAAATTTGTTGACATGCGTGTCATACAGAGTACGATTTCCGTAGGTAAAAGTGACGCAAGCCCTTACTCGTATTTTCTCAGCGTGATAAAAAAGAGAGAGCCGATCGGAATGTCTGTCTGGTAGATGTATTGAGTGAGAGAGGGAGGGAAAGGGCAGTTAAGTGTGACCAGAGCTGAGACAGCCAAGAGTAGTTGGTTAAGATCTAGATGTCACACACACACACACGAGCATAACAGATTGTGTCACTGGAGCAAGGTGAGAAAGAGGTTATTAAGTGTTTTTTTTCACAGGCATTGAGTCTTTAAATGCAACAAATTGAAGACAGACTTACAAAAACCTGTTGTATTTTGGCTAAGTCAAGCCAGCCGGTGTTGTATTTTGAGGGGACGATTAGCATAGAATTCGATTACCTGAAGAAGAAAAAAACTTGCTTATTGACAATTCATCCATTTTAGCGGCATGCAACCTGCTGGTGACCACTGTTTCTTCGTTTTGGTCTTTCCCCTTTTCCTCCTGCGTGGTATGTCCATCCGCAAGTACACCGTCTGTGTGATATATTTAACTATCCCTTCTCTGTCTGTGTGATATATTTAACGTATCCCTTCTCTGTCTGTGTGATATATTTAACGTATCCTTCTCTGTCTGTGTGATATATTTAACGTATCCCTTCTCTGTCTGTGTGATATATTTAACGTATCCCTTCTCTGTCTGTGTGATATATTTAACGTATCCCTTCTCTGTCTGTGTGATATATTTAACGTATCCCTTCTCTGTCTGTGTGATATATTTAACGTATCCCTTCTGTCTGTGCCGCCTATGATATGATTATTATAAAAGCCCACTGTTATCGATTATTTTCCCTGGTTATTCCAGTCCAAGTCCAAACGATCTCGCAAACAGAAGCCTGGAATTCCAAACCTGAAGGACCTGGGCAGGTGGAAGCCCCAGGACGACCTGGCCCTCCTCATCACCGCCGTGCAGCAGGCGAGTGAAGTTTGCGCAAAAGAGATTTCTCTAGTACAGCAAGTCTCACACTCAATAGTATTGAGTGTAGGCTTATCACCACAAGGGATTCAATGGTCCGTACGCAAGGGGCCGGCCTCTCAAACAAAAAGGTCGTGGGCTTTGTCGCCGACAGATTGAAACGTTTCCACGAGTTTTTTTGTTTTGTTTTGTTTTTTTTTCTAGTAAGACCCAGCTCCCTTGGGTCCCTACAGGTAGGGCGGATTGACTTGACACCTGGTCTCATCAGAGAGGGATGATTGAAAAGAGGAGGTTCTGCATGCACATCACAACACGCTGTGCACGTTAAAAGTCTGTTGGCTGTTTACAGGGCGCAGTCCCGGCAAAAAATTACAAAACTTACCAAATGGTACCAAAAACCCCCACAAGTTCACCTTGGTTGTGGGGGGTGGGTAAATTCTATTCAAAGGCTAATCTGGAGGAGAGTCTTGATTTTCAGAGAAGATAAAAGGGAAGGAAGAGAAAGAACTGTGGACAAAAAAGGAATAGAAGAGAAAAGAGAAGAAACAGGTGACAGAAAAGAGAAATTAATAGAAGGGTAAAGGAAGGAAAAGAAAAACAAAGTTTCGCTAAGTGAGGAATTGTAGTGTGGTTTTAATAAGAATTGTCTGTCTGTCATTCTGTCTCCTCTCTCTGTGCCTCTCTTTCTCCTTCTGTCTGTCTGTCTTTCTCTCTCCTATGTCTGTTTGTCTGTCTCCCTCTTTCTTTTTGTTCTCTATCTCTCTCTCTCTCTCTCTCTCTCTCTCTCTCTCTCTCTCTCTGTCTGTCTCTGTCTGTCTGTCTCTCTCTCTCTCTCTCGCTCTCTATCTGCCTGTCTCTCTATCTCTCTCTCTCTGTCTCTCTCTCTCTCTCTCTCTCTCTCTCTCTCTCTCTCTCTCTCTCTCTCTCTCTCTCTCTCTCTCTCTCTCTCTCTCTCTCTCTTTATCTCTCTATCTCTATCTCTCTCTATCTCTCTCTGTCTCTCTCTGTCTCTATCTATCTCTGTCTCTCCATTTCTTGACAAGGCAACACCAATAGAAAGACCTTACAGTAGTAGCATGACTAGAGTCTATTTCAAATGATCTACTAATGTTTGTGGTGTAGAATTCATGACATTCTCATGATTTCCGGGAAGTGAAACCTAACATTTGTTTCATTTCAGACCAATGATCTAAGTGCAGTTCAGCTGGGCGTGAAATTTTCCTGTCGTTTCACATTGAGGGAAATTGAAGAGAGGTGGTACTCTCTATTGTACGACCCTAGTATCTCCAAGTAGGTGTTGCTATTTAGATTTGTATTTCTTTTTTAGAAACAGTTTTTGTACAACCCTAGTAATGTAGGTGTTGCTATTTAGATTTGTATTTCTTTTAGAAACAGTTTTTGTACAACCCTAGTAATGTAGGTGTTGCTATTTAGATTTGTATTTCTTTTAGAAACAGTTTTTGTACAACCCTAGTAATGTAGGTGTTGCTATTTAGATTTGTATTTCTTTTAGAAACAGTTTTTGTACAACACTATTTAGGTTTTATAAAAAGTGTATGATCCTAGTTAGTATCTCCAAGTAAGTAAAGTAAAATTGCTTCAAGGCTGGTTACAGCCATAGAGCTGGAGCATATCCCGGTTTCCATAGCATGAAGCGGAACAGGCAACAATAATCACAGCCTGGCCAGGACGCTAGTCTGATGCAGGCTTTTACACCCAAAATGTTTAAAATCAGAAGCAAAGCACACGTTTTCATCAGGGCATTAACAAACTTATCTGTGTTATTCAAGCTGTTTGTTTGGGTTTTTTTGTGTGTGTGTGTGTGTGTGTGTATATGTATGTAGACCTATCATGTAACAAACGTGACTTTTAAACCTCTGTTCTCGCTTAATCCTTTCTTCTTCTTCTTCTTCTTTTTTTTCTTTCTCCGCCTCAGAATTGCCATGGAAGCCGCCCGTCAGCTTCATTCGGAAACCGTAGCGACCATCCAGGGCAAAGCGTTGTACAGCGTTGCTGAGGAGAATCTCCTGGGAACGTTTGCATCCGTGAGCTCTTGTGTTATGGTGGGCGGTTGGCGGGAATTGCTGATGTGTCGTACTTTCTTTTCCCCTTTTTTTCTCTCTCTTTCACATGTTTTTTTCCTCTTTTGATCTTGCTGTTTCTGAGATCACCGCACATGATGGACAATGTGGATTGTAATTTTTTTTTTTTTTTTAAAAAGGACATTAAACAACACCAACTTTATGTTGTGACCTCTCAACCTTTACAAAGCACAGGGTGGATCTAAATTGCACTAAACACTGTGTTGTGACCTGTCAATCTTTTCACAGACCAAAAGCAGAGCAAAGTTCATTTTTAAGGCATTCACATCCTATAGAGCCAGAGCTTATCCCCATTGCAGACCATAGAGCCAGAGCTTATCCCCATTGCGACCCATAGAGCCAGAGCTTATCCCCATTGCAGACCATAGAGACAGACCTTATCCCCATTGCAGACCATAGAGACAGACCTTATCCCCATTGCAGACCATAGAGACAGAGCTTATCCCCATTGCGGCCCATATAGCCGGAGCTTATCCCCATTGCAGACCATAGAGACAGACCTTATCCCCATTGCAGACCATAGAGCCGGAGCTTATCCCCATTGCGGCCCATAGAGCCGGAGCTTACCCCATTGCAGACCATAGAGCCGGAGCTTATCCCCATTGCAGACCATAGAGCCGGAGCTTATCCCCATTGCGCCCCATAGAGCCGGAGCTTATCCCCATTGCAGACCATAGAGCCGGAGCTTATCCCCATTGCAGACCATAGAGACAGACCTTATCCCCATTGCAGACCATAGAGCCGGAGCTTATCCCCATTGCAGACCATAGAGCCGGAGCTTATCCCGGTTTCAATAGCGGGAAGCGGAACAGGTGATGACAATCACCTCCTGGACAGGACGCTGGTCTGACGCAAGTTTTTACTCCCAGGCTAGTGCTTGCACCCATTTGCACCTGGGTTGGATAGGGAAAACGCGTGTTAAGTGTCTTTCCCAAGGAACACAAGGTCGGAACTAACTTTGCTAGAATTCGAACCTAGAAGGACCTCATGATCCACAGTCTGGCAGCCTAACGGCTCGGGTCACTGGCACTACGTTTCAGACTTATGACTTATCTTTATTATCTTTATTTAGAATACTATGATGATCTAAATAATCTTTATTTAGAATACTATGATGATCTAAATAATCTTTATTTAGAATACTATGATGATCTAAATAATCTTTATTTAGAATACTATGATGATCTAAATAATCTTTATTTAGAATACTATGATGATCTAAATAATCTTTATTTAGAATACTATGATGATCTTTATAATCTTTATTTAGAATACTATGATGATCTAAATAATCTTTATTTAGAATACTATGATGATCTAAATAATCTTTATTTAGAATTCAATGATGATCTAAATAATCTTTGTTTAGAATACTATGACTTATCTTTATAATCTTTATTTAGAATACTATGATGATCTAAATAATCTTTATTTAGAATTCAATGATGATCTAAATAATCTTTGTTTGTTTAGAATCTATGATGATCTAAATAATCTTTATTTAGAATCCAATGATGATCTAAATAATCTTTGTTTAGAATCCAATGATCTAAATAATCTTTATTCAGGATTCTATGATGATCTAAATAATCTTTATTTAGAATCCAATGATGATCTAAATAATCTTTATTTAGAATCCAATGATGATCTAAATAATCTTAATTTAGAATACTATGACTTATCTTTATAATCTTTATTTAGAATCCTATGACTTATCTTTATAATCTTTATTTAGAATACTATGACTTATCTTTATAATCTTTATTGAGGATTCTATGATGATCTAAATAATCTTTATTCAGAATACTATGACTTATCTTTATAATCTTTATTTAGAATACTATGATGATCTAAATAATCTTTATTTAGAATCCTATGATGATCTAAATAATCTTTATTTAGAATCCTATGATGATCTAAATAATCTTTATTTAGAATACTATGATGATCTAAATAATCTTTATTCAGAATACTATGACTTATCTTTATAATCTTTATTCAGGATTCTATCAGGATTCTATGATGATCTAAATAATCTTTATTCAGATTCTATGACTTATCTTTATAATCTTTATTTAGAATACTATGACTTATCTTTATAATCTTTATTTAGAATACTATGATGATCTAAATAATCTTTATTCAGAATACTATGACTTATCTTTATAATCTTTATTTAGAATAATATGATGATCTAAATAATCTTTATTTAGAATCCTATGATGATCTAAATAATCTTTATTTAGAATCCTATGATGATCTAAATAATCTTTATTTAGAATGCTATGATGATCTAAATAATCTTTATTCAGAATACTATGACTTATCTTTATAATCTTTATTCAGGATTCTATGATGATCTAAGTAATCTTTATTCAGGATTCTATGATGATCTAAATAATCTTTATTCAGGACTCTATGATGATCTAAATAATCTTTATTCAGGATTCTATGATGATCTAAATAATCTTTATTGAGGATTCTATGATGATCTAAATAATCTTTATTGAGGATTCTATGATGATCTAAATAATCTTTATTGAGGATTCTATGATGATCTAAATAATCTTTATTCAGGATTCTATGATGATCTAAATAATCTTTATTCAGGATTCTATGATGATCTAAATAATCTTTATTCAGGATTCTATGATGATCTAAATAATCTTTATTCAGGATTCTATGATGATCTAAATAATCTTTATTCAGGATTCTATGATGATCTAAATAATCTTTATTCAGGATTCTATGATGATCTAAATAATCTTTATTGAGGATTCTAATGTTTAGTACTGTACGTGTCATGTATTTCTTTATTTTTCCATCCAAACCGTCCCAGAATTCCCAACCAACGTTGGAAAGCTTTCAGACCTTGCTTCAGCAGCATCCGGACGTCTTTCACCCTGCGCGCACGCCAAAAAAAACGCTGCAATGCCATTGGCTGCTGATGAAACAGTGCCATCTCCTTCCTGATCAGACCGGTAGAGGTTTTGTTGGCCGTTTTCATTCTTAGCATGCCAGACCGGTTGAGGTTTTGTTGGCCGTTTTCTTCATTCTTAGCATGCCAGACCGATAGAAGTTTTGTAGGTTTTTCGTTTTTTTCTTAGCATGCCAGACCAGTAGAGGTTTTGTTGGCCGTTTTCATTCTTAGCATGCCAGACCGGTAGAGGTTTTGTTGGCCGTTTTCATTCTTAGCATACCAGACCGGTAGAGGTTTTGTTGGCCGTTTCGTTCTTAGCATGCCAGACCGGTTGAGGTTTTGTTGGCCGTTTCGTTCTTAGCATACCAGACCGGTAGAGGTTTTGTTGGCCGTTTTCATTCTTAGCATGCCAGACCGATAGAAGTTTTGTAGGCCGTTTTCATTCTTAGCATGCCAGACCAGTAGAGGTTTTGTTGGCCGTTTTCATTCTTAGCATGCCAGACCGGTAGAGGTTTTGTTGGCCGTTTTCATTCTTAGCATACCAGACCGGTAGAGGTTTTGTTGGCCGTTTTCATTCTTAGCATGCCAGACCGGTTGAGGTTTTGTTGGCCGTTTTCGTTCTTAGCATACCAGACCGGTAGAGGTTTTGTTGGCCGTTTTCATTCTTAGCATACCAGACCGGTAGAGGTTTTGTTGGCCGTTTTCGTTCTTAGCATGCCAGACCGGTAGAGGTTTTGTTGGCCGTTTTCATTCTTAGCATGCCAGACCGTTGAGGTTTTGTTGGCTGTTTTCAATCTTAGCATGCCAGACGGGTAGAGGATTTGTTGGCCGTTTTCATTCTTAGCATGCCAGACCAGTAGAGGTTTTGTTGGCTGTTTTCAATCTTAGCATGCCAGACGGGTAGAGGATTTGTTGGCCGTTTTCATTCTTAGCATGCCAGACCGATAGAAGTTTTGTAGGCCGTTTCATTCTTAGCATGCCAGACCTGTAGAGGTTTTGTTGGCCGTTTTCATTCTTAGCATACCAGACCGGTAGAGGTTTTGTTGGCCGTTTTCGTTCTTAGCATGCCAGACCGGTTGAGGTTTTGTTGGCCGTTTCGTTCTTAGCATACCAGACCGGTAGAGGTTTTGTTGGCCGTTTTCATTCTTAGCATACCAGACCGGTAGAGGTTTTGTTGGCCGTTTTCGTTCTTAGCATGCCAGACCGGTAGAGGTTTTGTTGGCCGTTTCGTTCTTAGCATGCCAGACCGGTAGAGGATTTGTTGGCCGTTTTTCATTCTTAGCATGCCAGACCGATAGAAGTTTTGTAGGCCGTTTTCATTCTTGGCATGCCAGACCGGTAGAGGTTTTGTTGGCCGTTTTCATTCTTAGCATGCCAGACAGGTAGAGGTTTTGTTGGCCGTTTTCATTCTTAGCAGACCGGTAGAGGTTTTGTTGGCCGTTTTCGTTCTTAGCATGCCAAACCGGTTGAGGTTTTGTTGGCCGTTTTCATTCTTAGCATGCCAGACCGGTAGAGGTTTTGTTGGCCGTTTTCATTCTTAGCATGCCAAACCGGTAGAGGTTTTGTTGGCCGTTTTCTTCATTCTTAGCATGCCAGACCGGTAGAGGTTTTGTTGGCCGTTTTTTCTTCATTCTTAGCATGCCAGACCGGTAGAGTTTTTTTGTTGGCCGTTTTTCGTTCTTAGCATGCCAGACCTGTAGAAGTTTTGTTGGCGTTTTCATTCTTAGCATGCCAGACCGGTAGAGGTTTTGTTGGCCGTTTTCGTTCTTAGCATACCAGACCTGTAGAAGTTTTGTTGGCCGTTTTCATTCTTATTCTTAGCATGCCAGACCGGTAGAGGTTTTGTTGGCCGTTTTCGTTCTTAGCATGCCAGACCTGTAGTTTTTGTTGGCCGTTTTCATTCTTAGCATGTCAGACTGGTAGAGGTTTGCTGGCCGTTTTCGTTCTTAGCATGTCAGACCGGTAGAGGTTTTGTTGGCCGTTTTCTTCATTCTTAGCATGTCAGACTGGTAGAGGTTTTGTTGGCCGTTTTCTTCATTCTTAGCATGTCAGACTGGTAGAGGTTTTGTTGGCCGTTTTCTTCATTCTTAGCATGCCAGACCGGTAGAGGTTTTGTTGGCCGTTTTCATTCTTAGCATACCAGACCGGTAGAGGTTTTGTTGGCGTTTTCGTTCTTAGCATGCCAGACCGGTTGAGGTTTTGTTGGCCGTTTTCGTTCTTAGCATACCAGACCGGTAGAGGTTTTGTTGGCCGTTTTCATTCTTAGCATACCAGACCGATAGAGATTTTGTTGGCCGTTTTCGTTCTTAGCATACCAGACCGGTAGAGGTTTTGTTGGCGTTTTCGTTCTTAGCGTGCCAGACCGGTAGAGGTTTTGTTGGCCGTTTTCGTTCTTAGCATGCCAGACCGGTTGAGGTTTTGTTGGCTGTTTTCAATCTTAGCATGCCAGACTGGTAGAGGATTTGTTGGCCGTTTTCATTCTTAGCATGCCAGACCGATAGAAGTTTTGTAGGCCGTTTTCATTCTTAGCATGCCAGACCGGTAGAGGTTTTGTTGGCCGTTTTCTTCATTCTTAGCATGTCAGACTGGTAGAGGTTTTGTTGGCCGTTTTCTTCATTCTTAGCATGCCAGACCGTAGAGGTTTTGTTGGCCGTTTTCGTTCTTAGCATGTCAGACCGGTAGAGGTTTTGTTGGCCGTTTTCGTTCTTAGCATGTCAGACTGGTAGAGATTTTGTTGGCCGTTTTCATTCTTAGCATGCCAGCATGGTTGGAGTTGTCTTTTGTTGTTTCTTTTTGTTTTATTTTCGGAGGATATCGTGTTTTACATTTCTATAATTAATTTTTGATTGCGTTTTTGTATTGATTTTTTTGTTTTTTTTCTGGTGTTTTTTCTCATGTAAAGTTTTGTAGATCTATAATCAATTCAGAAATTGCATGTTTTTATTTAGATATTTTTAGGTCTAAATTCATATTTCAAATGCTTTCTTTCTTAAAGATCTATGATTGATTTAGAAATGTTTTTCTGTGTGGGTTTACGTGTTTTTTTAATTGAAGATTTATAATTGGTTTTTTAAATACTTTTTTGGGGGTTCCCGGTCTTTGATCTAGTTTGTAAAAAGAGAGGTGCCACTTTTCTGGAAATTTCCGAAAATTCTGGTAATTGAAAGTCTCTGGAAGATGTTTTAGAAATCAGGCCCTCAAGTGAAGCCTGTCAGAAGGGGAGAGGGGGAAAAGACGGAAATGGGAAATGAGAAGAGAAAACATTCTGAAAAGGACATACAATATGAAATAAATTTACAAGTTACGATACCCCCCCCCCCCCCATTGCCCCTCAGTTAGCTCACCATCTATTATAAATTACCATACAGTGGTGTGTCCCCCTAAGAACCCGGTCCTCAGGCGACAGAAACAGCGGGTTCTTAAGTGTATTTTCACATACCTTGTTGTTTTGCTTCATTATTAATCATGTATTTTTAGCCAGGGCGGTGGCGAGCTTTCCTCGTGTCTGTCAAATCGGCGTCTGACGCGTCTCGAATGACCTGTCTATAACAACACCTACCAGTGTCTGGACCAATACAATAGACTTCCTGCCCGCCTTTGTATGATTCACTTGCAACATGTAAGGTGGACTGGGCTGTACTCAGCGGGATCTCAAAGGAGGAGGGTGCCAGGGGGTAGTTTTACGTGAGGAAGCTTTCGTTGCACGGAAATGGCGGGTTCCAAGAAAACAAGTTCTTAGGCCGACACCACTGTACTATACTTTTCTGCGACCTCTAGCTACACGTTGATTGAGATGTTGATTGAGTGTGTGTGTGTGTGTGTGTGTGTGTGTTTTATCTATCTATATGATATATATGGATTATGCACTGATATGCGTGTGAGTATATATATTAACATTAAGCACATGATTATAATGTGCTTGCACGTTTATCAATTTGTTTGCATTTTCAAAGGGCAGGCCTTTCTTTGCCGTCCATTGCAAAAAATAATTCAGGAAATTTCTTCAGATTGCGACAGTTAGGATTGACTGTAAATGTGACAGTAAACGCTGAATCTGTGCCTGACTGGCGTTTGCCTTTTTTCTTCTACTTGCAGTGCAACCCATACCCAGGGGAGACCACATCCTAAATCTGTCCGACATTGAGGATTTTATGAATGATGAGGATATTAAGTGAGTGGCAATGTCTTGTCTTCTGTTGCACTAGTCTTTTAAGTCTTTTCTACTTCTTGTTCTTGTTTTACAAAGCCTGAGATATTTTTAATTTTTGTTGGTGCGTCTTTCATCAATGTAATGTGTTTTTCCAATTATTTTTTTCCATGTTTTTTCCAGAGAAGGAAAGGATGAAGCCATTGAACAAGGTCAGTTGAGTTTTGACACTTGAGTCACTTTGTCTGTCACTGTTTTTCTGTCTGTGTCTGTTTTCACTGCTTTCTCCGTATTCTTGACATATCTTTCCCCTTACTGTTTCTTCTGAATTTACCCTGAGATCACTGCATATGTTAGACTGAGTAAATTTTAAACAAAAGATCTGGATGTCTGTCTCTCTTTCTCTCCCTCTCTCTGTCTGTCTGTCGGTCGGTTTGTCTGTCTGTCTGTCTGTCTCTCTCTCTCTCTCTCCCCTCTCTCTCTCTCTCTCTCTCTCTCCATTCCTCTTTTCCCCCTTCTTCCCCTCTCTCAAACATCCTTTTATACCTAAGTAGGAATTTTCTCCCGTCTGTATAAATAACATTATTTCCTTCCATTGCCAGACCCGTCCTATATAAATAACATTATTTCCTTCCATTGCCAGACCCGTCCTATATAAATAAATAACCTGTCCATTTATTTCCTTCCATTGCCAGACCCGTCCTATATAAATAACATTATTTCCTTCCATTGCCAGACCCGTCCTATATAAATAACATTATTTCCTTCCATTGCCAGACCCGTCCTATATAAATAACATTATTTCCTTCCATTGCCATACCTGTTATTTATTTCCTTCCATTGCCAGACCCGTCCTATATAGATAACATTATTTTCTTCCATTGCCATACCTGTCCTATATAAATAACATTATTTCCTTCCATTGCCAGACCCGTCCTATATAAATAACATTATTTCCTTCCATTACCAGACTTGTCTGTATAAATAACATTATTTCCTTCCATTACCAGACCTGTCTGTATAAATAACATTATTTCCTTCCATTACCACACCTGTCTGTATAAATAACATTATTTCCTTCCATTGCCCGGTGTGTTGCCAGAGTTGACTCTAGTGGACAGGCGGAACAAGAGGGAGATTCGACACCTGGAGCAGGAAATGCCAAAGTGGCAAGTCTTGGTGGACAGTGTTACAGGTATGGACAATAAACTTTTTTCGCCCTCTATGGCATTGTTTGTTGTTCTTCTTCATAATCTAATTAAGGCATCACAATTTGTGGTGTTAGAAGAAGAATGGTATCACTGTCAGTTTGTTCCGTTCTGTTGGCAGTTTGTTCCGTTCTGTTAACAGTTTGTTCCATTCTGTTAGCAGTTTGTTCCATTCTATTAGCAATTTGTTCCATTCTGTTGGCAATTTGTTCCGTTCTGTGAGCAGTTGGGTCCATTCTGTTGGCAGTTTGTTCCATTCTGTTAGCAGTGTTTGTTCTATTCTGTTGGCAAATTGTTCCGTTCTGTGAGCAGTTGGGTCCATTCTGTTGGCAGTTTGTTCCATTCTGTTAGCAGTGTTTGTTCTATTCTGTTGGCAATTTGTTCCGTTCTGTGAGCAGTTGGGTCCATTCAGTTGGCAGTTTGTGCCATTTCAGTTTATTCCGTTCTGTTAGCAGTTTATTCGTTCGTTCAGTTTATTCCGTTCTGTTGGCAGTTTGTTCCATTCTGTTGGCAGTTTGTTCCATTCTGTTGGCAGTTTGTTCCATTCTGTTGGCAGTTTGTTCCATTCTGTTGGCAGTTTGTTCCATTCTGTTGGCAGTTTGTTCCATTCTGTTGGCAGTTTGTTCCATTCTGTTGGAGTTTGTTCCATTCTGTTCCACTCAGTTTGTTCCATTCTGTTGGCAGTTTGTTTCCTCTGTTGGCAGTTTGTTCCACTCTGTTGGCAGTTTGTTCCATTCTGTTGGCAGTTTGTTCCATTCTGTTGGCAGTTTGTTCCATTTTGTTTGTAGTTTGTGTCGTTCTGTTAGCAGTTTATTCCATTCTGTTAGCAGTTTATTCCATTCTGTTGGCAGTTTCATCCATTCTGTTGGCAGTTTGTTCCATTCTGTTAGCAGTGTATTCCATTCTGTTAGCAGTTTGTTCCATTTTGTTAGTAGTTTATTCCATTCTGTTAGCAGTTTGTTCCGTTCTGTTACTAGTTTGTTCCGTTCTGATAGCAGTTTCTTCTGTTCTGTTAACAGTTTGTTCCATTCTGTTTGCAGTTTTGCTCGTTCTGTTTGCAGTTCCTTCTGTTCTGTTAGCAGTTTGTTCCGTTCTGTTGGCGATTTCTTCCGTTCTGTTGACAGTTTCTTCTGTTCTGTTAGCAGTTTGTTCCGTTCTGTTAGCAGTTTGTTCCGTTCTGTTAGCAGTTTGTTCCGTTCTATTAGCAGTGTCTTCTGTTAGCAGTTTGTTCCATTCTGTTAGCAGTTTGTTCCGTTCTATTAGCAGTGTCTTCTGTTAGCAGTTTGTTCCGTTCTGTTAGCAGTTTGTTCCATTCTGTTAGCAGTTTGTTCCATTCTGTTACTGTTAGCAGTTTCTTCTGTTCTGTTGGCAGTTTCTTCCGTTCTGTTGGCAGTTTGTTCTGTTCTGTTGGAAGTTTGTTCTGTTCTGTTTGCAGTTTGTTCTGTTCTGTTGGAAGTTTGTTCTGTTCTGTTGGCAGTTTGTTCTGTTCTGTGAGAAGTTTGTTCTGTTCTGTTTGCAGTTTGTTCTGTTCTGTTGGTAGTTTGTTCTGTTCTGTTGGCAGTTTGTTCTATTCTATTGGCAGTTTGTTCCATTCTATTAGCAGTGTGTTCCATTCTGTTGGCAGTTCTTTCCATTCTGTTCTCTGTTTGTTCTGCTCTGTTGGCCGTTTGTTCTATATTATTGGCAATTTGTTCCGTTCTGTTGGCAGTCTGTTCCACTGTTTCACTGTAAAGTAAAGTTTCTTCAAAGCCCTGACAGCCCACAGGGCCGGAAATTATCCTGGTTTCTATAGTGTGAAGCAGAACAAGTGATAATAAGCACCCACCCCCCCCTCCTGGCCAGGACGCTAGCCTGTTGCAGGTTTTCACTCCCAAGCTGTTATTGGTACCCATTTGCGCCTGGGTCGATTGGAGAACATAGTCTTTAAGCGTCTTTTTAGAGGAACGCGACGTCAAAGCTACCATTGCATGGACCCCATGACCCCCAAGTCCGGCCACCAATGCGCCACTGTCTTATTGTACTAGAGTAAAATGTGTTTCAAGTGACAATCGCTGTTTCAACATTGTAAAAAATGTTCACCCTGAGATCACCGCATATGGTGGACATGGTGGGTTGGGTTTGGCAGCCATTATTGGTGGTAGGTTCTGCTTCTTTTCCTGTTTTCACTGGTTCAGGCATCCTCCTTTTTGTTTGAAATGTTTGTGTTTTGTTTTTTCTTGTTGGGGGGGTGGTGGTGGATTTGAATTTGAATGAATCACCAGACCATTGTTCTATTTCTGTCTTTGCACAGGTATCAGCATGCCAGACTTTGATAACCAGACGCTGGGCGTGTTGCGGGGGCGGCTGGTTTGGTACCTGATGAGATCTAGAGAGGTGAGTGGGAAAGTATGACTTGTAGGAAAGAGGCTTTGATTTGGTTTCATTTCAATTTTATTTTACCCACATCCACCATGACTACGGTGATTTCAGTTGGAGGGGGGCAGAGGTGGTAAATTAGATTTTCTTTTGGTCCGAACTGCCCTGCAAATACAGCTAAATGATCTTTATCAAGTTCAGAGTGTTCTGATAATATGCACACAGGACCTCCTTTTTAATGTCCTAGTCCCATCGGAGACGAGTGATTTAAAGGACACATCTGTCTGTGGATCACAAAACTCTGTACATGTTAAATATTCCTTGGTTGATTACAGCACGTTAAATATTCTGTTGATTACAACACTCACGTTAAAATTCCTTGGTTGATTACAACACTCTTGCACGTTAAATATTCCTTGGTTGATTACAACACTCTGTGCACGTTAAATATTCCTTGGTTGATTACAACACTCTGTGCACGTTAAAGATTCCTTGGTTGATTACAACACTCTGTGCACGTTAAAGATTCCTTGGTTGATTACAGCACTCTGTGCACGTTAAAGATTCCTTGGTTGATTACAGCACTCTGTGCACGTTAAAGATTCCTTGGTTGATTACAACACTCTGTGCATGTTAAAGATTTCCAGGTTGATTACAACACTCTGTGCACGTTAAAGATTCCTTGGTTGATTACAACACTCTGTGCACGTAAAAGATTTGACAAAAGTTATTCCTTGGTTGATTACAGCACTCTGTGCACGTTAAAGTTACCTTGGTTGATTACAGCACTCTGTGCACGTTAAAATTCCTTGGTTGATTACAACACTCTTGTTAAAGATTCCTTGGTTGATTACAGCACTCTGTGCACGTTAAAGTTACCTTGGTTGATCCCCCTCCCCCCACCTTGTGAAACCGTTGCTAGTGATGAATGTCTTTTTTAAGCCGATCAGTTTAAATTTTGTCCCCACTTTCGTTGCCAATGTCATGCAACTGTTGCTAGTGAAGAATATAAAGCCTTTTTGAGCCAATCAGCTTGGACTATAACACCCCCACTGGTCATTCTGATCTACTAATAGTAGTACTATATATATATATATATTATATAATCTGGTTATTGGCTTGCTCACTCTCTTCTTGCTGCGTGCATCTGGTGGTGAGATGTAAGTTGACCATATTTATATTTTGTTACCTGCAAATATTTTGTTGTCATGCCATTGCAATTTCTCAACAGTGGTATTTTTTTAACAAAATTGAGACGTAACTTTAAAAAGAAAAAGAAACAAACTGAAATGAGTTTATATTATATCTTGATTCCTCACTTATATTTACTGTGAACTTCAGTCATTAAACCTCTGATTACCTCCCCAACGCTATAAGCCTTGGTCATTGGTTTATTTTGCCTTCTATTTCGTGACCAGCAGGCATATGGCCCTGATTCCCTGTTTAATATTCCATTATTCCCCCCCAATGTTATTGGTCCCTTTAGATTTATTCTTAAATGCTTTTAAGTTGAATGAATAAGTCGATTAGACCTAGATATAGTGAAAGTTGATTCTGTTCAAAGGACGGAAGTAGTCTGATCCTTAACTTCCTTTGTTTTGTTTACATTTCTTGTCATTTTCCCCTGTTTATGTGCCCAGGCCTTTGATATTATTAATGTTTACATGTACTTGTCAGTCTCCCTGGTTATGTGCCTAGGCCTTTGATATTATTAATGTTTACATTTCTTGTCAGTCTCCCCTGGTTATGTGCCTAGGCCTTTGATATTATTAATGTTTACATTTCTTGTCAGTCTCCCTGGTTATGTGCCTAGGCCTTTGATATTATTAATGTTTACATTTCTTGTCAGTCTCCCTGGTTATGTGCCTAGGCCTTTGATATTATTAATGTTTACATTTCTTGTCAGTCTCCCCTGGTTATGTGCCTAGGCCTTTGATATTATTAATGTTTACATGTATTTGTCAGTCTCCCTGGTTATGTGCCTAGGCCTTTGATATTATTAATGTTTACATTTCTTGTCAGTCTCCCCTGGTTATGTGCCTAGGCCTTTGATATTATTAATGTTTACATGTATTTGTCAGTCTCCCCTGGTTATGTGCCTAGGCCTTTGATATTATTAATGTTTACTATTTGAGAGTTCTTTTATCGTGCTGCTCATTACCAAAATGAGAAAGTTTATATAATCTATATATTATATGAGCGACCTTAATTGCCTGGTCCATGAAGTCATGTTCATCTCTTGGTTGTTCACGTGTCATTAGATCTCAACCCAGTGTCAGATCTTTGCTGATTTTACACAGTGCTTTGTTTTCATGCTATTGTTTGTGTTATTATTTCCTTTTATTTTTACGGGAGACGGTACGGTATTGTTAAGTCGACAGTAAGAAATTGTTCAGTTTGATGCAGACAGTGGGACATTTGAATATATTAATAAAAATCGTTGTTGAAACTCGAACCGTACAAGTACAAGTCACCTGCCTTCCTCACTATCATTGGACAGCTGTATTTGTGGGAATGTAGAGTGAGAGAGGTTTGCAAATTATGAGAACATGTGACATTAGATAGAAATGTAAATGAATTTTTAGATGTGCGAGATCCCTGTTTGACTTTGACCTTGGAGATTTCGCTGGGCAGAGCCACCAAGGACAACCAAATCAACTTGATCAGAAAAGATTACATTATCTATAGCAGCGGGAAAAACGTATGCCTACAGCAGAAATGAAAAAGATTGTGCCTAAAACTTTGACTTTCTCACTAAAAATTAAGAATAGAAATGTAAATGAATTGTCACAATTGTATATATATATATAAATATATATATATATATATATATATATATATATATATATATATATATATATATATATATATATATATATATATATATATATATGCGATCCTTGTTTGACAGTGACCTTGACTTTGCAGATTTCGCTGGGCAGAGCCACCAAGGACAACCACGTGGACGTGGACCTCTCACTGGAAGGGCCGGCCTGGAAGGTGTCGCGCCGCCAGGGAATCATCAAGCTCAGGAACAGCGGCGACTTTTTCATCGCCAACGAGGGCAAGCGGCCCATCATGGTGGACGGCAAGCCCATTCTGGCCGGTAGCAAACAGAAGCTGAACAACAACTCCGTGGTGGAGGTGAGCCGGTCGCAGGATGATTTTTTTTGTTTTTGGGAGTGTCGTCTTGCCCACAATCTGCCACCGTTAATTGACCCATTAGGGGTGAAACTGACAACAACATCAAAAATGGCACGTGCAAGAAAAACCCTGCTGAACGTTTATAGTGACGGAAACTGACACCTGCCAATAATACAGGCCCACATTGTTCAAGCTGACAACAGAAACCGACGAGTGACACACCTTTTTTTGTTTGTTTTGTGTTAGCTCTAATTGGTCACACGAATGATGCTGTTGTTTTGGCTTTGCCAGGGTTTGTAACCTGGAACCTTGTGATTGCCCAATCCGGCAGCCTAACTACTCGGCCACTGACGCCACTATTCTTATAACGGGACCGAATCATTTCGTTCCTTGCATCTCTGTGTACTGTAGACATAGCGGGACTCCAAAAGTCTCTCGCCTGATGTCTTTTCTCATTCTGTCTCTCTTTGTTACTTTTAGCAGATTTTCTTCCTAAGACATATCATTTCACAAGTCATTTTGTTTTGTTTTTGTACTAGTAGTTGTACTGTCTTTTTTGGAGTCAAAACTATAATCAAAATTTTTTTGTTTCTTTTTTTGTTTTAACTACATGCCTGTATCAGAATTTGATCTTTTTCGTGTTATTATTAATTTTATTGCTGTGTTGGTTTGTGTCAAGAAGGGGGGGGGGGGTTGTGGCCCCAGCTGTTAATTTTCTACTTCTTTCCTTTTACTTTCACTCTTTCACTTTCATGTCATATTTCATCTTGCTGGTTTCTCTGAATTCACCCTGAACTTGTGCAGAGCAGTTGACGGGCGCTGCTGGTAGGTCCTACTTCTTCTTTCCTTTCCTTCTTTCCCTTATCTTTCAATTTGCTGTTAGTGTTTCCTCTTGATTCGCCCTGAGATCACAGCAACGGTGAAAAACGGGGTGAATTTTAATTGAAACGAAACTACAAAATTGTCTTAAGAGTCCATGGTTGAAAATGTATATATAACTTTCTCGTTATTCGCTCGTTTCAGATTTCCTGTCTGCGATTCACATTTTTAATCAACCAGGACGTCATAAACGCCATAAGAGCGGACGGCAACAAACCACCGGCCTCCCATGCAGCACATTCGATGTCAACCTGAGAGTGAGAGTGAAAACCTGCAAGTTGGACGTCATACTTAAATCAAAATGTCGGCCATGGCCGTTCTTATTCAAAGTCATGCCCTGTTGTTGCGAATGTCAGGTCAAACTCACAAATAGATAGAGGATCCTATGGACATGGCGAATCTTTAAAAAGCGGCATGAAATTCTCACAGAAAGGGAGAGAGAGAGAGAGAGAGAGAGAGAGAGAGAGAGAGAGAGAGAGAGAGAGAGAGAGAGAGAGAGAGAGAGAGAGAGAGAGAGAGAGAGAGAGAGAGAGGGAGGGAGGGAGGGAGGGAGGGAGGGAGGGAGGGAGAGAGAGGGAGGGAGGGAGGGAGGGAGGGAGGGAAAGAGAGAGAGAGGGAGGGAGAGAGACAGTGAACGAGAGAGAGGGAGAGAGACAGAGACATAGAGACGGACAGAGACACATGCATAGAGAGGGACAGAGAGAAAGACATACATACAGAGTGAGAGACAGGGATAGAGACACATACATAAAGAGAAAGAGAGAAAGAGAGAGAGTGAGAGAGAGAGAGAGAGAACATGAAAGAGCTGCGACCACCCCTCGTCTCCACACTCAGATTAAATAGGAAGTGAGGGTTTAGGCACGCAGACTAGACTTGTGAAGGCCCCCTTACACAGGAAAGGGTTCATGGAACAAACGATCAATAACACTGACTATAACCTGAAGAGGTGCTGACTATTTGGGTTTTCGTTTGTGTTTTCATGAGCTTATTTGTCATGGGAGGTTAGCGGGCAGTGCTGGTAGGTTCTACTTCCTTTCCACTCTTTCACTTATCTTTCATCTTGCCGTATCCACGTAATTCACCCTGAAATCACCACATACAGACAGTGGATGGGGTAAATTTCAATATATCAAATCGATGTGTTCGTTGGTTGTATTTGTTTTCTTTGAAGATATATATAATATGTATGTGTGTGCGCATATGTATGTATATATATATATATATATATATATATATATATATATATATATATATATATATATATATATATATATATATATATATATATATATTTGTATGAATGCGTTTGTATTTATGCATAATATGTATGTGTTGTGAAATGTCATTTGATAAAGATCGTGAAAAATCTCTACAATTGCTTTGTAAGAGTAACTTACAAGTTTAAGACATTTGTGTGGCATCGACGGCCACGATCGGTTAGGCTGCTGGCCTTGGGATCATGAGATTCTTGGTTCGAGTTCTAGTAACACTAGGTCCGATGTTGGGTTCCTTGGGAAAGACAAATAATATGCATTTTCCCCACTGCTCCAGTTCCAAATGGGTACAAGCACTAGCTTGGGAGTAAAAATCTGCGTCAGACTAGTGTCTTGTCCAGGAGGTGTGATGATTATTATCAGCTGTTCCGCTTCATGCTATTGAAACTGGGATATGCTCCGGTTCTATGGGCCGTAACGGCCTTGAAGGAACTTTACTTTAAGTTTAAGGGGGAAGGCAGTACCTGGACTGGCGAGTTTTGGACCAAAAGGTTGATTTTCTCTTCTTTGCATATTCGGGTAGAATGTTCATTTATCTATAAGTTCATGGCAGAAAAATGTTCATATGATGTATAAATTTTTTTTATACAAAATATGTTGTAGGCGAGGGCAGGTAAAAATAATCAAAATTTTGACTAGGTAGCCCAAACTGCCGCATTACAGAGGCGAAAACGCCGATTTTTTGGTAACTTTTGGTCATCTTACTATTAATACTACAGGTTCAGTGCTGACTGAAAACAGCATGCATTATAGATGAAAATAAAGATGTATTCTCCCTCTATCGAAATATATTGCATTTTTTGTGATTCAAACTGTATATATGTGTGTGTTTTTAAAGTTTAAACGTGGTATGGTTTTGTACTTTTTTATCGATGCGCAAGCGGTGATTTTGACATTCAGTCTCACAATAAATCGGAGAGCTTCGCTGATGAAGTGGATGACAAATTCACTACCATTGAAATGTCAATGGGCTCGTCTAATAACTCATGAGTCATCGCACCAAGCCCATCCTGTTCCTTACAGAAGGGTGAAAATGTGACACGATGCATTGGCTGCCCGTCTGCCGGCGTAATGTGACAAATTGACGGGGGTAGTATAAGTATCTTGCCTGTTAACTTTTCTCTTCAATGAACTAATACTAATATGTAACTCACTGCATTACGTTTTCCTTGCAATCCAGCTGTTTTACACTGTGAAACAATCTTAGTATAATTCTGGTCTAAGCTGTAACGCTGGTCACTCTAAGCACACCTATGCTAATGGCGGGTCCCGTATAGATCTATTTGCCTGCTGCTGGTCACTCTAAGTAAGCACACCTATGTTAATGGCGGGTCCCGTATAGATCTATTTGCCTGCCGCTGGTCACTCTAAGTAAGCACACCTATGTTAATGGCGGGTCCCGTATAGATCGATTTGCCTGCCGCTGGTCACTCTAAGCACACCTATGCTAATGGCGGGTCCCGTATAGATCGATTTGCCTGCCGCTGGTCACTCTAAGCACACCTATGCTAATGGCGGGTCCCGTATAGATCTATTTGCCTGCCGCTGGTCACTCTGCAAAGTGGACAAAACCAAAAACTCTTTATCTTCGTATGACCGACGCAACTTCTGGACGGATGTCAATTACTTCAGTAACAAGCTCCACCCACAAGCAAGAAACAGTGATTGATACAAATCAAAGGTATCAGTGGCTCATCACATTGCACACGGCAGGTTTCACAAAATGGTCCATCCCTATTTCCCTCTTTTGTCAAAATTTACATTGGGGGGGAAGTGATTTTTAGGGCACGGCACCTAGTGAGTTTTTTTTTGCTTTTGAGTTTATGTTTTTGCTTTTGAGTTTATGTTTTTGCTTTTAATATGTACATAGTCCATAAGTAACTGTCAAAATACAGTCATTCTTGAAAAGTTTGTAGCGTCCTTTGTTGCCATAGAAACGGCCGCCATCTTGGATTTTGACTCAATTTTCACAATCCATCTCCTCCCCTAGTTATGAATAAAATCACTCAAAACCTGTGCAGATCGTCTTTTCCATTCAATATCTAAAGAGTGCCGTCGGGTTTTTCGATATTTCGGATAATTTTCTTTTTATAAATGTTTGAAAATACTATAAGTATATATATCGTGAATGTACAAAAACAGCGTTTTTATTTAAAAAAAAATTCTCAAAAAGTTTACAATATCTCAAAAACACCAGACGTCATTCTACTAACATTGACAAGAGGAACCTGTATGCCAAATATAATACACATCGTTCGGTAAAATGGCGGAGGAAATAGACTTTTAGTGTGGAAAAACTACACTTCGAGAAAAATGTAAGTAAAAAAATCAAAAGAAAATAACACAAAACAAACGCTTCAGACGGGTTTCCCTTGTTATAGCAGCCCCCTTACTCTTTCGACAGTCTCTGGCATTGTTACTTATGTAAATAGGATTATAAATCTAGGTTTAGATGTGCACTGTTGTGAAAACAGACGTCAAAATGATCATTTTAAAATTTGTATCCTCTATATCCTATGCTTGTGCGTGTGTTTACATACACACCGACGCGCAAGGCCTCTTATATCACACATCGATGGGAGACGCATAGATGGGAAACGCATAGATGGGAGACGCATATCGATGGGAGACGCATAGATGGGAGACGCACAGATCAGTGTTGGCAAAATGAGGTCAAGTTGTGTGTTGCCACATTTCGCAATTAATCGCCAATATACAGGATTTTACTGCCATTTTCTCAGTAAGTGTTAGTGTTAGGGTAATTTACGTCAAAATTTTGATTGTTTTTACCTACCCTCACCTACGAAACATTTTGTATAAAAACATTATACGTCATATGGACATTTTCTGCCATGAACTTGTAGATAAATGATCGTTCTACCCGATTATGCAAAGAAGAGAAAATCAACCTTTTGGTCCAAAACTCGCCAGTCCAGGTACTGCCTTCCCCTTAAAGTAAAGTTCCTTCAAGGCCGTTACAATAGCATGAAGCGGAACAGCTGATAATAATCACCACACCTCCTGGACAAGACACTGTCCCGTTTTTTGTAAAATTCTGTGATTGTACGCCTTTATACTATCCTTATGACGTGTTATGGGTTTATCGTGTGTGCCATTCTGCTGAAACCGGTACGGTAAACTTCACGACTTATAATATAACGAGTGAGGATGTGATATGTATAGGCCATTATTTGCCAATAGAGCGAGAGAGAGGGAGGAAGAAAGGCACCAGCAACAAAACTCTAACCGAAAATAAAACGCTTTTGTCGACAATGGTTCTTTTTTCCCCCGTACGTGCCTGCCCTAGTCCCATCACCACCCCCTCCCCCCTACCCCTCGCCGATTATAGAGCGCCCCTACAAACTTGTATATTTATAGATGGATAATTGCTTCTCGGAATACGTGATGGGATGTGAGCGGTGGCTGACAAACATTGAACTCTCCTTGAACCTGTGCCATTAGTATTATTTTCTCTCTCTGTCGTTTAAATGTGTTTTTAGTAATATTGTATTGTTATGCGAAGAAGACTGCATAGTGGAGACGTAGAGTCACTATCGTTGTAGTGGACTTTTAAACCTCCCGTATTGCCAATTACCTGTCTTTATTTATTAGAATGTAATAAATTATGAAAGCCTATTGATTGTCGGACTTCTTTACATAAGTTTCACTCACGATAAGCCAATGCAGGTTTTGCTAGTGCAACTGAATCTAACCTGATCAGTCTCCTTTCTGGTGAACGCTCATCGTCTACATTTTTGTCTGTGCATCAGCGGGCGCTCATAAGGAGACAAAGAAAAATATTTTGCTAAGCCGACCAGACTTATTTAAAAGTAGAAATTTCATGATTTCTCAATAGTCCTACACAAGATGAACAACGAGAAAATAGCTCGATGCAATAATACCGTTATTAGATCCCAGATCGAAAATTTTTTTTTTACATCACCTTTGGACACTTGGCGGTGCTCTCTCCCCAATCTTGCCACTCCACGAGGCCTACTCTACATCATACTACATGCATCTCTGTTCTGTTGTCTCATCTCCTCTTGGCCTAACTCCGGGAAGGAGACTTGAGAGAAACATTTTTCTTATTAGATTTCCATAGCTTATCCTGAGGAGGGATGCCCCCCTGCACGAAAACAAACAAATCAAACAACAAAAAGCCCCGCTCTTGGGTTTTCAAGTCGGCTTCCCAAGTCAGTCGTCGTCCTATTTATTACTCCTGCTTTAGCACAGCCGCCGTATATTTCCTACCATTGCGCCTATGGTCAGCAGTGCTAAAGTGGGAGTAACAATAAGGCGATGACTGGAGAACACACACGTGGGAGTAATAGGAAGACAGCTTGAAGTTGAAGCTCTGCTTGCCTGGCCCAAGTCGACACCATATTATTACTCCTATTTTAGCACCGCTGCAGTGTATTTTTCGCTAAAGTGGGAGTAATAAAAGTGAGAGGCTTTTTCACTTTCACTTTCACTTTCACTTTCACTTTCATAGCACGACGTGCAGAGCTCTGTCGATCGAGGAGCATGAGAGAGGAATATCGAGACCATGCCCAGTATCGAACACACGCTGGATTTGTAATCGTATTCAAGGTGAAATGTTGGCGGTGCTAAAGTGCGATTATCCCGAAGCTTTCATCTGAGTTAAGCGACCAGCAACGAAGGGACTTTGATCTCCAAATAGATCATTTCACATGGTCATGAGTCATGAGGACCTATGTGGTATCTGGACAAGAGGAAGGGCAGCTATTTGAAGTGTATAGACATGACAAACTACAAGGCTATCTTCCTACTGTATAGAAAGGACGAAGTCTAAGGAGCAGGGATGTAAATCTTTTCTTTTTTTAAAGGAATTCCTGTGCTTTTGTCAGTATCTCCAAAATCCTCTCCTCCTGCCTTAAATTTCATTATTTACTTTTAGCCAATTTGAAAGCCTAACGCGTCGTAGCCTGCTTCCAAACCTAGTTTCGTTTTCCGCGAGCCCACCCAGTACCAATTCTCAGAACGTTCACACATCGAGACGAAATTATTCGCAAACACTTTTTTTTCTCTCCTCAGAAATGTAAGGGTAGACCCACACCGACATCAGACCCGACGGTCAGACCCGACCGTCTTCCGGTGCAAAAGAATATGCACCGGTTGAATAGTAATCACAGGTAATAAAAAACGGCGATTGGCCCACACCGAATCCCGACTTCCCGGATCCCCCAACCCGTCTTTAAACGAAAAAGAAAAACAGAAAGAAAAACATGTCAGTATTGTCAGTTGTAATTAGGTGTGAATATTTTCTTTGTCATTCGTGTATATATATTGGAAATATCTATCGGGGTGATTATCTTCCAAACGAAGAAAGAGGTGGTGATGTTCACCAAAAGTTTGGCTCTCTCTATTGGTTGCATGGATTCCATGTCTTCTCTCTTTTAGTTTAGGAAGCACGCTATCAAGTAACAAAAACTCTTTATCAGATGACGAATCCATTTTCGACTGACTGACAACACACTGTGCAGACAAGAATAGAATAGACTAGTATCCTTTGTGTGCACACAAGAGAAGTAAGTTCCTTACGATAAATAACATATTTTAAGGATACTTATTTACGGGATCCTTTATGTTTTCCCCTTAAGAAAGGAAATCGTATTTTCCAAACGAAGTGTTCAGCTCTTTTCATTAAACTTTCGGAGTGTTTTCACCCCGGCTGAAAA
>JAXRKP010000284.1:102500-122500 GCA_037039925.1 Doris montereyensis
TGATACTAATATCCAACACGTACATGATGCTAATATCCAACACGTAAAGATGGTAATATCAAAAAAAGATGGTAATATCCAACACAAAAGATGGTAATATCCAACAACATGTAATATCCAAAGAGATACTAATATCCAACACGTAAAAGATTAATATCCAACACGCTAAAGATACTAATATCCTGGAGTGAAGATACTAATATCCAACACGTAAAAGATGGTAATATCCAACACGTAAAAGATGGTAATATCCAACACGTGAAAAAGATGCTAATATCAACAGCACGTAATAAAGATGCTAATATCCAACACGTAAAAGATGGTAATATCCAACACGTAAAGATACTAATATCCGCGTAAAAGATGGTAATATGGACGTTTAGATGGTAATATCCAACACGTTAGATGCTAATATTAAAGGATGCTAATATCCAACACGAAAAGATACTAATATCCAACAAAAGATGCTAATATCCAACACGTACATGATACTAATATCCAACACGTAAAAGATCTAATATTAAAGATGTAATATCCAAAAGATAACAGATGGTAATATCCAACACGTACATGATGCTAATATCCAAATGATCCAACACTAGATATATCAACACGTAAAAGATGCTAATATTAAAAGATGGTAATATCCAACACGTAAAAGATCTAATATCCAACACGTAAAAGATGGTAATATCCAACACGTAATGATACTAATATCCAACACGTAAAAGATGCTAATATTTAAAGATACTAATATCCAACACGTAAAGATGCTAATATCCAACACGTAAAAGATGCTAATATCCAACATGTACATGATCTAATATCAACACCACTAATATCCAATGTACATGATACTAATATCCAACACGTAAAAGATGCTAATATCCGTAAAATACTAATCAGTAAAGATCTAATATCCAACACGTAAAAGATGCTAATATCCAACACGTAAAAGATGCTAATATCCAACACGTAAAAGATGCTAATATCAACACGTAATGATACTAATATCCAACACGTAAAAGATAATCATCCAACATGAAAAGATGCTAATATCCAACTTATTAAAAGATGCTAATATCAACATGATGCTAATATACATGATACTAATAATGCTAATATCCAATATCCAACAATACAAGATGCTAATATCCAACACGTAATGATACTAATATCCAACACGAAAGAGATGCTAATACACGTAAAAGATACTAATATCCAACACCATGATGCTAATATCCACGTACATGATACTAATATCCAAAAATGAACTAATATCCAACAGACCGATACTAATATCCAACACGTAAAAGATACTAATATCCAACACGTATGATATGCTAATATCCAAACGTACTAATATGATGCTAATATCCAACACGTAAAGATACTAATATCCAACAGTAATAAAGATACTAATATCAACATGCCAATATACTAATATCCAACACATGATGCTAATATGAAAAGATACTAATATCCAACACGAAAAAGATACTAATATGATCTAATATCCAACACGTAAATGATACTAATATCCAACACGTACATAATATCCAACACTAATAGCCCAACACACATACTAATATTCAACATGACATATGATACTAATAGCCAACACGTACATGATACTAATAGCCAACTCGTACCTAATAGCCAACACGTACATGATACTAATAGCCAACACGCATACAGATACTAATAGCCAACACGTACATGATACTAATAGCCAACACGTACATGATACTAATAGATACTAATAGCATGATACTAAACACGTACATGATCTAATCATCGATACTAATAGCCAACACGCATGATGCTAATAGCCAACACGCATGATACTAATAGCCAACATTTACTTGATGCTAATGAACACGTACATGATGCTAATAGCCAACATTTACATGATGCTAATATTCAACATGTATATGATGCTAATAGCCAACACGTATTTGATGATAATAGTCAATATGCATGTGATGCTAATAGCCAACATTTACATGATGCTAATATTCAACATGTATATGATGCTAATAGCCAACATGTACATGATGATAATAGCCAATATGCATGTGATGCTAATAGCCAACATTTACATGATGCTAATATTCAACTTGTATATGATGCTAATAGCCAACACGTACATGATGATAATAGCTAATATGCATGTGATGCTAATAGCCAACATGCACATGATGCTAATAGTCAACATGTACATGATGCTAATAGCAAACGAGTACATGATGCTAATAGCCAAAACGTACATGGTGCTAATAGAGAACACATACATGATGCTAATAGCCAACACGTACATGATGCTAATAGCCAACTCGTACATGATGCTAATAGCCAAAATGTACATAATGCTAATAGCCAACTCGTACATGATGCTAATAGCCAACACGTACATGATGCTAATAGCCAACTCGTACATAATGCTAATATAAAAACGTACATAATGCTAATAGCCAACTCGTACATGATGCTAATAGTCAACACATACATGATGCTAATAGCCAACACGTACATGATGCTAATAGCCAACACGTACATGATGCTAATAGCCAACACGTACATGATGCTAATAGCCAACATGTACATGATGCTAATAGCCAACACGTGCATGATGCTAATAGCCAACACGAACATGATGCTAATAGGCAACATGTACATAATGCTAATAGCCAACACGAACATGATGGTACTAGCCAACACATACATGATGCTAATAGCCAACACGTACATGATGCTAATAGGCAACACGTGCATGATGCTAAACATATGATGCTAATAGCCAACACGTACATGATGCTAATAAACGTGTACATGATGCTAATAGCCAACACGTACATGATGCTAATAGCCAACACGTACATGATGCTAATAACCAACGTGTACATGATGCTAATAATGTACATGATGCTAATAAAACACGTACATGATGCTAATAGCCAACACGTACATGATGCTAATAGCCAACACGTACATGATGCTAATAGTCAACACGTACATGATGCTAAATGTACATGATGGTAACAGTTTGATGCTAATTACACGTACATGAACCGGTGATACTAACGGAACTAATGATGCTAATAGCCTTTCGATACTAATATGATGATACTAATAGCCAACACGTCATGATGCTAATAGTTACGTACATGATCTAATCCGTACATGATGGTAATAACCAACATGTACATGATGCTAATACCAACATGTACATGAGTACACGTACATGATGCTAATAGCCAACACGTACATGATCTAATAACCAATATGTACGTGATGGTAATAGCCAACACATACATGATTAATAGCCAACATGTACATGATGCTAATAACCAATATGTACATGATGCTAATAGCCAACGTGTACATGATGCTAATATCAACGTGTACATGATTTAGCCAATATTACTTGATGCTTAGCCAACACGTACATGATGCTAATAGCCAACATACATGATGCTTAGCCAACACGTACATGATGCTAATAGCCAATATTACTGATGCTAATAGCCAACACGTACATGATGCTAATAGCCAACGTGTACATGATTCTAATCTTATACCGGAGAAGTCACAAATCCTAAGAACTAACTATCGCGATCTGCGATTCTGCATTTAACAATAGTTCCGAATGGGTATTGTCTTAATCGTTCTTTATAGGTGGCAATACCAAGAAACTATTGACTTGTTATGCCCAACCATCAGCCAATGGTGGTGAATTACAACCATGGGACTTGCAATTTCAAAAGTGTGTTGCTTGGGGTGAATGCCAAACCAATACGTGGTGGTCTATGGGAAATGATTATAATGCTAGTTACGTACTGATTAGTCTGTGTAAGATGGTATTGTATATTCATTGTGATGATCTTTGAGTTGAACCAATACCTAGAGAACCATTTGGAGTTAGAGACTTTTGTAGTATATTCTCAACTACTCCAGACGATCTACTCATAGATCGATTAGTTCCTGTACCATCCCTTACGACCAATGATGACGATGTCTTTGGAGTAGAATACAGTTCAGTGTTTAGTCAAATGATAGATAATCGTAGTTGTATAGGGATCATTGAAGGTAAGATATACACTTATGCACCCTGGTTCTCCTGCAAAGTAAGAAGGACTATTCTCAATCAGTGTACATTAACAGAACAATACAGATTATACAACGTTGAAATACCTACGACTCGTATTCCCCAATGCGTACGGGTTCAAACTGAAATGATGAATAGCGCCGTTTACAAATTTGATAATGTGCCAACTGTACCTGAAGATACTCACATTAGGCTATGGGTCAACAGTCCAATGATTATATCACGACCGAGTCCGAATAACTATACCTCTGAGTACCAATATAATTAAGATTACGTTTAAAGTAACGTATTCGAATCTAGTAGAATTGGTTAAATTTAAAGGCAAGTTCTTAACAACCAAGAAACACAAAGATAAGGCTAAAAGATAATAGAGAAAGTACATGCCCTATAAGATCTTATGTATCATAAATTTGAAACCTTATATGGTAAAAACACAATTCGTAGTGTTTAACGACGATGGTGATGAAGAGGATTAAGAAGGAAGTGTCAACACCTTTACAGCCATAAACAAATTACTGAATTCTTCTCGTACTAAATTTATTTGTCCGAAGCAGTATCTGTATACGCGAATGAGGTTGATCCAACAGTAAGATTATCCGTTAAGGCTCATGGATTTATTCAACAAACTATTCGTGAAATGATATCTAGTCTCCCAATTACACCTGTCTCAGTGCCTATGAAAGGCTACTTAAACATGCCTACGATCAGTGAGAATGAGGATGGAGAATACCAGTTGAATTCCCTACTGACTATAGCTATCGAATTGGAAAGATCGGTTGTGATCGCGTACAGAGATGAGTTTTTTAAAGACTTTGATCATTCATTCTCATCTAAAATACGGAAGCCCCATAAGCGAAACTATGTGGAAATAATTGCAGCAGCAACAAGAGGCCAAAAAAAGACAGAAACGTAAATTAGCACAAAAAAAATGTAAATGCTACATAATGCCATGATATGTATGTATGTACTTATTATGCACCGTTAAACGCAATATTGATTGATTTGGTTGGTGAACATTCTGGATAAACATACTGAATATCATAGTGAGATGAAGTGGATTAACATCGCATTCTCGGTAACCAATGATAATGATGTATTTCAACCAAAATTACCCAACTAAACCCATTATATAAATGTATGTGTTTGTTCATTTCTTACAGACTGCTATATCACAAACGATGGATGACGATAAACTACGACGGTACAGTTTCGTCAAATACAAACGCATTTCAACCAAAGATGGAGGGGTACAATTATCCGCACCGACCATTGGTCTCGACG
The DNA here is from genome assembly GCA_037039925.1 of Doris montereyensis. Lineage (NCBI taxonomy): Eukaryota > Metazoa > Mollusca > Gastropoda > Nudibranchia > Dorididae > Doris > Doris montereyensis. The sequence continues at coordinate 107,890 of JAXRKP010000284.1, forward strand.
TGGTAGCTAATAATCAAAGAAAACATCGTTAACATGATGAAATCATCGTCCGAAACGAGGTACCTACTAAAACTCAAGTACGTCGATGCATCATGCTCTGATCCTAAAAATCTGTAACAATAAGGAACAATTGACTCATGATCGTACCATGATACCTTCGGGCTCAAAACTCATATTTAGGATCTTACCGCCTTTCAATAACCGAAAATACAAGCGACTCGGGGCTGCCAACAAAGCGTCCAAAGAACTCGACCAAATCTGTAACCTGACTGGTGGACTGGATCGAAGGATCGAGAATAACAAGAAGAAATTGCTTGAAATCAAACGTCATCAGAATCTAATTCTCGTCAAGAATCATATTCCACCAAGATTCTCGCCATCTACTTACAAATTGGTGAATAATGATCAATCTGGACAGAAAAATAATATTTCCACTCATGCAGGGGTCAATTTTGACATTCCCTAAACTGTCTTAAACGTGCTCAAGTGTGAGCATAGGCCTAGTTTTATACATCCAAAAGCTGCGGCTAAGAAAAGAAAGCTGAGAAATAAGAAGAAAAAGATTAAACGGGCCGGGCAAGAACCAACTCAAGCTATGTTCGACCATAACAACAAAAGAAATCGACGTGGTAGACTCAAGCTATATTCGACTGTAACAACAAAAGAAATCGACGTGGTAGACTCAAGCTATGTTCGACTGTAACAATAAAAGAAATCGACGTGGTAGACTCAAGCTATGTTCGACTGTAACAATAAAAGAAATCGACGTGGTAGACTCAAGCTATGTTCGACTGTAACAACGAAAGAAATCGACGTGGTAGACTCAAGCTATGTTCGACTGTAACAATAAAAGAAATCGACGTGGTAGACTCAAGCTATGTTCGACTGTAACAATAAAAGAAATCGACGTGGTAGACTCAAGCTATGTTCGACTGTAACAACAAAAGAAATCGACGTGGTAGACTCAAGCTATGTTCGACCATAACAACAAAAGAAATCGACGTGGTAGACTCAAGCTATGTTTGACCGTAACAATAAAAGAAATCGACGTGGTAGACTCAAGCTATTTTCGACCGTAACAATGAAAGATATCAACGTGCTAGAGTCAAGCTATGTTAGACCGTAACAACGAAAGAAACGCGATTCATTTCAAGTGGTGCAATCTGTTGTAGATAGATTTGCAATCATTTGTTATCTCTGATCACGCCATGGGTAGTGTATCTATTTAGTACACCGACATGCCATACAATTGAGGTCAACATCTTGACTTATACGCCCCCCCCCCCCCAGGTTATCTCAACCACATGACAGCTCTTGATGAACAAACACATTACGATATCAAAGGTTGAGGTCAACATTGTGACTTTTATGCCCCCCAGTTTATCTCAACCACATGACAGCGCTTGATGAACAAACACATTACGATATCCAAGGTTGAGTATTTCGAGTGTAAATTTGGACTGGGAAGATGTAATTTATAGTTTTCCAACTTAAGCAAATATGTTGATGCGCAGATTGAGTTCTCTCTAAATCAGCCTGCGACATGAAAAAACGGTAATTTTGTAACGGAATCAATGTCTTATCACATGCCGAGATTTATATTTACAACCAAACCAGGTATTGGTCAAAGTTTACCTAGAGAATCAATCTCATACTTGAACCAATCTAATTGATATTGTTATTCCTTGTTTTCAAAAATGTAAAGAAATTGGAATACATAGAATTTTAAAAATTATGTTTGAAGAATGTGAATGCTAAAGAAATTAGCAAAACAATATCATGAAACACGAAAATGCCCACCCCCCCCCACCCCCCCCCTTCCCCCTCGTGTCCCAATATCTCAAGTATTATAATATTAGAACACAAACTCAACAAATATCGATGTTATTTCGTGACGGACCTACACTTTTTTTTTTTTCATAGTAAAATGTATACATCCGCACACGTTCACCATAACTAGTGTTTTCAGTGAAGTGTGTATGGGTTGATTCTTTCATGAGGTCACCAACCCCTATTTTTCCAACAGTTACAAACGAATGAAGACATTTCTTAACATCTGTTAAAGTTCAGGTGAACGACTTCCTAAACACACATTTCTGAGCTCTACTTTTGTCTTCGCAGGAAATGTTATACATTGTAAGTCTGGGTTATCTTTGAAAACAGTTTACACAAAAGTACCTAGAAGACAATCAATTCTTGAAAGGTACAGTAGAACAACCTGCCCTCCCCCCACCCCCCCCCCCCCCCCAAATAACGTTAGCATGAGAATCTAGTCAACTTGTATTAATATTGTGTAATAATTTGGAAGGTGTATGTCTTAGCTTGGATCCATCCGCTTAATCATTTTGTCTGTGTGTCTGCCAGTCTGTCTACATCTCTGTCTGTCCCTGCCTCTCACTCTTTCTCTCATTCTTTTTGTTTGTTAATAGATGTTTTATCAGTGCCACCCAGCACGAACATTGACGTCACTAATCAATGCTACGTGTGAAGAGCCTTGTCCTTATCCACGACTGATAACAGTTGACATTATAAGTATCAGAGGGCGATGGGCAGATCTGAACGTTGCCTGAACTCCTTGGTTGACGACTGAACCAACAGACAGCCATCCAGATCTTTACCACATCTCTTCTCAAGTCAATTCAGTGTAATTAAGGTATGTAGTACTTGCCTTAATAATAGGATATATCATAGATAGATAGATAGATAAGTTAAATATATACACGCAAATTTACATAATTATGTCCACTTTTTTATTTGTATTTACTGCCGTTGGCGTCAAACGCAAAAATATGTTACACCTGGCATTCCAATTTCTTTAGAGAACGTAAGTTATGCATTATACATGGAGATCTATAGACCACCACCGAGCCTACGTTCAATTCAACAGGACTCACCCATGTTCTCAAAGTGGGCAATAGGGGTACATTTTCATTAACAAGGACGAACGAAGTGCCTGAAGTTAGGCTCGATCCCAGTACAATCAGGTCAAAGTACAGTACCTTTAATCACTCAGCCATTTCTGCCCCTTCAATATCAATATACATTGCACACTAAAAGAGAGCAGATGATGATATACATAACATAGTTATGATAGATATAGATAGATGGATATATAAATATTATATTTATATACATATATATATATATATATATATGTCTATCTATATATATATATATATATATATATATATATATATTTATATATATATATAAACTTACTTGTAGAGATGGAACTAGATAAATAGAGAGTGAATCGGTCCATAAACAGCTAGATGGATAGATAAATAGATATATAAATAGAAAGATAAATAGATAGATAGATACATAGATAGATGGATAAATAGGTACATAGATAGATATATAGACATATATATTATATATATATATATATATATATATAAATATATATATATAATATATATATATATATATATATATATATTATATATTGATAGATAGATAGATAGATAGATAGATAGATAGATAGATAGATAGATAGATAGATAGATAGATAGATAGATAGATAGATAGATAAATAGATTGATAGATTATGTATTTATTTAGATTGAATATGTATGTATTTATTTATTTTTTTTATTCTTTTTCTCTTATTCTCTGTTTCTTTATTTTTAAATGTATGTGATCTCTCTCTCTCTCTCTCTCTCTCTCTCTCTCTCTCTCTCTCTCTCTCTCTCTCTCTCTCTCTCTCTCTCTCTCTCTCTCTCTCTCTCTCTCTCTCTCTCTCTCTCTCTCTCTCTCTCTCTCTCTCTCTCTCTCTCTCTCTCTCTCTCTTCTCTCGTCTTCTCTATATCTATATATATCAATATATTATATATATATATATTTTATATATATATATATATATATATATATATATATATAAATTTATATATGTATAATATATACAGACGTGTAATAGAAAGTATACTTCTAAACCTTGGGTATATTTTTTAAATCAAGGGAAGCTAGTCTTATAAACTTATCATGGGAAATATATAAATAATATTATATCAATTCAAAATAATTGATTTTTTCGATCCCATGTTTTTTGTTTTGTGTGGGTTCTTATTTACTGTTTCTGTTTTTGTTTTTTTAGAAAAAGAGGGGTTATTTAATTAAATCTTTTAACTTTTTTTCTTTTTTTATTGGGTTACATCATAACTCTATACCAACAGAAAGTTTGGAAAAGGAAAGAAATAAGGGTACTTTGGAACGCTTTATTCATAACATCATTACATGTATACATTCATAAGCATTTAACAGGCATATGAACTAAACAGATTCTTTTGATGTTTTATTAAGAAATGACTAGGAAAAGTCCGTGTGAGTCAAAATAAACATCAAGGTTTTTTTACATTGGTGCCGAAATCATTCGACATCGATATGATATACGATATTTCAGTGCATATCGATATTGATACTTCGATGTGTGTTACCTGCGTCTGCTTCTTGTGTCTGCGACCAGAAGATCTACCGGGGAAAACCGAGGTCTGGATTCTACATTATTCTAAACATTTAGATCTAGATCCAGATCTAGCTCCTGATCTAATCTAGAATTTAGATATGTCTAGATCTAGTTCTCTACTAACAGCACTCCTTAAGATGTGACGTCACGTTTAATCCAGACATCAATGTATTGTAATATAAAAAGTGGCTAGATCCAAGGCCGTCTCATTAGAGACGGCCTTGCTAGATCTCGATCTAGATTTAGTCTAGATAGATCTAGAGTAGGCTAACATGTAGTATTTTAGTTCTCAGAAAAGGTTATTGAGAGACAAATTTTAATATTCCAAGCCAACATTCAAGCTTGTATGCGCCTGCACTGACCGTGATGTCGTATACCTTATTATTATGGGAGTGAGTATTTTCCGCCTTGAAAATAACCAAAGTTGATTATTCTCCGCTGCCCGGCGGAAGATAATATTTTTTGTCTATTTTCCGGCGGGTTTCCTACTGCCGTGGTCTCGCCGGTATCGAGAGGTCACGTGATTCCCCCGGGCATTTCATTCATTTTCATTGTCTGTTCCCTGTTGGACTGCTTCTGTGAAGTGCGAATCTCTCCCAAATTTGTGTTGTAAGTTGTAACACCACTAAATAAATATTAAAACACACACACCACACACACTCTCTCTCTCTCTCTCTCTCTCTCTCTCTCTCTCTCTCTCTCTCTCTTCTCTCTCTCTCATACACACACGCGTGCGAGTAAAAATCCAATTTAATATAAACGTTTAACGTAGTGTATGCAATGATAAACAACCCGGTAGCATGTAGGCCTAGTTGTTACAACTACACTCCGCGCAATTCATTGTTTGGGCGAGTTTATCACGCTTGAGAAAAAGATCTACGTCTAAACAATCAAAGCCAACCTTATCGCCTGCCTCGGGGGCCAAGGGGTGTGGCCTGCGATACGAGCCGTCACTCCTTGCAAGACGATATTTTTGATAGTTGAGTGCAATATAAAAATAATTCCGTATGCTTGTACTGCACATAATGAAAACCCGCATATAGTTTGACCTATTGTCTAGGCCCCAAAGGTCAGCTTGAAAAACCTGGCGGAAAATAACCAAAGTTGATTATTCTCTGCCGGGCGGCGGAGAATAATCACAGCTGAAAATGCCTATTATTATAACGTAATGCATATTGTGTGTGTGTGTTTGTAGGGGAGAGGGGGGTGACAGAGAGAGAGAGTGAGAGACAGACAGACAGACACACTGGGAGAGGGAAAGAGAGAGGGAAAGAGAGAGAGACGCTTCCGTTGTATAGTTATGGTGTAGCCTGTAGGTGTCAGACAAAGCACAGAGCGGAAACTCTCTCTCTCTCTCTCTCTGTTTCTTTCTCTCTGTCTGTTGGTCACTCTTTCTTTCTCTCGCTTTCTCTCACACACAAACAGGGAACTATGTTTTCATAATAAAGCCAAGCCATTATTAGTATTAACATCGTAAACATTTATAACAGTACAACAGGTATGTTGTACAATGTAGTGTTGTACTGCAGCGTATTGTTAAAATCTTAATATCACAATGGTAGTGTCAGTAGTACAGTTTTTTTTTTTTTTCGCTGAGAGATAGATCACCGATGACCTTCGCGAAATTCAAGACGAGACTATGTTCTTTTAAAACTGAGCCATTTTCAAGTCATGAATAGGCTGTCCATTTTCAAAACTTCAAGGCTGCCGTACAGACCCTGCGGTAGACCGAGATAGCTCTAAATTTCTGGATCTTATCTTTTTTCACACTAAAGGTCTCTGATTCTGGCAAAATTTTCGCTCTTTTTTGTACCATGTGAAATTTGAAAGTATTGGATTTCTGTTGTAATTATGCAGGTTTCACAAAATGGTCCAGGTTTTAAAAGTCATGTTTTTCAGTCAAGGGGCATAATTGAAAATTCTATGTCCAATGCCAGTGACACAATGTTACGTGGCACTGCACGGGTCCGTCGACCGAGATTTCTGGCGTTTATTTAGTGACACAGCGCTTGGGCATCTGGTTTGGAGAGTCCATGACCGGTGCCTTACCGTTGATCAAATGACTCGCACGTTCCGGATCGTGTGGATGGATGCGAAGCGATGCTTTTTTGTCCCGTTTTTTTGTTTAAAATTCTGTGATTGTACGCCTTTATACTATCCTTATTACGTGTTATGGGTTTATCTTGTGTGCCATTCTTTAGGTAAACTTCACAACGTATATAACAGTGAGGATGTGATACGTATAGGCCGATATTTGCCAATAGAGAGAGAGAGAGAGGGAGGAAGACGGAAAGAGAGAGAGAGAGCTTTGACATGTGGGACTATAAGTTATCATTGTAAAGCCTTCATTTAGCACAATCAGAGCCGATTATAATTCATTGAGCTATCATGTAACGAAGAAAGAGAGGGTGTCTCGCGAGCTGGTTTTTCACCGGCTTGCCGCTTTTCGCGACCACCCTCGTTTATTATCTAGAGTGTGAGAGCACATTATATTACACATTCCCTGTGACAGCACACATGATTGGAAAGGGTTTGAATCGAATAATGATAATAAAATTCAATACTTACCTTGTTATCCTTTTACAGATGACAATTTGGAAAATATCTCTTATTGTCAAAAGTTTGCAAAATTAATTCAAATGAAATCACAAAAGACGTCGAACGGAACGTAATCCCATGCAACACACATGAGATGCAACACACAAAGGGCCTACTTACACGGATTTCATCGCCATCTTCGATCAACGAAAGTGAGAGGCGGCGCCCTGTCTTGGTTTACTGTGTTCTCCGGTTTGAATCTAGGAAGTCTCAGTATAGTAGGTAGTTCCAGGTTTGAATAGATCTGTCCAAGAGTGTAGTAAGCCTAGGAAACCTTAGTATAATAGTTCCAGATGTAGTTCCAGATGTAAACGTTGATTATTACGCTACTACGTTGTATAGTGGAGAGGGGGCAAAGAGGAATAGGACCGAAAATAAGCGAAATCTGTGATCTGCGCTGTGGTGAACGGAAAAACGGGGCGGTTTGGACAAGCTAATGTTATAGCTTACAGGGTATTTTATAGATGAGATTAGGGAGAAAAAATTAAAACTTTGAGGTAGATTTCCCTGTTATTGAGTAAAGAAAAAATTATATTGAGAAACCATTATTTAAGCCCCCCAGTTTAGGTTTTTCAAAATCTATCTCCTCAGTCCTCAGTTATTGAATATAAAATCACTCATCTTGGAAACAATTTTCAAAATCGACTTTTCATTCAATAAAATCACTCAAAAGCAGATCGACTTTTCATTAATAGTTGTTTTTTTTTAATGAATTATTGAAAATACTATATATCGTGAACGTACAAAAACGGCATTTTATTACCAAAAAAAATTCTTCGAAAGTTTACAATATATTTTAAATTCCATTAACATTGACAAGAGAAAGCTGTGTGCCAAATAGAATGTTAGTGTAAAAATTTACATTTCGAGAAAAAATACAAGTAAAAAAAATCAAAAGAAAATAACACAAAACAATTGCTTCAGACGGATTTTCCTTTGTTGTAGCAGCCCCTTCCTCTTTCGACAGTCTCTGGCATTGTTACTAATGTAGAGAGGATTATAAATCTACTTTTAAATATTATGCGCTGTTAAAACAAACGTCAAAATGACCTTTTTCTTTTCTTTTTCCTCTTATATCCTATGCTTGTGTGAGTGCTTACATACACACTGATGCGCAATGCCTCTTACATCACACAACGATGGGCCGAAGGGACTAGTGGTGTCGGCAGAAGCCAGGTGGCCTCAGTGTACCTGTAACTACATTTGGCAACTAGCCGCCATTATACGTCAGTTACGTCAAAATTTTGACTGCTTTTACCTACCCTTGCCCGCAAAAATATTTTGTAAAAAAAAATATACATCATATGGAAATTTTTCTGTCATAAACTTGTAAATAAATAATCGTTCTACCTGAATATGCAAAGAACAGATCAACCTTTTGGCCCCAAACTCGCCAGTTCAGAATCTTCTTTAGTTGACGGTCTACCACTTGACTGACCCAACATTAGAATTTACTTTAGTTGACTGTCTACCACTTGACTGACCCAACATTAGAATTTACTTTAGTTGACTGTCTACCACTTGACTGACCCCACATTAGAATTTACTCTAGTTGACGGTCTACCACTTGACTGACACAACATCAGAATTTACTTTAGTTGACTGTCTACCATTTGACTGACACAACATCAGATTTACTTTAGTTGATTGTCTACCACTTGACTGACACAACATCAGAATCTGCTTTAGTTTACTGTCTTCAATTTGACTGACCCAACATCAGAATCTGCTTTAGTTTACTGTCTTCCACTTGACTGACACAATCTCAGAGTCTGCTTTAGTTGAAGGTCTACCATGACATTGGCACCTACCTTGATATGTCGCAATTAGTGATTACCACTTGTTAGTTCATGAGGGTAAAAACTTAATATTTCTCCGGCCATATCAGCCAGTGATGATAATTTTACACTAGTTAAAGATCCACTTTTTTCACATTCAGTGAAATTTTCCTTCTTTTTCATCGTTTAGAGGAAATGTCTTTGTTTTTCAACGATCAGAGGAAGTTTCTTCCTCTTTCAACGGTCTGAGGAAATTTCCTCCCTTTTCCACCCTTTCCGTCGAGGAGCTGAAGTTGGTCACGAGACAGCAGTAGTAGTGTGAAACCAAAATATACCAACCATTCAGTTTTTCACCTCCAACATTATTATAAAGATTATTAACTGTTTAGCAATAGTTGACGAGGTTTTGCAATTCAGTGTGTACAGCTATCAATACTGGCACTAACGTAAACACAAACACTTTTGTGAACGACGAATCATCTCCTCGATTGCTTTTGTTGTCGGGTGATATTTTATTATGCACTGAGATTAGCCGATTCCTGTGCTGTCTGAGAACTTTATATACCATGTCAGCAGACATTGTATCATTGCAAGAGAAACAAGAATATGTATATATATGTATATATATATATATATATATATATATATATATATATATATATATATATATATATATATATATATATATATATATATATATATATATATATATATAAATAGAACATGTCTTTCCCACATCTGCATTTGAAACAGGAAAGGCGCCATCGTTATCACGCATTCCCAATGGATCGTTTTCATTGGCCGTAATTCAACATCTGCATTCCGGTACCTTTAGATCTGCACTTTGACAAAGTTTTGACACCTGAAAGAAAGAGAGGGGCAGAGATGTTAGACCAATAGGACTAATAGGCTTACTGCTACTCCATTAATATTGATTATTTTTCAAGGTCACGTTTTAGTATTATTTCAGCTTTATTCTCACATACTCTTGGTAGAAATTTTAGGACTTGAAATAAGGAATTGAAGCTTCATTGCTCTTGGCAAATCTCATGTTATCTGAAACTCGAGGGTAGTTAGCACGCTTTCTTTTCATGGCGAGGCGATGGGTGCCGACACAGTGGTCGTGGGATCGATCCCCATGGGGGCGGGATTTTATTATTTTTCTGTCTATTCCTTGTGTTTGTCTCGTCTTTGTTTCTATGGAGCTTTCATATTATCTTGTGTCATTACATTAACTTCCGACATGCCCCTTACCTCACTGTTTGTCTGGAAGGGTGGTTTGGTACGGCACGGATAGTTTTCCATTTTTTGTGTGGCTTTTCTCCGTTATCATCACTGATCAGCACGGCTCTAAATTCATCTCTTCCAGGTTTGTTTTATTGCAGTTCCACATTTGTGGCAAGGATCAGCTGTGTTTGGAAATAGCTGCAGCTTCTTCTGCGGAGACGATAATTGTGTAAAAATCTCTGAGATGCATCTTGCTTGTTTGTTTCAAAGTTAAATGAATTATTTTAGCAAGCCATTCAAGCTATAGTTTGTCATTGCCACTGCCAGTCAAATCCCATTCTCTGTTGGGATAATTGAACTTCTACAATCACCGACTCATCAATATTATAGTCACACAGGCAGCCCACCATCACACCGACACATCAAACAGCTTGCTTAACAAAACAACAGGTACAGTAGTCCCAGCCAATCGCTACTTACTTACCGGTTCTTACTTACTGCTCATTATGCAGTTGGAATGTAGGGCAGCAAGGAAGGATTTCCATCTCTCTCTTTTCATTGCAAGCGTCTTTATGGAATTCCAGGTTTCGCCCCAGTCTTTAATCTCATTTTCTGCTGTTCTTCTCCAAGTTGTCTTTGACCTGCTATGTCTCCTTTTCTCTTCAGGGGTCCAATGTAGGGCAGTCTTGGTGATGCTCCCCTCTTCTTTTCTTAAAACATGCCCTATCCACCTCCATCTTCTTTTAAGCAGGATATCTTGCATGTGGTCTCTTGTCTGACACCAGTTTTGATTTCAAAATTGTGATTACTATTTTAAACTTTACATCTGAATTCATTGTAGAAACTTTTAATGAGCTGAACAAGATATTGGGGTATTCCATAATTCCTTAGAATTTTCCAAATGTTTTCTAGATGGAGGCTATCGAATGCTTTTTCAAAATCAATGAAGTTTAAATACAGTTGTCTCTTCCATTCATTGCATTGCTCTATGTTTCTTAATGTGAAAATTTGGTCTGAGCAGTTTCTTCTTTTTTCTTAACCCTGGCTGTTAATTTCTTAAGTATCAATGGCATTTGATATTCGTTGTATTATTACTTTTGCAAAAACTTTACTAGGGATAGACAGGAGTGTTATTCCCCTCCAGTTATTGCAGTCACGCAAATTGCCTTTTTTAAAAATCTTTATTATTATACCTTCATTCCATTCATCCAGAGTTTTCTTTTCTGTCCATATTTTGGTGAAGAGTGGATGCAGTGTTTTTGCTGCAAAAGGGGTTCAGCTTTAAAAAGTTCAGCTTTTACGTTGTCTATGCCTGGGACTTTTCCATTTTTAGAGTTTTAATAGTTACTGTTATTTCATTTAAGCTAGAGGTGGTTCTATAATAATATTCAAATCTTCTTGTGCCTTTTCAATGCTTACTTCTGTTGGAGGTGATGGCCTGTCTAAAATTCCCATAAAATGTTCGGTCCATCTTGCATCCTTTTCAGCCTCCTTGTTTGTTTGTAATAGGCGGGCGGATCTGAAGTTCCTGGATATTTTCCACTTATTACTTTTGCAATTCTATAAACTCTGCCTTGGTCTCCCACTTGTGATGCTTCTTCTGCTTCATTCTCAAGTCTGTCCATGAATGACCTTTTGTCTTGTCTTGCACTCCTTTTGCCTTCCTTGTTTATTTCCTGGTATTGAGTTGACAACCTTCCTTTCAATCTGTTTGATTTAGCATCAAGTATTTTCTTCTTAATTTTCTTCCTCTTTTCAATTGTTTTCCATGTGTCATTTGATGGCCACTCTTTCCTTTTTGTGTCTTTTTGTTCCTAAGCATGTTTTAGCTGTCTCTAAGTAGGCAAGTTTGATAGTGTTCTATCTGTTGTCGAATTCATTTCCATCACATTAGCCAATCACTGACTCATCAATATTATAGTCACACAGGCAACCCACCATCACACCGACACATTAAACAGCTTGCTTAACAAAACAATATATACAGTAGTCTATAGCCAATCATTGACTCATCAATATTATAGTCACACAGGCAGCCCACCATCACACTGACAATCACTGGTTAAATCAATATTGTGGTATTTCTTTTAGTGTATTATGTATGTAATTATTAGTTTTGAAGCTGGCTGCACTCTATTGTAATTTTCTCAATTACGTGTGTAGTCTGTTGGTGTGGCTCCCAGACACAGCTACCATAATCTAAGGCTGTTTTTTTTAAACTTAAGTTTAAGCCTTATATAGCACTTCTCTTTTACATTTTGAGGACAGTTGTAAAGGTTTCTTCTAAGGAAGGCCAAAATGCCATTTGATTTTCTGTATATAGTGCTCTATGTTGTTCTTTCCATTGCAATTTAGTGTCTATTGTAACTCATCGGTACTTTGCACTGTCGGTTATTTTTAGTTTTTTATTATGTATGTAATAATCTGATTTGACGATTTTTTGCTTTTTTGTTTCATATTTTTAGTACCTGACATTTATTTGGATGGAACTCCATAGTCCATTTTTTCTCCCATTCTTGCAGTAATGGTATAGAGTTTGGTCTCTAGACTAGACGGAAAGGAGTGAAATTTTGTTGACTTCCTGGTGGTAGATGTCAGGCAATTCCAGGTTTGATGAGCAGCGTTGGAAAAGGTTCTGTCACTGTCAGCGAATGTTGTCCATGAAATCGGGCTTGCCAACCTGTCATCAGCTATCAAATTGCGTATTATTGTTGTTACATGAAGCAAAGTGCAAATTGTTGCCTCTGTGTTTGTTTGTGAATACGGACTCACTTATAAGAGAAGCAGAGTAGAACAAAAAGCTCATCATTCTAAAGCCTGTGTTGACAGCAATGCACATATAAACCTAGATTTTTAATCCTTTTGACATAAATAAAAAACAAAGCCGAAGAGAAAGGCGGCTGTTGCAAGAAGAGCGACCATAGTCTCGACATGAGTTATTTTCTTTTGATTTTGTAACTTGCATTTTTCTCATAATGTACTTTTTTCATGTTCTCTGCCTGATTGTTTGATCTCCTCCATTGTAAAGTAAAAACAAATGATGTCAGTCTTTTGTATCCAATTGTCTTGTACACTGTTTTAGAAAAGTAAAATTGTTGATAAAAAAAGTAATTTCCTTCATTATAATATGAAATGTAATTTTGTCTCCGCCAAATGCACTGTCCAGAGGTGACAAGTAAATGCGAATAATGCGATCCATTATTTTGTATTTACATTGCCATTCCTGTTTGGAAATACATGATTTGTAAACTTTCTCTTTTTGTTGTTGTTGTTTGTATTGTTTGGGGTTTGTTTGTTGTTCATTGGTTTGAGGACAAGATCCAATAGGCCTTATATACTTGTTACATTCTTCTTTCACTCAAAACTACAACAAGGGGTAGCATGCTGAAACATTCAACAACAATGTGTTTTTGAATTGTTTTTTTTGACACGCGTGTCACACAGAGTAAGATTTCCGTTGTAAAAGTGACATAAAATCCTTCACAGATTTCCTCTGTGATGAAAAAAAGAGAGACAATCGGACTCTCTGTCTGGCAGACCTATTGAGTCGGGGGAAGGGGTGGGTGAGGGTGACCAGAGCCGAAACAGTCAAGAGTAGTTGCATAATTACCGTGTGTATGTGTACACATGGTTAACATACATGGAGATGCTGTACACACACACACACACACACACACACACACACACACATATGTACGTGACATATTTTATCACTGGGACGAGGCAAGAAGAGGTTATATATATATATATATATATATATGTCAAGTTTATTTTTCACTGGATTTGTCTCTTTAAAGGCAACAAATTGAAGACAGACTTACGAAAATCTGTTGCATCTTGGCGAAGTCAAGTCAGCAATTGTTGCATTTTGAGGGAGTAATTAGCGTTGTATAAGTCAGTTATATGAAAACATTGTGCATTATGACGAATTATGCATTTTGGCGGCGTGCAATTTGGCAGAGACTACTGTGTGTTATTTGCAAAAATTCATGTAATTTGTATTAATGTCACTTTGCTGACATGAACTTCAGAAATGGGAAGAAACGATCTGCCAGGTTTTGAATGATAATTTGATCAGTAATGACATAAGTACATTGATCTTAAAAATTGTGACAAATTAAAAAATGGTGGCCGTTTCCATGGCAAGTAAAAAAGGCTAGTAAGTTTTATGCGTTTAGAATCAGTATATCAGGACAATATTTCCTCTGATCTCCATGTTTAACTAGTGTCTCATAACATGTTTGTGACATCCACAGGTTCTGACAATGGACATGACTGCACAAAAACTAAAACACATTGAAAGAGAAATGATCGAGCTAAAAGGAGAATTAGCGGCTTTCAAAGTAGAAGTCAAAAGCAGCAGAGCCAAAATTGAGTGGCTGGAAGATTTACAAGAGGAGAGTCAATCCAAAATAAAGGATTTGCAAAAGATCAAGGGTGACACACAATGCCACTGTGTTGAGTATAAGAAAGAGCTGAAGTCACTGACCAAAAAAATTGAAAACATGGAAAAAGTGGTAAAATTCATGTAGTATGAAATAGG
>JAXRKP010000284.1:127500-145000 GCA_037039925.1 Doris montereyensis
GAAAGGCATAAATTACGATGGAAGAATAGATTTTTCGCAAAATTCTGAAACGACGTCAAAACCCATTAACCAGTAGTTGACCCCGTTGAAGATAGCTCGTTGCGCGTTGCGGACCCCTGTTGACTACGAGGCCAGATCTTGGCTAAACTGTGACTCTGTGAAAGTTCCTTCACTCTGATTTCCTCAATCGACTCAGGCGTGCATGAGTACCCAGCTGTAAGCAGGGAAAGCGTGTTCGTATGAAGGTCCTTAAAGGCTGGTGTACTGTGTGCTTCCCAAGGAGTTGAGAAGGAATTTAGATGGAATGTCCTGCTGGGAGATAAATCATGTATAGTCGGTGAGCCTGCGCTTTTGCAGGGATATGGAAGATATCCTTTATCTTTAACTGATTTATCGTCATCAGAATCATAATAATCCAGTCAAACTTTAAGCATGAGTCAGACTGTCAGAATTCATTCATCCAGCACTTCATCTCGCGTTAGAGCTCATTTTCAGGACATTTTTCATTAGATTTTAACGCCACTAGAGTGCTAATGGCAATACAGCATGTAAACAAAGCTAAGGAACAGGAGTGGAATCTGTAAGGCTATTGAAAACGTGGACTGGCAAATGCCAAATTGCGGGAATGCTCATCAGCAGTTTTGGCATAGCTACAGCAAGTTGTGAATATACTTGCCGGTGATCGCACAGTGATTAAAAGTATGTCCCAGCAGACATGAATGTAAGGCTTAAGTAAGATGCCTGTACAGTCTAAATCTAAGGGATCGGTACATGTATGAAGAAAAAAACATATCAAAACAACGAGAAAACTTGTACAAATCAAAAATGAAGGAAAGAGAAAAAAATCTTTTAGCGACAGGGAGATAAACACAGGAAGGAAGAGAAACATACAAACAAACAAAACTCAAAAGCCTACACACCCAAACACAAACACATATAATAAATGTTTGATAGAATGGTGATGCTATTTTATTCATCGCACAGTGGACAAAAAATGAAAAATGAGTTCTTTGAAATTGAAGCCATGGTTTATGTCTTACATTAGAGAGTAGTATAAGAGAAAAAATATGTTTTACATTCTGATTTAGATATTTAAAAAATTTGTTCTTCATTCTTGTTTAAACACAATGTCAGATTGCTTTTGATGTTGGGACTTGAATGTTTTGAAACATGTTTCTATTTGATTTGATTTCAATGCTGGGATAGTGGAGCTGCTGTTGACAAGACAATACGATTTATCTTACATATTGACCATTAATGGTGTATGATTGTGTTAGACTGTGCTGAATTATTGTTGTATATGACCATGTCTTTGTTTATAGTTTTTTGTATGAATGGTTTAGAGTAAACCTTTTTATAGGGGTAGAGTATTTGTACTTGTGTATGTATTTGTAAGTGTGCGAATGTTTGTGTGAGTAGTGTATGTGGTTGTATCTGTGTGTGTCGATTGGGGAAAATTGTAGTCATCTCCTTCCGTCTATTGCCATGAATTATTATGCGTAATACGAAAACATTGTAGACAACTAGTTTTATTGATGTCTAGCTGGACAGACAAATAAAAATAAAGATAAAGATGGATTTATAGTCTGTATCCTCACACAAGTGCAGGCTCACAGACTGCACATCATTTAGTCACTAGCAGGCTATTTCATTCACAGTTCTTCTCAACTCCCAGGTGAGCTTACAGTACAGCAGCCTGTTGGGCAGTTAGTACCAAACACTCTAACAAGATCTTTCTCTACCAATAGCTGGGTACTCATATACACCTGAGTCAGTGAGAAAATCAGAGTGAAGTACCTTTCTTACGAGTACAACATTGTGAAAAAAAACACCTAGGCCAGCCATAGGGTTTGAACCAGTGTCGCCGTGATTACAAAGTCACAACACTACGGTTTCACGATGCCTCCACAGACACTATGATATACTGAAAGCTATATATGAATAGAACAATACTAAGATACACAGGTAAATAGATAATGATAAAGAGATATATAGATAGATAATTAGATAAATAAGTAATTAGATATATAGATATATAGGTCGATAGAACATAGATTGATAGAAATAAAAAATAGATGTATAGATTAATAAATAGATAAGTAAACAGATGAAACTGTGGATATATAGATGAATAGATTGTTCGATTCCTTTACTGAATGCCCGTTCTAAAATTTTCATCAACAGGGTGAGACTGAGGACAGCCAAAGTCCAATTGACACACAAGCCGAAGCGGCTAGCCAAGGTGCAAGTCATGCCGACACACAAGGAATACAAAGACTTGGTAATTGTGTGTATTTTATATTTTGATTTCACTTTTCACTGAAAGTATTAGTCTAGAGAACATAGCGGTTGTTAGAAATGGTGCCGGCTTTTCAGGTTGATTTTGTCGTTTTGAACTAATATGAAAGTAGATCCAGCTTTTAATAGTGTCGATGCTCAAATGATAAGTTTGCCAGTTTCACATAGTAAATTGGTTCAGCTGACTTGCAACACAATATATCTGAGTGCTTTATATGTGTGCAATTGACCTCAGGATGTTATAGATTGTACGACTCAAGCAAACTTTGAACACCTTTAGTAATACGTTATAATGGGGATAACTGCTAATTCATGATATAGAATGATAATTTTTTTTAGAAATTTAGAGGACAAGGATTGTGCCTGAGACCAGAAGGGAGAGAGTATTAGATACACTAGGAGAGCGAGAGAAACAGAAAAAAATAATCAGAGAGAGAGAGAAATAGAGAGAACTTGATGGACAGACAGACATATCAGTCTGTGTGGCCTTACGTGTGGTAATTCACGATCATGAATTTACTTTCTGATAATCACTGTTTGTTTTTAAAGGCAAGATTTTAGCCGTTTTGTGTTTCACAAATTGAAATTTACATTGTTAAAAAGGCAACCCAGGACCCATCAATTTTTTTAAATTTACGTAGGAGATAGAAAAGGGAGGGAAAGATGCTAGTGGTCCAGCATACCAGCTTGTCTTAATGGTTTTCAGTCTAACCGGTTGGTAACTCCACAAATAGCTTGCATCTATTCTTTCTTTCTTTCTTTATCAGTTCCCATTCTACCTTTTGGTGTATGGATTCAGGTGCCGGAGATAATCTTTCTCTAGGATGCCCTGTCCTGCATTTTCTGTTTCCTTCCAAAAATGTTAAATTTCTATGCTTTACTGCCTTTTTTATATCTTCTTCCCACTTTCTCCGAGGTCTGCCTTGGGCTTTAGCACTCTATACTGATTTAGCTATTCTATTGTCATTCATTCTGTTTACATGCCCAAATCATCTCAATTGATTTATTTCTATCTTAGTTTTTATGCCATCTGCTTTGGTTTGATCTCTTATTGTTGTGTTTCTGATTTTGTCTCTTTTAGTTTTTCTTACTACTCTTCTAAGATATTTCATTTCAGCTGCTTGTACTCTACTGTATTCTCTTCTGTCTAAGGTCCAGGTTTCGCTGCATAGAGGAGAGTAAGACAATAAACTGTATTGTATACTGCCATTTGGGTTTTGTTGACAATTCTTGCTTACTTACAAATGCCTTTTCTAGATGGTTATATATTGCATTTGCCTTTTGGATTCTCTGGCTGATTTCTTCTCTTAGTTTTCCCTCAGAGTTAATCATTACTCCTAGGTAATTGTAGCTTTGAACTTATTCTAAATTCTCCCATGCCGAATTTAAGATTTGGTGTTTTAGCTTCCCTAGTTACTAGCATTGTTTTGGATTTTGTTGCATTTACTCTCATTCTTCTTTTATCTAGTTCATTGTTCATAATGTTGATATTTGACTGATGGTAATTTTCTGATTTTCCAAACAGAACTAAATCATCGGCAAATGAAAGCATTGATACATTTACTGGTTTGAGCTTCCACATACCTATGTTCATTTTCTTCATTTTTGAGGATGCCTTTGCAACTGAATCCATAAATGTGATAGTGATAAACAAAAGAGGACTTAGACACAACCCTGTCTTACTCCTATATCTACATCAAATTCTGCAGATATGATTCCAGCTACTCTCACTGAAAATGTTGGTTTATTGTAAAAACTTTTAATGGCTTCTATTAAATTTTGCTCTACATTGCGTTCTTTTAAGGACTGCCATAGTTCGTCCCTCCTCACAGTGTTTAATGCCTTTTCTAAGTCTATAAAACACAGATGCAAGTCAATGTTTCTCTCAAGGAATTTTTCTATTATTTGTCTAATGGTAAATATGTGGTCTTGTACACTTCTTCCTGGTCTACCTCCACTCTGATGCTCTTCAATCTGATCCTTTACTCTTTTCCTTAGTCTCATTTCCAGTATCCTGGCATAAACACTTTTCCTGGTATGCTAAGTAGGGATATCCCTCTATATTTTGAGCGTTCCATAGTTGCTCATTTTTTATGTATTGGTACTACCATTCCCTTTTTCCAGTTGTCTGGCACCTGTTTGGACTTCCATGCTTGTTGGCATATTGCATGTAGCAGTTTGTCTGCCTCTTCCCCTTAATTTTTAATCATTTCTGGATAAACTTGATCTGCTCCTGGGGCTTTTCCTAATTTCACTTTTCTTATAGCTGTTTGAATTTCTTCCATTGATATATCTAAATCTTCAGCTGTCTCCTCTGGATTACTTGTTACTCTTACCAATTGATCTTTACTCCTCGTTTCATATGTTCTGGAGGGCTTGTGTAATTGTTGAAAATGCTTTCTCCCTATTTCCATGATTTCGCTGTCTTCTTTCATTTTTTCTCATGCTCTTCATTGCCCACCAGAACAGCTTTTGATTTCCTTGATAGCTTTCTTGAAGTCTTTGTCCAAACTCTTCCCACTGTTCCTGTTTTGCTTGCCTAACTTCCTCTTTGGCGATAGTTCTTTTATTCACGTAATCTATCCTATCCTCTGGTCTCTTTATTTGCAAGTTTTTCTTCCAGGCATCCTTCTTTTATTTGATCTTAGTCTTGACATTCTCATTCCACCATGCTGTTCTTTTCCTATCTCCTTTAACTTGTTTCCTGCTACAGACCTCTTCAGTATAACTGAGGAGTGTTTCTTTATACATTTGCCACTTTTCTTCTATTGTGCTATCATTCAGATCCATCCGCCTTTCACTTATAAATCTTTTTATTCTAGATTGGTATACCTGTTTTACTACTGGTTTATTTAGTTCCTCTATTTTGAGTTTAGTAGCTTTCTTCTCTTTCTTTTTCTGTTTTGTTTTCTTCAATCAGTAATCTCATTTTGGCAATCACTAGGTGGTGATCACTAAATATTTCTGCTACTGTAAAAAAGGGAGCTGCTAACTATTATGTAATCTATCATTGACTTTTCACACCTGTATTCATTTACTCTTGTATATATGTGGATATCTTTATGAGGAAAAAAGATGTTTGCTGTTTTCATGTTATTCTTTAGGCAAAAATCTATTAGTCCATCTCCATTTGGAGAAGTTGTTGTCTCTCCTTCTTTTCCTATTACTCCTCCTGATGTTTCTATATTGTTGCCTACTCTAGCGTTTAAATCTCCTAAAGCCATTAGTTCCTGTTTGGATTTAAGATTCTCCGCAGCTATTTGTAAATCTTTTTCGAAGATATGTTTTTGTTGTTTAGTTGTATCTTCGTTTGGTCCATAAGTTATTAATAATTTAATTTCTCGTCCTTTTGGTTTAATATTTACCTCCAATAGCCTAGGGCTTATAAATTTCCAACTTTCTAGTAGCTTTTCATGCCTTTTATGCTCTTGGAGGCCTACTTCTGCTCTAGCTCTATCTTTGACATCTATTCCTGTAAAGATTAAAATATGATTTGGTCCTACATTTTCTATTCCTTGTCCTTTTTTCTTTGTTTCTGTAATGCATTCTTGTTATCAATTGTTTCACCTCCTTTTTCTTCTCCTGTTGCTCTGCTCCCACCTCCCTTGTTACTCGTGTGGTTAAATGTGTAAGGCGGACAGGGTACAATGGTAGAATTATCATAGCACAGGCTTCGTCTACTCTGCTATTGGCCACAAGGGAATGAAAGTAGTTTACTTTCTAAACAAAGCTGTCCTGTGTGAAATTTCTGCCTCCTTCTCCATCTATCTCTCTCACCGTCACCTGTCCTTCCTTGATATTGTTACTTTCTCTCATTGTCTGACAAAAATACAAACCCATTTTGCATTCATTTCTAACTCTCTTTCTCTTTGTTTCTTTTTCCCCTCTCTCTCTCTCTCTCTCTCTCTCTCTCTCTCTCTCTCTCTCTCTCTCTCTCTCTCTCTCTCTCTCTCTCTCTCTCTCTCTCTCTCTCTCTCTCTCTCTCTCTCTCTCTCTCTCTCTCTCTCTCTCTCTCTCTCTCTCTCTCTCTCTCTCTCTCTCTCTCTCTCTCTCTCTCTCTCTCTCTCTCTCTCTCTCTCTCTCTCTCTCTCTCTCTCTCTCTCTCTCTCTCTCTCTCTCTCTCTCTCTCTCTCTCTCTCTCTCTCTCTCTCTCTCTCTCTCTCTCTCTCTCTCTCTCTCTCTCTCTCTCTCTCTCTCTCTCTCTCTCTCTCTCTCTCTCTCTCTCTCTCTCTCTCTCTCTCCAGACACACACACACAAGTCCTCTCCCTATACAGATAGACACACTCTTCTCTTCTCTCTCACCTCATCTCTCGTCTCTCTCTCTCTCTGACACAAATACACAACCATAGGCACACACCTACTTCTCTTATCTCTCGCTCCTCTCAACACCAAATCACACAAGGACGCTCTATACAGATAGACACACTCTCTCTTCTTTATCTCTCACACAAACACAACTCGCACACAGACTCTCTCTCTGACACAAAACACAACTCAAGGCATACACACACTTCTCTCTCTATCTCTCCCTCCCTCTCCCTCTCTCCCTCCCTCTCTCACTCTCTCCTTCTCCTGTCCCTGTCCCTGCACCAAATCAAGACACTCTCTCTATACTCTCACTCTGAAGACACAAACACTCGACTCTCTCTCATTCTCACAGGACATATACATAGACACACTCTTTCTTTACACAACAAACACAAACATATTCTCTATCTCACACAAAAACACCAAAGACACACACAGACACTCACGTCCATCTCTCACACAAAGACACAAACACCCATACAGACCCATTCTTTCTCTATCTCACACACAAAAACACAAAGACACACACAGACACTACGTCCATCTCTCACACAAAGATGCAAACACCCATACAGACCCGTTCTCTCTCTATCTCACACACAAAAACACAAAGACACACACAGACACTACCTCCATCTCTCACACAAAGATGCAAACACCCATACAGAGCCATTCTTTCTCTATCTCACACACAAAAACACAAAGACACACACAGACACTACGTCCATCTCTCACACAAAGATGCAAACACCCATACAGACCCGTTCTTTCTCTATCTCACACACAAAAACACAAAGACACACACAGACACTACCTCCATCTCTCACACAAAGATGCAAACACCCATGCAGACCCATTCTCTCTCTATCAATCGCACAAGGACACAAACACGCATACATACAACACAGACACACACACATGTTCTCTATCTCTCACACGAAAACACAAAGACGCACACAGACACGACCTCCATCTCTCACACAAGGACACAAACAGACTCACACACCCTCTCATTTTCTGACACAAACACACGAAAACACACACACTCTCTCTATCTCTTATACAAACACACAAAAACACACACACTCTCTCTGTCTCTCACACAAACACACAACACACTCACACTCTACATCTCTCGTACAAAGACACAAACACAGATATACACCCAGTCTCCCTCTATCTCTCACAGATGGACACAAACACACATACATGCACTCCTCTATCTCTCACACAAGGACTCGACCACAAGCACATACTCTCTCTATTTCTAACGCAAATACACAAACACACATACACGCACTCCTCTATCTCTCACACAAGGACTCGACCACAAGCACATACTCTCTCTATCTCTAACGCAAATACACAAACACACATACACACACACCCATTCTCTCTGTGTCTCACACAACGACATAAACACACATATAAGCATACTCTCTCTGTCTCTCATACAAGGGCACAAATGCACTTACACACACAGTCGCTTTCTATCTCTTTTACAAAGACACACACACACACACACACACATTTTCTCTATCTCTCTTACAAAGACACAAACCCGTTCTCTCTCTATCTGCCACATAACAACTAAAATACAAAGACGCACAGTCTCTCTATCTCTGACACAAGCACACAGACACACATACATAGCCACTTTCTCTCTATCTCTGACACAAGCACACAGACACACATACATAGCCACTTTCTCTCTATCTCTGACACAAGCACACAGACACACATACATAGCCACTTTCTCTCTATCTCTGACACAAGCACACAGACACACATACATAGCCACTTTCTCTCTATCTCTGACACAAGCACACAGACACACATACATAGCCACTTTCTCTCTATCTCTGACACAAGCACACAACACCAATACATAGCCACTCTCTCTCTATTTCTGACACAAGCACACAAACACACATACATAGTCAGTCCCTCTCTATCTCGGACACAAACACGCAAACACACAAACACATACACAGCCACATTCTCTTCATCTCTGACACAAACACGAACACACATACACACAAACTCACTCTTTCTATCTCTCACATACAAACAAACACAAATACACACACACCACACACTCTCTATCTCTTACGCAAAGACACAGAGACAGACACACACTATCTCTATCTCTCACACAAAGACACAAACAGATACACACCCACTTTGTCTCTACCTCGCACACAAGGACACAGACACACACACGCCAACTCTCTCTATCTCTGACACAAAAACACATACATACACACATATATAGTCACTCTCTATCTCTGTGTCTGGCACAAACACACAAACACATACACAGCCACTCTCACTCTATCTCAGACACAAACACACATATGCACACACACACACACACTCAATCGCTATCTTTCACACAAGGACACAAACACACATACACATATGCTCGCTCTCTATCTCTCACACAAGGACACAAACACACTTACACACACTCTCTATCTCTCACACAAGAACACAAACACACATACACAAATGCTCTGTATCTCTCCCACAAAGACACACACACACACTATCTGTATTGCTCACACAAAGACACAAACATACATACACGCATTCCTCTATCTCTCACACAATGACTCAAACACACACACACTCTATCTCTCACACAAAGACACAAGCACACACACACACACTCACATACACCTACCCATTCTCTCTGTGTCTCTTGCACACAAGGACACAAATGCACACGCACACTCTCTCTATCTCTCGCACAAGGGCACAAACACACTTATACACACACTCGTTCTCTATCTCTCACACAAAGACACATACACTGTATTTCTCTTACAAAGACTCATTTTCTCTATCTCTCACACAAGGACAGAAACACACATACAGAAATGCTCTCTATCTCTCATGCAAAGACACACACACACACTATCTGTATTGTTCACACAATGACACAAACACACACACACTCTTTCTATCTCTTACACAAAGACACAAACGCACACACACCCACCCATTCTCTCTGTATCCCTTGCACACAAGTACACAAACACACGCACACGCACACTCTATTTCTCGCACAAGGGCACAAACACACTTACACACACACTCGTTCTCTATCTCTCACACAAAGACACACACACACTTTATTTCTCTTACAAAGACACAAACACAGGTACACATCCATCCTCTCTCTATCTCACACACAAGGACACAAACGCACATACAGACACACTCGCTTTCTATCTTTCACACAAAGACACAAACACACTCACACCTACACTCTATCTTTCTTGTACACAGACATAAACACAGATACATACCCATTTTTTTTCTATTTCGCACACATGACACAAATGCACATACACACAGTGTTTCTATGTCTGACACAAGCACACCAACACACATACATAGTCACTCCCTCTCTCTTTATCTCTGACACAAACACACATACATATACACAGTCATTCTCTCTCTCTATCTCTGACACACACAATATACACACAGACTCACTCTCTCTATCTCCCACACAAGTACACAAACACACATACACACACTTTTTAACCCTCTTAGAATCACACACACACACGGCTACACACCCATTCTTTCTCTATCCTGCACACAAAGACACATATACACACACGCCGTTTCTCTATCTCTGACACAAGCGCACAAACACACATACATAGCCACTCTCTCTCTATCTCTGACGCAAACACACAAACACATAAACAATTACACAGCCACTCTTTCTATCTCTGACACAAACACATCAACACTTACACAGCCACTCTTTCTCTATCTCTGACACAAACACACATCCACATAACCTCGCTCTTTATGTGTCACACTAAGACACAAACAGACATAGTCACTCTCTCCAACTCTGGCACAAACACACAAACACAGATACACGCATTCTCTCTCTATCTCTGACACAAACACACATACATACAACCTCGCTCTTTATCTCTCCCACAAACACACATAAACAGCCACTCTCTCTATAGGTCCGACACAAACACACATACACACAGGCATTCTCTCTCTATCTCTCACACAAACACTTACAAAGTCACTTTCGGTCTACCTCTGACACAAACACACAAACACGTACACAGTCACTCTCTCTCTATCTCTGACACAAACACACATACACAACCTCACTATCTGTCTCTCACACAAACACACATACACACAAATACATACACATCCACTCTCTCTCTCTTTATTTCTCACACAAACATACATACACACAACCTCGCTCTTTATCTCTCATAGAAACACACATACATAGTCACTCTCTCTCAATCTGATACAAACACATACACAGCCATCCTCTCTATCTCTGACACAAATACACATACACACACACTCACCCTCTATCTCTGGCACAAACACACATACGAAGCCACACACACACACACACTCTCTCTCTCTCTCTCTCTCTCTCTCTCTCTCTCTCTCTCTCTCTCTCTCTCTCTCTCTCTCTCTCTCTCTCTCTCTCTCTCTCTCTCTCTCTCCCACAAGGACACCAACCCACATACACATCCGCTCTCTGTCTCTCTCTCTCACACACAGGTACAACTACAGACACACATCCACTCTCTCTCCGTCTCCCACACAGGGACACAAACACACATGCACAGCCACTCTCTCTTTATCTC
This sequence comes from Doris montereyensis, assembly GCA_037039925.1. NCBI lineage: Eukaryota > Metazoa > Mollusca > Gastropoda > Nudibranchia > Dorididae > Doris > Doris montereyensis. Next base: position 138,766 of record JAXRKP010000284.1, read on the forward strand.
TCACACAAGGACACCAACACACATACACATCCGCTCTCCCTTTCTCCGTATCTCTCTCTCCCTCCCTCTCTCTCCTCTCTCTCTCTCTCTCTCTCTCTCTCTCTCTCTCTCTCTCTCTCTCTCTCTCTCTCTCTCTCTCTCTCTCTCTCTCTCTCTCTCTCTTCTCTCTGTGTCTCTCTCTCTCTGTGTCTCTCTCTCTCTCTCACACACACACACACACACGGATACAAATACACACACATCCACTCCTCTCTCTCTCTCTCTCTCTCTCTCTCTCTCTCTCTCTCTCTCTCTCTCTCTCTCTCTCTCTCTCTCTCTCTCTCTCTCTCTCTCTCTCTCTCTCTCTCTCTCTCTCTCTCTCTCTCTCTCTCTCTCTCTCTCTCTCTCTCTCTATCTGTCTGGCACTCAAGGACACAAACACACATACACAGCTACCTTCTCTCTCTCTATCTCTAACACAAACACACCAACACACATACACTTGCACACTCTATCTCTCACACAAATACACATACACAGTCACTCTTTCTCTATCTCTGACATAAACACACTAACACTCACACACTCTCTATTTCTCACACAAGCACACATACACAGTCACTCTTTCTATCACTCACACAAACATACATACACAGCCACTCTATCTCTATCTCTCACACAAACACACATACACAGTCATTCTCTCTCTACCTCTCAAACAAACACACATACACAGTCACTCTTTCTACTTCTCACACAAACACACATACACAATCATTCTCTCTCTACCTCTCACACAAACACACATACACAGTCACTCTCTCTCTACCTCTCGGAAACATACATACACAGTCACTCTATCTCTACCTCTCACACAAACACACATACACAGTCACTCTCTCTCTATCTCTCACGGAAACATACATACACAGTCACTCTATCTCTATCTCTCACACAAACACACATACACAGTCACTCTCTCTCTACCTCTCACACAAACACACATACACAGTCACTCTCTCTCTATCTCTCACGGAAACATACATACACAGTCACTCTCTCTCTACCTCTCACACAAACACACATACACAGTCACTCTCTCTCTATCTCTCACACAAACATACATACACAGTCACTCTATCTCTATCTCTCACACAAACACACATACACAGTCACTCTCTCTCTACCTCTCACACAAACACACATACACAGTCACTCTCTCTCTATCTCTCACACAAACACACATACACAGTCACTCTCTCTCTACCTCTCACACACAAACACACATACACAGTCACTCTCTCTCTATCTCTCACACAAACACACATACACAGTCACTCTCTCTTTATCTCTCACACAAACACACATACACAGTCACTCTATCTCTATCTCTCACACAAACAGACATACACAGTCACTCTCTCTTTATCTCTCACACAAACACACATACACAGTCACTCTATCTCTATCTCTCACACAAACACACATACACAGTCACTCTATCTCTATCTCTCACACAAATACACATACACAGTCACTCTCTCTCTATCTCTCACACAAACACACATACACAGTCACTCTCTCTCTATCTCTCACACAAACACACATACACAGTCACTCACTCTCTCTATCTATCTCTCACACAAACACACATACACAGGCATTCTCTCTCTACCTCTCACACAAACACACATACACAGTCACTCTCTCTCTCTCTCTATCTCTCACACAAACACACCAACACACATACACTCGCACACTCTCTATCTGTCACACAAACACACATACACAGTCACTCTCTCTCTCTCTCTCTCTCTCTCTCTCTCTCACTCTACACTCTCTCTCTCTCTCTCTCTCTCTCTCTCTCTCTCTCTCTCTCTCTCTATCTCACACAAACACACATACACAGTCACTCTCTCTCTCTATCCCTAACACAAACACACCAACACTCACACACTCTCCATCTCTCACACAAACACACATACACAGTCACTCTCTATCTCTATCTCTCACACAAACACACCAACACACATAGGCTCGCACACTCTCTATCTCTCACACAAACACACATACATAGTCTCTCTCTCTCTCTCTCTATCTCACACAAACACACATACACAGTCACTCTCTCTCTCTATCCCTAACACAAACACACCAACACTCACACACTCTCTGTCTCTCACACAAACATACATACACAGCCACCCGATCTCTATCTCTCATACAAACACACATACACAGTCACGCTCTCTCTCTCTCTCTGTCTCTCACACAAACACATATACACAGTCATTCTATATCTCTATCCCTAACACAAACACACCAACACACATACGCTCGCACACTCTCTATCTCTCACACAAGCACACTCTCTGAAATAAACACACTAACACTCACACACTCTGTATCTCTCACACACACACACATACACAGTCACTCTCTCTTTCTCTATCTCTCACACAAACACACATACAAAATCATTCTTTCTCTTTCTCTAACACAAACACACCAACACACATACACCCCACACTCTCTATTTCTCACACAAACATACATACACAGCTGCTCTATCTCTATCTCCCACACAAACACACATACACAGTCAATCTATCTCTATCTCTCACACAAACACACATACACAGTAAATCTCTCTCTATCTCTCACACAAACTTACATACACAGTCATTTTATCTCTATCTCTCACACAAACACACATAGACAGTCACTCTCTCTCTACCTCTCACACAAACACACATACACAGTCACTCTCTCTATCTCTCACACAAACACACATACACAGTCACTCTCTCTATCTGTCACACAAACACACATACACGGTCACTCTCTCTCTATCTCTCACACAAACACACATACACAGCCTTTCTATCTCTATCTCTCACACAAACATACATACACAGCCTCTCTATCTCTATCTCTCACACAAACACACATACACAGTCTCTCTATCTCTATCTCTCACACAAACATACATACACAGCCTCTCTATCTCTATCTCTCACACAAACACACATACACAGCCTCTCTATCTCTATCTCTCACACAAACACACATACACAGCCTCTCTATCTCTCTCTTTGACATAAACACACTAACACTCACACACTCTCTATCTCTCACACAAACACACATACACAGCCTCTCTATCTCTATCTCTCACACAAAAATACATACACAGCCTCTCTATCTCTATCTCTCACACAAACACACAGACACAGCCTCTCTATCTCTATCTTTGACATAAACACACTAACACTCACACACTCTCTATCTCTCACACAAACACACATACACAGTCCTCTCTATCTCTATCTCTCACATAAACACACATACACAGCCTCTCTATCTCTATCTCTCACACAAACACACATACATATCACTCTCTCTCTCTCTATCTCTCACATCTCTCACACAAACACACATACACAGTCACTCTATCTCTATCTCTAACACAAACACACCAACACACATACACTCGCACACTCTATCTCTCACACAAACATACATACACAGTCACTCTCTCCCTATCTCTCACACAAACACACACACACAGCCTCTCTATCTCTATCTCTCACATAAACACACATACACAGTCACTATCTCCCTATCTCTGACATAAACACACTGACACTCACACACTCTCTATCTCTCACACAAACATGCATACATAGTCACTCTATCTCTGACACAAACACACATACACCTATCTCTCACACAAACACACATACACAGTCACTCTCTCTGGATCTCTCACACAAACACACATACACAGTCACTCTCTCTCTCTCTCTCTCTCTCTCTCTCTCTCTCTCTCTCTCTCTCTCTCTCTCTCTCTCTCTCTCTCTCTCTCTCTCTATCTCTCTATCTCTCACACAAACACACATACACAGTCACTCTATCTCTATCTCTAACACAAACACACCAACACACATACACTCGCACACTCTATCTCTCACACAAACATACATACACAGTCACTCTCTCCCTATCTCTGACACAAACACACATGCACAGTCCCTCTCTCTCTATCTCTCGCACAAACACACATACACAGTCACTCTCTCCATATCTCTGACACAAACACACATGCACAGTCCCTCTCTCTCTACCTCTCGCACAAACACACATACACTCGCACACTCTCTATCTCTCACACAAACACACATACACAGTCACTCTCTCTCTATCTCTCACACAAACACACATACATAGTCACTCTCTCTCTATCTCTCACACAAACACACATACATAGTCACTCTCTCTCTCTATCTCTCACACAAACACACATACATAATCACTCTCTCTCTATCTCTCACACAAACACACATACATAGTCACTCTCTCTCTATCTCTCACACAAACACACATACATAATCACTCTCTCTCTCTCTCTCTCACACACAAACACACATGCACAGTCACTCTATCTCTATCTCTAACACAAACACACCAACACACATACACTCTCTATCTCTCACACAAACACACACAGTCACACTCTCTCTATCTCTCACACAAACACACACACAGTCCCTCTCTCTATCTCTCACACAAAGACACACACACAGTCACATACTCTCTATCTCTCACACAAACATACATACACACTCACACACTCTCTATCTCTCACACAAACACACATACACAGCCTCTCTATCTCTATCTCTCACACAAACACACATACACAGCCTCTCTATCTCTATCTTTGACATAAACACACTAACACTCACACACTCTCTATCTCTCACACAAACACACATACACAGCCTCTCTATCTCTATCTCTCACACAAACATACATACACAGCCTCTCTATCTCTATCTCTCACATAAACACACATACACAGTCACTCTCTCCCTATCTCTGACATAAACACACTGACACTCGCACACTCTCTATCTCTTACACAAACACACATACACAGTCCCTCTCTCTCTATCTCTCACACAAACACACATACACAGTCACTCTATCTCTATCTCTCACACAAACACACATACACAAGTCACTCACTCTCTATCTCTCACACAAACACACATACACAGTCATTCTATCTCTATCTCTAACACAAACACACCAACACACATACACTCGCACACTCTATCTCTCACACAAACACACATACACAGTTACACTCTCTCTATCTCTCACACAAACACACATACACAGTTACACTCTCTCTCTATCTCTCACACAAAACATACACATACACATCTCTCACACAAACACACACTCTCTATCTCTCACACAAACACACATACACAGTTACACACTCTCTATCTCTCACACAAACACACACACACATAGTTACACTCTCTCTATCTCTCACACAAACACACCAACACACATACACAGTTACACTCTCTCTATCTCTCACACAAACACACCAACACACATACACAGTTACACTCTCTCTATCTCTCACACAAACACACATACACAGTTACACTCTCTCTATCTCTCACACAAACACACATACACAACCACTCTCTCTCTATCTCTCACACAAACACACATACACAACCACTCTGTCTCTATCTCTCTAACGCAAAAACACCTACACACACACTTTCTATCTCTTAGGCAAACACACATGCACACACATTTTCTCTTTCTGTCTGTATGTGTCTGTCTGTTTGTACTGCAACATTCATGACCCTTTGACCTTTCTTGATAATAATAATCATAACAACAGTATTACATAATAGAAATCACTTTTTTTCTACTTCACAGCTGATTCAAGACAAGAAATCTTTAGTGTGGAATTACGACACAGCAAAGATTTGAAGATCGTGAAGACACAAAAGTCTCTGAGTTTGTTAAAGCCTTTGTCCCCAACAGCACATTTGATGAGAGAGATTGTGTGTTCAGGCCTACACAAAGTGGTGTGTATGGGCTGAACGTGTATGTCATGCAATGTGGTCAAGGTGAAATGAATGTGTGGTTAGATGGTGGTGATGTAAGACACTACAACTACAATAGATTTATTGGTACAACAAGGGGAGACTGTGACTCTGTTAGCAGGTTTCTCATCTTGCCCCTTGTAGCAGGGAAAGAGTTTTGTGTGAAGGTTTGGGCTGTGAAAGGAAAACCAGGGGTGTTGTGTTGTGATTTCAGTGGCTTTCTCATATCACAGTAAGCCAACTCTTCACCTTCCTAGCTTGTCTCACCACTCATCACAAGACAGTGAACACGGGGTTTGCGGCCAACTGGATGCCCACCAGTGAGTTCTGGTACC
>JAXRKP010000284.1:147500-230000 GCA_037039925.1 Doris montereyensis
AACAAATAGCATGCCGACGATACGGATAGTGAGAAAGTTATGTCAGGTCTGTTTCCCAAAAGTGGGATGTTAGCCAGACCAGGTGAGGCGTTAGGGGCCAATTGGTATAGAAACAAGTTCTGTTTTTGAGAGAAGTGGGATCTTTGACGGCGGGATGTTAGGCGGCTACTACAGTACATGTACATTGTTTTTGTATTTTATTATTTTGTTAGGACATTGTATAGAGGGTGCCTCAAAACAAAACAGATAGCTGTTATAAATGATGTGAATTATTCTTCAACCCTGAACTCAATTATGATGATGTATTTATCATATCTATAGAACATTCAAAGGCATACAAACCAATGTTTGAAAATGCAAAAATGACCAGAAACAGAAATAAAACATCTTTTGTAAGATAATCCATGTTAATACATAGAGTCTATTGTTAGAATCAATGTGACTCAAAACAAACAACAAATCTCCTCAAATTTATAGAAAATAAGCGAAGATGTATGCAATCTTCAGATAGACTGTCTCAAATTCAAATTTGAGCAATGGGGTAGGCAAAACTATTTTCAAGTTACTAATATTTCACTCGAGAAAAGAGAGAGATGATCCATGCATCTTCGATTGGCCACAATGACATTTCACAACCTGATCTAATAGTAAAATCTAGCAACACTCTTGCAATCAGGTTTCTCTTCATTTCCTCATACTTCTCAGCTCTTTGAGTGGTACAGGGTTATGAAAGACTTAAGCTTCAGATATCCCAACGGAAAGGAGTCGCAGGGGTACAGATCGGGACTTTTGGAAGGCCATCCACTTGGTACTTTTCAAGAGATTAATTCAGTGAGGTAGTCTATCACACGTATAGACTTAGTAGCATAACCTCATGACCACTTGTAACTAATGAGTGACAAAGGTTTTACCCCTCCGTTCATTTGGTCGTCTCCACTCCATATTGTGGTGTGCACAAAAATACATTTAGACCAGAAACGCTCATAATCTTAAAACGAATGGTGTACGCTCAATATTAAATTTAGGCCCATGATCTTTGGACACACAAAAGGCTTTCCATTGAACTAAAGTTTCATGTCAATAGTGGCACAGATAAATGGGTATTGTACCTTGAAACAGATACCTTTTTTAGGACACCCTGTTTTGTATATTGCTGTTTAGGTATCTTAATCTATGCTTACATGTATGTATGTTTATAGGCGTAGGTATATAGACATATATGTATGTAGGTGTACATTTAATGTATAATGAATTACGTATGCTTATAGATGTTTATATATGTGTATATTATTATGGGTGTGTGTATAATATTATGTCCATATTGGTACATGAATTTTGATGTATGATATTATTTATGCATAATATAACATATATTAGATATTATTGATGTGTATAAATGTGCGAGTGTGTGTGTTAAATGTGTCCAGATGTCATATTATATATTACAAACTGAAGAATCTTGTAGGGTTGACTTGAGTTGCTATTTATAATCATGGATTGTTTATAAAAACGTTATAGAATTTACTAAACAAATCGAAAGTTAGGCCTCTGTCTACGGACGTAGTTTCCAAAGAAAGATCCAGTTTGTCAGTAATGTCAGATGGAAATTCAATTTACGACAAAGACATATAGGAAAGAGCCAGAAAAAGCCATTTTTTAAATATTTTCTCTTCTCCTAATCACACTGTAATTGTGGAAAGCTCGAAATCCATAATAAGTACTGTTTTCTTTGCTCAAGTAACCAGGTATAGTGACATGGAGCACGAAAGGCGTTTGTTGGGTTGCTGTGAAGATTTGGCTACATGTTCCTGATAGCAATTTGTGTACACTAAACTTATCTTAATAACGGCATCTAGAAGATACCGTCCAGCTGCATTCCATTTCATACTTTTGTTGTGACTGAATACATCAGTATGGTGCTGTAAATAAAATCCCGAAATCAATGACAAAAATATTATAGCCTTGTTGTAAGAGCAGACACATTGGGGAGGGGGGGGCAAAATCCTGGACTGAATGACGAGTTGATTGGTGAGCCCTAGAACTTAAATTTCACTTAACAGGCATATTATTGTTATACCTCAGGTGGTGTGAAGTGCGAATCTCATAAAAAAACCCATTGAGTCAGTATTCGATACTGAGGGCATGCGAGTAGGCGTGAACGGCCCTATTGCAACTTTTAAAATATAAAACCTGTTTTAAGTGGCCGCTTTGGGAATAAAAATGACGATGTATTGATAGAAGTAGAAGGGGAGAGAATGAAAATTTTCTTATTTAAACGTTACTTCTGGTAGAACAATTTCAATTTCAGTAATGGAAAAGATTTTGAAATCGTTTAGAAGAGAACCTACATGTAAAATATGATTACGTTTAGTTTAGGGGCCTGACAACAGAACCTTTGATGCGCAAAGAGCAACCAGCTGAGAATTATAAACATGTACAGTATAGATTTAAACCTTGTATGTAGTTGAAACATTTCAATGTAATTGGAACAGCAGCTGCCTAGAAGTATTTTTGACGTTGTTGAACGATAATCTTCGAGAACAATGGCTACGAAGGAAGGGCTTATACATTTCTATTTCTAGATAAAACAAAGATGTAGGTAAATATAAAGATTTAGTTTGTATTTTGCATGTAAATTTATGCGTTGGTACTGTAACTGTAAACAACTTATGAAAACAATTTATCTATTATATTATGTATATTGGGTGAGGGAACAAAGAAAGTTTCTAAATTTGGTCGTTTATATCTTGTTGTTTAATTTCACAGTTTATTACTAAAGACGAATAGCCACTAATGAGTCCTGACTTTAATTCTTAAATCCTGTTGATTACACCTTACTGGAATCGTTACTCGAAAACGTTTACAATGGTCGTTTGCACGTTTTCACATAACCAGAATTAAAGGATGCTATAAAAGAAGCTTGGGAAAAGATAACGATTGAAAACAATAGTAAGGCAACTTTTTATGGACTACGCCCGACCTGTGAAAAGATGACTCAACAGATCATTTAATAAATTGATGAGTCAAATGTGTGCATCATGATATTTTAATTTCAATAACGTTTGTACGCTAACCAACCAACCACTTGATTAAATGGAAATTTCCTACAATTATGTAACACATGTTGAACTAAATACGGTATGATCTTTAACACCAATTGTGTCTTAATTGTTGAGTTACAAATGTTCAATGGTCGGAACATGTTTTTCTTCCACTCACCCGATGTAGGCTATAAGTAGCACATCCAGTCATCAATCTGTTCCTTTGATTTCATATGTTGTTGAGTATTATATTTCTACAAAGTGTATGAAACTTTTGAAACTGTTTTGTTCCCTTTTGTACACAATGGGAGGATTTGGGCATAGTATGTAGCATATTATACTATATTATTATATGATATAATATAATGCAGGTTTATATTATAATGTGTGTGTGTGTGTGTGTGTGTGTGTGTGTGCGTCTTTGTGTACAATTTGGTTATATATACCAGTGTGCACAACAATGTCATTTCTCTATGGAGATAATAAAGTCATCTTAATCCACATGTCCTGTCTTTCTTTTTATTTTAAAAATTATTGTATTGTATTATCATGTGGTGCTTGGGCAGCACATGAGGCCGAAGTCTGGTTGCTGGCTTCCTTTCGGCTTTGGCCCTCACCCATCATTGGCACAGTGTTCCGGATCGGCAGTCCAGTCTGGATTTGTTGAGCTGTGGATCCAGAACTTTGTGTGTAAGTGTAAGTCTTTCCTTCACCTGTATCCTTATATTTTGATCCATTGTCGGTTTCTGTAATATTTTACAGTTATAGTTAACGCAATGCCTAACCCCATCCTGGAGGACCAAGATTTATTTTGGAGCTTCATTCATCATAGACAGGTAGCTTTCCCAAGCTCATGAGCCCTGTCTGCCCATGATTTGAAATCGAGTATTCCTTCTCCTAGACAAACTCCCTTTTCAGGTTAAAGGTTATAAACATGCCTCAGTTTCGCCTGTTTAGTGTTAGCCACCTCACAGTCACAGGCCATTTAGACATTTGGAGCATTTTCTAAGGGCCGAGTTCCCACTCTGCAGCCCCACGCTGTCCTCATTAGCTAACGTGACTGCTTATTCGGTATTCGCACTCGCAGCTGAACTCTTTATCTAGAGGCTGTTCCCGTATCCGCAACCCAGGGACGCGTCTGGTAGGAGATGGTCGCCCCTGGCACTTTCACTAATTTTTTCAAGGCCGTTGTGGTCCATGGAGCTGGATCTTATCCTGGTATCTGTAGTGTGGAACGGAAGGGGATATGATTCACTGAGTATGGAAATGAGTGTAGTGTTGTTAGTGTAAAATGTCTTTGTCAAAGAACACAACTTTGGGCCTAGCAGGATTGGATCCTAGGAACACAGTCACAAGTCCAGCAGCCTAAACATTTCACCATCAATATCCATTACTACCCATTTACTACACTGACAACGAACCATTCCTTTAGATTTGTTTGTGCTCTACCTGAATTAAAGCCACACTTCCTAATATGGCATGTTGGATGTTTGCTATGTCGCCATACTAAGTATGACATGAGGGAACCCTTCAGCCGACCGGAGGAGGAGGGGGAGGAGGAGCAGGAGAAGAAGGGGTCAGTGAAGAAGAAAAAGGAGAGGAAAGATGAGGAGAAGGTGGGAGACTGGGAGAGGATGAGATGAAGAAAAAGGAGAGGAAAGATGAGGAGAAGGTGGGAGACTGGGAGAGGATGAGAAGAAGAAAAATAAGATACAAATGAAGGAGAGAGGAGAAGAAGAAGAACGAAGAAAAGGGAAGGAGGCGAAGAGGAGGAATATGAGTATTACAACTGCGAATAAAAATAAAAATTAAAACACTATAGTTTTAGTATAAGATAATGAAGATGAACAAAAACAAGAAGAAGAAAACAGAGAAGAAGAAGAGAATAACAATAAGAATCAAGAAGACAAAGAGTAAAAGTAAAAAGAAAGAGGGAGACAAAGAAGAAAAGGAAGAAGAAAAAGACTCAGAAGAAAAAGAGAGAAGGAGAAATAGAAAACGAAGAGATTGAAGGAGAAAAAGAAAAACAAGATGAGGAGGAAAAAGACAGAAAAAACAGGAGGTGAAACAGGAGGAGAATACGATGATGATGAAGAAGAAGGACAGATAAACAAGTAGCCCAAGGTGATAACGACAAGAAGAAAACGAAGAAGATAAAGGAGAATGAGAAGTACATGTAGTGAAAGAATGAAAGAAACATTAACAAGACAAAGAATGAGGTTGGCCTGTAGAGGAGAAGAAGAGGAAAACTACGAATGCGTAGAAGAAGAACAAAAACATAAGAAAGCGAGGGAGAAGGCGCAAAAAGGAGGAGAAGAGGAGAAGAAGAAAGGAGGAGGAAGATGGAGGAGGCGGAGAGGGAGAAAAAGGAGGAAGACTAAGATTATTTTAAGAAAAATGAAATGAAGAAATTTGAAGAATGTATTGGGGGGGGGGTGGGGAGGACAAGGAGCAGGATTAAACGATGAAGAAAATGGAGAAGACCATAAAAAGAAATAGAAAACGAAAAAGAAGAAGAATAACAAGAGACAGCGTGTCTGTTAATAAGACTATTACTATTATAGTATTAAGACAGACTTCTCATGTGTCTGTCAATAGGACAAGCAGTTGCTTAATCCTTCAACAAAAATATTTCAAAGTTTAGACATGATTCCTTTGGAGATGAACATGTGACAACCCACTTTGCATATTGTAACGCCCACTTTCTTTTAGGTCTTACTCAAGCGACACAAGAAGCACTTAAGGAGGTGGAGGAGCAGGTGTGTAAAGATGAAGATTAACCCGATGGACTTGGGAGGGATATGTTGAAATAATGTGCATCATACTCCTACTGTTATCTTTGTTCTCATAGTAAACATCTGCATTTCTATTGTGTCTAGTGTCAATAGAACAAACTGCTGCTAAATCCCATCGCTGTTTGTGTTTAGTAGTAAAGCTTAGTACTTCTAGTGTCAATAGAACAAACTGTTGCTGAATCCTATTGCTGTTTGTGTTTAGTAGTAAAGCTTTGTACTTCTAGTGTGACTGTCAATAGAACAAACTGTTGCTGAATCATATCGCTGTTTGTGTTTAGTAGTAAAGCTTTGTACTTCTATTGTGACTGTCAATAGAACAAACTGTTGCTGAATCCCATCGTGTTTTTACTGTTGCTGAATCCCATCGCTGTTTGTGTTTTTAGTCAATAGAACAAACTGTTGCTAAAGCTTTGTACTTTCTATTGTGACTGTCAATAGAACAAACTGTTGCTGAATCCCATCGCTGTTTGTGTTTAGTAGTAAAGCTTTGTACTTCTATTGTGACTGTCAATAGAACAAACTGTTGCTGAATCCTATCGCTGTTTGTGTTTAGTAAGAGATAGACTGTCAATAGACACTCCCTGCTGTAAAGTTAAACGTTCTGTGCAGTGCGGGAAGTCGGTAATCCAGAAGTAAAATGTCGGCCTCTCAATCAAAAGACAGTGGGTTCGAGCCCGGCCAACAGTAGAAACATTTTCTCGAGTTTTTTTCAAGCAAAATCTACCCTCCTTCCCCCCCCCTTGCTCCAGGTAGGTGGAGCGACGACACCTAGTCCCATCGGAGACGGATGATAAAAAAGGAGGTCCCGTGTGTAGATCACAACGCTCTGTGCCCTTCACAAATTCCTTTGAACTAAAACAAATTTCCAAAAAAAGAACGACTAAAGATAATCTTATCTTATCTTATCTTATCCTAAATAAGAAGGGAGCGATGGATCATTGAGACCTTCAATTGGTGGGCCGTATTGTCGATTTTCTGTTCGATGCGGTATGTCAGAGGGAGCCACTGGATGGACATAAGACCAGGAGGCACAATTTATGAGTTCTATTTTGACCGCAAAAAAACGTGCTTCCTTTTGAAACTAGGCATATAAACAGAAGGCATTTGATGAACAAATTTCCACCCAAACGGGCATTTGTTGATCAAATTCGCCAAACACGGGCATTTATTGATCAAATTCGCCAAACACGGGCATTTATTGATCAAATTCGCCAAACACGGGCATTTATTGATCAAATTCGCCAAACACGGGCATTTGTTCATCAAGTATTTGTTCATCAAGTACCCCCCTCCAAAAGGGACATTAGCTCATCACATATCCCTCAATACGGCCATTTTTTGATCAAGTTCCCCAATACGGCCATTTGTGGCTCAAGTTTCCCCAATATGGCCATTTGTGGCTCAAGTTCCCCCAATACGGCCATTTGAATAACATGAGTTCATTCCCCTTACTCTAGCTAACTTTCGATGATGAGGTGTTTACCTTTGACGCAGGCCGCTATGCCTGTGGTTTTTTTAAGCGACTTCGATGCAACACTACTTTAACGACGCGGGGACTCGGCAGTCAAGAGGGAAGATATCGGCCTCTCAACCCAGAGGTCGTGGGTTCAAGCCCCACTGACAGTTGAAATATTTTCTCTAAGTCTAATGTAAAGACTACCACCCTGGTCCAGGTAGGAGTAAAAGACCAAAAGGCAGACCTCGGAAAAAGTGGGAATAAGATATAAAAGAGACATTGAAGCATATAAATTTAACGTTTTTGGAAGGAAACAGAAAATAGCAGGACAGGGCATCCTGGAGAAAGATCAACTCAGGCATTGAACGTATAGACCGAAAGTTAGAATGGGAACTGACAAATAAATAAATTAATAATAATAATAATAATAATAATAATAATAATAATAATAATAATAATAATAATAATAATAATAATAATAATAATAATAATAATAATAATAATAATAAAAATAATAATAATAATAAAAATAATAATATAATAATAATAATAATAATAATAATAATAATAATAATAATAATAATAATAATAATAATAATAATAATAGTAATAATAATGATAATAATGATAATAATGATAATAATAATAATGATAATAATAATAATAATAATCATACCAATAATAAAAATAATAATAATCATATAATAATACTAATATTAATATTAATAATAATTACATTAATAATAATGATGATAATAAGAACAATATTAATAATAATAATAATAATGATAATAATGATAGTAATAATATTAATAAGAATATTAATAATAAGCATGATAATGATAATAATAATAATAATAATAATAATAATAATAATAATAATAATAATAATAATAATAATAATAATAATAATAATAATAATAATAATAATAATAATAATAATAATAATAATAATAATAATAATAATAATGATATAATAATAATAATAATAATAATAATAATAATAATAATAATAATAATAATAATAATAATAATAATAATAATAATAATAATAATAATAATAATAATAATAATAATAATAATAATAATAATTAATAATAATAATAATAATAATAAAATAATAATATGATAATAATAATAATAATAATAATAATAATAATAATAATAATAATAATAATAATAATAATAATAATAATAATAATAATAATAATAATAATAATAATAATAATATAATAATAATAATAATAAAAATGATATTAATAAGAATGATGATAGTGATAATAATAATAATCATGATGATGATGATGTACTATCTAGGAAAGGTTTTTGTAGGTAGGATGATGATGATGATGATGATGATGATGATGATAATGATGATGATGATAACAACAATAACAACAACAATAACAAACAACAACAACAATAATGATAATAATAATACTAATAATTATAATGATATTAATAAGTAAGATGATAATAATAATAATAAGAACAACAATAATAATAATAATAATATAATAATAACAACACTAATATTACTAATAATAATAATGATAATAACAACAATAATAAATAATAATAATAATAATAATAATAATAATAATAATAATAATAATAATAATAATAATAATAATAATAATAATAATAATAATAATAATAAAGATACTAATAATAATGATATTTATAATAATAATGATGATAATAATAATTAGTTCTTGTATAGTGCGCCACCCCGATATAAAACAGAGCGCTCAAACATAGACAAACATTATAAATCAAGACATATGCATATATAATTTACACAAACCAACGCGAAATTCACGTTACGCATAGCAAACATAACATATTTCAAAGCATAGGATATCCAGCATGCAGTCGGCAAGAATCTTACGTTGATTTTGAGTCTATACTTGAAACTGATGCTAAGTTATCAGTACGAAAGCAATGAGTAGCCTACTTACTATGTTCAATTATTTTCACAATCACACCAAGCCACTTCTCGATTCTCATAACTAAGAGTAACAACCTAGGGGATTTTTAACTTCATTTGAATAACATGAGTTCTTCCCCTTACCCAGCTAACTTTCGATGTTCTACGATAGATAAATAATGTATCTAGACTTCTTGTTTCCCTTTGACTGCCATGCTAGACAGCCACGTCTGTGAGTGGTGGCTTGTGCTACATTGCCCTTAACGGCGACACCGACAGTGATGAATGAGGGGACTCAATATTACTGGAAGCCCCCCCCCTCCTCAGCACTAAAGGCAAGACGATGGATAATAATAATATATAGGATGAGACCAAAAGAAAGAATTAGTTTAGTACCAACGGTCTTCCAGTGGCTAGATGGACTTGGGATCAAGAGGCACTGGATTTGAGTAGTAGGAAATGCTAGTTCCAGCCTTGTATTCCTTTACGTTCAACACTTAATACACTTTCTCCCATTCGACGCAGATGCAAATGGGCAAAAACCGACAGATGGAATAAAAAATCTACGACAGACTAGCGTCCTGTCCAGGAGTTGATTTTTGTCCCTGGTCCACTTCCCGCTATAGAAGCCGGGATAAGGTCTGTCTCTATTGGCTGTAAGGGTCTTAGGAGCTTTACAACTTTGCATAGGAACACAAAGGAGTTTTACTACTTTGCATAGGAATAATAATATATAAAGGAATTTACAACTTTGCATAGGAACACAAAGGAAATTTACAACTTTGCATAGGGACTCAAAGGAAATTTACTACTTTGCATAGGAACACAAAGGAGTTTTACTACTTTGCATAGGAACACAAAGGAGTTTTACTACTTTGCATAGGAACACAAAGGAGTTTTACTACTTTGCATAGGAACACAAAGGAATTTACAACTTTGCATAGGAACACAAAAGGAGTTTTACTACTTTGCATAGGAACACAAAGGAGTTTACTACTTTGCATAGGGACACAAAGGAGACCAATACAAAAACATAGACCGTTTAAGCCCCAATAGAACCAAACCCATAACCTCCTTTAGCTTCGTTGGTATTGCTGTAATTTGTTCATGGTAAGGCGATGGTTACCTCGACACTGAGATCTATTTATGGTTCGCTTCTATTGACAATGAGACCTAGTAGTTTTTTATTTTTATTTTTCAATAATTAAGAGCAACAACCTAAGGGATTTTCTTCATTAGTTGAATAACATGAGTTCATTCCCTTGTCTAGTCATGTTTCTTATAGGGTTCAATATTTATTTCATGTCATTTGTCATTATTCATCACTTTGACATGCCTTTTGCCTAATTGGTTTTTTTCTGTAAGCTAACTTAACAACGACAAAAACGGGATTGTGTGTGTGTGTGTGTGTGTGTGTGTGTGTGAACTGAATGGTAACACAAATCATGTTGATCTCTCAATGAAAAGGTACTTGTCCAACATGTTGAACGGTTTTCCTGAGTTGTTGGGGCTTTTTTTTTTTTAGTAAAAAAAAATCTTACACATAAGCGTCGAGATCACCATAGTTGTGGATATGGGTAAATCAAATCAAATTTAAAATTAACGATTGTTTCTCCGTTGGTAACTGGTAGGGGGGGGTGGAGTTAAGTTGTCGACCTCTCGACCCCAAGGTCGCGAATTCAAACCCAGGCAGGTTGAAAAATCTTCTTGAGTTACTTTGAGTAAAACCTACTCCACCCCTTCCCCCGCCCTGGTCCTATGGGAGATGGACGATGAAAAGGGCCCTTCTACTGTACTGATCACAACCCTCTGTTTACAAGACAGTGCGGGCAAAATTTAAAATCCTACCAACACCGACAAGATCACATTAGCGGGGGATGTGGGTAAAATCAATTAAAAAGTAGATAACTGGTTATTGCTTTGATTTACTCACATCCACAATTAAGGTGATCTCGAGGTTTTTGGGTTTGATTTTCGGCAACAATTGCCCATTTTGGGAGAAATTTGATCAACAAATGCCCGTTTTAGGGAAATTTGATCAACAAATGCCCATTTTGGGAGAAATTTGATCAACAATTGCCCATTTTGGGAGAAATTTGATCAATAAATGCCCGTTTTACGGGAAATTTGATCATCAAAGGCCTTCTGTTTATGTTCCTAGTTTCAAAAGGATGCAAGTTTTGTTGTTGTTGTAAACAGTCAACGTGCACAGAGTGATATGGTCTGCACACGGAACCTCCTTGTTATCGTCGATGGGATTAGGTTTCGATTCATCTACCTGGACCAGAGAGGGTAGATGTTTACTCGAAAAAGACTCGATAATTTTCTTCAACCTTCAGCGGGGCTTGAACCCAAGACCTTTGGGTTGAGGAGCCTTGCCTCTGAACTACTGAGTCCCCGGATAACTTGTAAACCAAAGCGGTCCTACGGACCGAAACTTTTCCCATCCTGTGACTCCATTGTTTAAGGTATCATGGCTCTGAACGTTGACCCATTCAAAATGGCATCTAGTGACGTCATCAACGGCATCTGCACTATTGACCAATGAAAAATAAGAAACCCAACCTATCTGCTTAAAGTTTCTCTTTGATCTGGGTTCAGCTCCCTTTGGCGTCTCACTGTTGAGTTAAAGGATTGGTTCAGTCAACAAAGAGCTAAGACAGGGGATTGGACGGATTCAGCTCCATCACAGCAGAGCTTTGACAACAACAACAAACAACAAACAATGAGATGTTGTTTTTCGTAAAGCTGTAATGAAATTTTAGCCAAACCTTTGACACCACAAGCAACTGTGAAAGGTTAGGTTGGTGTAAAGGTAGTTGAAAGGAGCAAATGTTAAGGTGGTGTAAGTTTAGGTAATGTCAAGTTAGTGTAAAGGGTGTGAAAGGAATAAATGTAAATTTCAGTGTAAAGGGAGGAAAGGAGTAATTTTAAGTTTGTATAAAGTGGTGAAAGAGGCAATGTTCAATTGGTATAACGGTAAGGAAATGAGTCATGCTAAGTTGGTATAAACGTGAGGAAATGATTCATGCTAAGTTGGTATAAAGGGGAGGAAATGAGTCATGCTAAGTTGGTATAAAGGTAAGGAAATGAATTATGCTAAGTATTGGAAATGAATCATGCTAAGTTGGTATAAAGGTAAGGAAATGAATCATGCTAAGTTGGTATAAAGGTAAGGAAATGGGTCATGCTAAGTTGGTATAAAGGTAAGGAAATGGGTCATGCTAAGTTGGTATAAAGGTAAGGAAATGAATCATGCTAAGTTGGTATAAAGGTAAGGAAATGAATCATGCTAAGTTGGTATGAAGGTGAGGAAATGAATCATGCTAAGTTGGTATAAAGGTAAGGAAATGAGTCATGCTAAGTTGGTATGAAGTTGAGGAAATGAATTATGCTAAGTTGGTATAAAGGTAAGGAAATGAATTATGCTAAGTTGGTATAAAGGTGATGAAATGAGTCATGCTAAGTTGGTATAAAGGTAAGGAAATGAATCATGCTAAGTTGGTATAAAGGTTGAAATGAGTCATGCTAAGTTGGTATAAAGGTAAGGAAATGAGTCATGCTAAGTTGGTATGAAGGTGAGGAAATGAATTATGCTAAGTTGGTATAAAGGTAAGGAAATGAATTATGCTAAGTTGGTATACAGGTGAGGAAATGAGTCATGCTAAGTTGGTATGAAGGTGGTATAAGGGTTTGTGCTAATTTATGGTAAAGTTGGTATCAGGGGTAATGTTAAATTGATGTAAAGTTGGTGAAAGGAGTAATGTTTATTTAGTGTAAAGTTGGTATCAGGGGTAACGTTAAATTGAAGTGAAGTTGGTGAAAGGAGTAATTTTGTATTAAACATAAAGGGGTTGAAAGATATAATACTAAGCTAGTGTAAATGGGATATAAGGGGGGGGGGGGGCAATGTTTCAGTAAGTGTAAAGTTGTTATAAGTGTAACGTTAAGTTGATGTAAAGTTAGTGTAGATGAGATATAATAGGGGGGGCTGGGCAATGTTCAGTAAGTGTAAATTTGTTCTAAGGGTAACGTTAAGTTGATGTAAAGTTAGTGTAAACGTCAATGATTGAGGTGGTGATGTGGGCATATTTTTGTAGACTCTCCAACAGGGATATGTAAGCATAATATGGAGGCGTTATTAGTGTTGTATTTGGGATAAGTTTGGGTTTAGTTTATTTCGTGGTCGTTGTATTTAAGCTAGGACAAGGATTTTATTAATAAAGAGAAATAACATTTTCTTACTAAAGAAGAAAACAAGGGAAAACAAACAAAAAAAAAAAATTCAACACAGGTCAAAAAAAAATTCAACACAGGTCAAAAATATATATATATATATATGTATATACTTATATAGATAACATCACACCCACCCCCCCCCACCCCGAATTTATTTACAATGGAGGGCAGTACTATGCTCTTTTTTCTTTGTTCTTTTTTCTTTGATTTGGTCTCAATGGTTCACAGGCAAGGTGTCGGCCTATCAATCAAAGGGTCGTGGGTTCGTGTCCCGACAGGTTGGAAAATGTTCTCAAGTCATTTCTAATAAAATCAAACCTACCCCACCCCGACCATCCCCTCCCCGCCCTCTGCTACAGGTCGGCGGATCAGCATCTAGTCTCATCGAAGAAATAAAGGAGGTCCCAAAACATGCAGATGACAATATTTTGCACGTTTAAGATCCCTTGACTGTTTAAAGAGCAAGCCAGACAAAATATGTTTTTTGAACATTCTAATAAAAATATCCCCAAATCACCTTAGTTGTGGATGTTGGTAAATGTAATATGGAAATAACAAAATCTTTGTTTTAGTGAATGTGTAATGGAGTCATTTGGTGCCATCGATGGCCGAGTGGTTAGGCTGCCGGATTGGGGATCATGAGGTCCCGGGATCGAATCCTGGCAAAAGCCAGTCCCGGCGTTGCGTTCCTTGGGAAAGACTCGTAACACGCATTTCCCCACTCTACCCAGGTGCAAATGGGTACAAGCACTAACTAGCTTGGGAGTAAAACAACCTGCGTCAGACTAACGTCACGGCCAGGAGGTGATTATTATCACCTGTTCCGCTTCACGCTATAGAGACCGGCATAAGCTCCAGCTCTGTGCGCCGTATGTAAAGACGTCGAAAGTAACTTTTTCATGCAATCAGAATTCTCTATTTGGGACTAAATGAAGAAATAAAACAAGGTCAAAGCGACATCACAACATATCATATACAACAAAGACAGTAATCGGGAAATTCCTTTAACAAATAATTAATCATGACATAAATCTTGCACAGATGCGCTCACAAGAGAAAAAGAAAGAATCATTCTTACACCCATACACATACACACACACATCCATCCACACACACACACACACACACACATCCATTCACATAACACACAGCAAACACACACTCGCGTGCTCGCATACACATTCAGAGAGAGAGATATTGTTAGCAGCCAGGGACAATGCAGATTAAATGGGTCAGTCTGACATTTAATCAACGACACTGCATTTACACAAACACACACACACACACACATACACATAGTTGTAAATATACATACACATACATACACGCACACCATCATATTATACATAGACACAAATACAAACAAATACACATACTCGCAAAGACATTACATATACATATTTACACATACACACATGTGCATACAATATATTTATTTTTTTAAACTTCAAGTCATTCAAAACAATGCAGCCAGACCTATCTTTAACAAACGAAAACTTGAAAATATATCCCCACTACTGACAGAACTTCACTGGTTAACAGTCGAAAAAAGAATAAAATTCAAAGCTGCAACTTTAATTTACAGATGTTTTGATGGAACAGCACCTAGCTATCTTCAAAGTCTTTTAAATGTCCACAAACCTGGTCGGTCATTAAGATCGTCTGCCGATACTTCTACTCTATTACTGCCAAAAGTAAAAACTAGTGCTGGTACACGATCGTTTGCGCACGCGTGTGCCTGTGTGTGTGTGTGTGTGTGTGTGTGTATGTCTGTTTGTGTGTCTGTGTGTGTGTGTGTCTGTGTGTGTGTCTGTGTATGTGTGTGTGTGTGTGTGTGTCTGTGTGTGTGTGTGTGTGGAATATGAATTTATGACAGTATTTACTGTTAAACGACTTTCTTCTTCTTGTTTGCATTGTCGGTTCTTCTTGTCATAAATAGCATTCATTCATGTAGCTTCATGTATGGAAGTCATATTGTATATCATAATATGTAATATATGAATAACATATTGTTTCTTAAAATATGTAATGCACCTAGAGCCATACCGTTGTAAGAGTGCGAAATAGAAATGTACATAATAATTACCCATACACGTGCGCACATACACAAACACAGCATACTAACTTCATTCTAACATATTATTAGATCTAGTGTCAACATCGTGTACGGTCTGGTTGATTTCATTCATATTCAAAACAAAAAAGATAATTTCGTTGACGGAACAACAAATCTTGTGTCAAGGAACATTTCTTTTCTCCACTTCTGCCCTCCTCCTCCATTCTCTCTCTCTCTCTCTCTCTCTCTCTCTCTCTCTCTCTCTCTCTCTCTCTCTCTCTCTCTCTCTCTCTCTCTCTCTCTCTCTCTCTCTCTCTCTCTCTCTCTCTCTCTCTCTCTCTCTCTCTCTCCCTCTCTCTCTCTCTCTCTCTCTCTCTCTCTCTCTCTCTCTCTCTCTCTCTCTCTCTCTCTCTCTCTCTCTCTCTCTCTCTCTCTCTCTCTCTCTCTCTCTCTCTCTCTCTCTCTCTCTCTCTCTCTCTCTCTCTCTCTCTCTCTCTCTCTCTCTCTCTCTCTCTCTCTCTCTCTCTCTCTCTCTCTCTCTCTCTCTCTCTCTCTCTCTCTCTTTCTTCTCTCTCTCTCTTTTTTCTTCTCTCTCTCTCTCTCTCTCTCTCTCTCTCTCTCTCTCTCTCTTCTCTCTCTTTTTTTTTATATATGATTCCTCTGATGACGGAAGGCCTGTCACGATACAATGTAAAGTTTGTTTGTTTTTTTTTGTTTGTTTTTTTTCGTGTGTGTGTTACATTTGATTGAAATTTCATCAAAACATCAAGGAAAGGCATTATTTCAGATATTCAAGTATTTAAGGTGAACATGGATCCAATAATTTTTGAAACGTCATCAATACATCTCTATACAAGTAGAACTTGCTTTGAACGAATACATTCACAAATGTGCAAATAAAGGGCAAACAGAAATGACATCCAAGTGAGGAATCAGCAATCAAACCACGGCAAATTGATAATTATCTGAGAATTACAAAACATTATTAAGAAAATGTTAACATGAAAAGGTATGCATATTATTGCCTATACACGTCATGAGTTCCAGAACTTGTTTCGTCTCTGTCTTGCTTTTTATAGATTATAGATTCAATGTTTTGAAGATCAAGTTTTAGATGTGGTAGCAATGTCAGAATATTGTGCACGTGGTCTCCATAGTCGCAGTCCTCCATAATCCAGATCGTCTGGTCTTGCCAATATTAAGCAGATGTCGTTGTCGCATTTTCGCATACGGGCTGTTGTCTTCGTTGTTCTTGACGATGAAGTTTCTTATCCTTTGATTGGTAACGCAATACTCACATAATGAGATCATCAGTCTCTGCAAGAATAACATGTGTCGTTTGAAATCTGTCTAACACGAGCTTTAAAATTTCCTTGTTGCGATCTGGCTGTATAATATGCCTCCCTATGTCTTCCGTGATTTTGAAGATCTGGACGCTTATTTTATCACAGTGAAGTTGCTTGATCATGTCAGCAAAGCGTGTGTGATTACTGTTACCACCTTGTTGGTTTTCCATGGATGAGTTTTCCTCACTTGTGCGAGAGCTTTCTTTATCATATTCGGTCTCACTGTCTGACGTGATAGATGTGTCAGAAATGTGTAGATCTATCTTCTTCTCGGTGTGTTTCGCATCTGTCGCTGTGTCGTCTAGGTTGTATTTCCGACCATAGGGGCGATGTCACGGTTGACACGCTGAATAAATGGACATCACTGTTGTTACTCTGGATTGAGTCCGAATTGCTGTTGTTTGTTTGTTGAATGTCAGCACGTCCATTCTCCCTGTTTTCATCAAAATCCGTGCTCGCAGATGTGTCGTCAAGGAGCGATCAGGTTGTATTTTATTTTGACACGCTGAATAAATGGATAGCACTGTCGTTATGATTCGTACTGTTGTTGTTTGTTTGTTGAATTGTTCAATTTCTTTATTTTCAATAAAGTCCATGTTCGTATGTTGTTGTTGTCTTCGTTGCTACTCTTGTATGGTGTTGTTTTCTAAAGTTGTCTCCTCTTACTTGGCTCGGCGACTTCCGTCTGAAGCTGGCAGGAGTTGAATGATGACCCGTCGACACACTCATGTCGGCCATCTCCATGCCATCAAATCGAAGGACGAGGGTAGTGCGCTCTTTATTTCCAGCCACCTTGAAGGATGAGAGGTGAGATTCCTCTAAAATGCTGTTGATGAGACATTCCAGCATCGTCGGAAGTCCGCCGACTGGCATATTGATGTCGTTCAACCTCAAAATAAACTTGAAATCATAAAAAGGGCGAGAGCTCGCGAACCCACGTCTGTCCTGCTCGGTAACCAAACCGGAAGAGTTGTTCCGCTTTACTTTCGACTCACATAATATTTAACTTATTGGCATTTTCTAAAACCCCTGTGAAGGGTTTGGTATTTGGTATTTTATTGATCTATGGTATCTTTAACACTGTGATGTATATGTAATTATTCTTAGAACTCTTAGTATGACTTATTTAACTATTATTATATTTTTATATACGGAGACTTTTAAAACTGACTTTTTGACCTATCATGGGGCGTGAGGGTTGCCACCTGCAATGTGTGTGTGTGTGTCTGTGTGTGTGTATGTATATGTGTGTGAGTGTGTGCACTAAATCTTTCTTGTATCGTTATTGTGTGACTGAGGAAGGGCGGTTTTGCCCGAAACTTTCTGTCTTTCTAACTGTCTTTGTTCTATCTATTAGGCCTTCACATTCAATTTCATATTTCTTCTTTACTAGTTACCGGCCTACTGCAGTACTATTTCTCTTATCATTAGTAGTAGTAGTAGTAGTAGTAGCACAGCAGCAGTAGTAGTACAGTAGTAGTAGTAGTAGTAGTAGTAGTAGTAGTAGTAGTAATAGTAGTAGTAGTAGTAGTAGTAGTAGTAGTAGTAATAGAAGTAATAGTAGTAGTAGTAGTAGTAGTAGTAGTAGTAGTAGTAGTAGTAGTAGTAGTAGTAGTAGTAGTAGTAGTAGTAGTAGTAGTAGTAGTAGTAATAGTAGTAGTAGTAAGGGAAGTAGAGGTAAAATTAGCAGTAAGGCATCTGATGGCCTACTAAGGTGAAATATGCTCACGCATTCACACATACTATAGGTATGCATAAACATACACACAGACAATAACACACGCCCAAGTACACATGTACACACACATGTACACACACACGTAACACCCTCGAACTGCATGATTTACTGAAATGTTACCGCCAGCAAGTTTACGTCAGCAAATCGACCTCAAGAGTTCAATAACCTACTATCGATTGGTAGGAAATCAAAGATCGACTTGGATATCTCATTTCGAAACAAACCATTATCTATACCAGTGGCAGGTTCAATTTGAAAATGTTCATCACTACACAAGCTGAACATCATCTAGATTTATTAAGAGAAATAGATAATGATGATTATATTATCGTTCAGAGATGTCGTGATGAGATTGCTAGGCTTCAAGCTGATAGACAATTGTTAGAATTATCTGGTGATCACAGTTCACAGACTACTATCATTATTAACTATATTTGATAACAATAGTGATATGTAAATTCACTCAGACACGACAGCTACATTTCCGTAGAAAATAATGTATTTATCTCTACATGTAATGTTCATCCCAATGTTTCATTAATATACTACCAAAGATCCTCTACTTGTTGTGAATTAATTATGTGCTGCTACAATGTCCATCCATAATGATCATACCAATGTCCATATTACCACATCCCCAATACCATCACATAATTAGGTAGAACTTTGTTTTATTTTTGTTTAACTCGATGTGCGTAAACGAATCTTTGATTATTAACTAACCATCAGAGTTATTATTATTTATAATATACCCTCTAGACTCGTATAAACGCTTGTTAGCGCTTTATGGAGTATTCCGTGTCTAGAAAATGAAATGAGTTATGGGTTTGGCGAGGATGAATTAACATTGGTTAAATCCATAGAACAGATGCGTGATGCCAATGATTATGAATCTAGTGTGTTAATTAAATGCGAAATGTTAAAAGACCATAATGACGGTGGATATAACTACGTACCCGTAGATATTGATCGTATAGGTAGTCTTACATTTAAAGATTTTATTATTGGATATGATAGGGGTACGGGACAAACTGCTCGAGCAGAGACAGAGTCGTTGGTAATTTTTATAAAGCAATTTTAAAATTGGTTCAAATGACTCATGTTATACCTCTAAATACGAGTAATACCACTAGTGTTACTGCACCGTGTAGGTCTAGTATCAGCGACGATGGTTGCTGTGTTTAACAATTCACCAGCGGTGATATCTACCATTGCAGATCCTAAGATTTTTGATAATGATGAATCCTTCTATTACAAGAGTTTCCCTATGTCAGCAACAGCAATTTTACTGATTGCTATCGGAATGGAAGTCGTTATTGAAATGTATAATGCCACGACCTACAAGAGACAGGCTAGACTGATTAGTTCTATTATATTCGGAATGGCTATCGTACCTATATTATTCTCATTTCCTATAGCCATAGATTGTATACATGATATAGTTACCGACTTAGAACGAGATACGCATAATGACGTATTGTTAATCGGTGTATTTTTTTGGATATAGAATTATTGTTATCACTCTCAGCCCTGACTATTTGTAGTGTAAGCCTGACTATTTGGTATATAATTATTGTTATCACTCATTTGGTATAGAATTATTGTTATCACTCATGTCTGTCAGTGTAAGCCCTGACTATTTGGTATAGAATTATTGTTATCACTCATGTCTGTAGTGTAAGCCTGACTATTTGGTATATAATTATTGTTATCACTCATGTCTGACTAGTGTAAGCCTGACTATTTGACTATTTACATAATTATTGTTATCACTCATGTCTGTAGTGTAAGCCTGACTATTGTAAGGACTATTTGGTACAGAATTATTGTTTTCACTGACTATTTGTATGTGTATCACTCATAGTAAGCCTGACTACAGACTATTTGGTCCAGAATTAGAATTATTGTAGGTACAGAATTATCACTCATAACTACGAAGGAGCCACAGCGGAGTGAAGTCAAAGGCGAAATATGACAATAAGCGACAACTCCACTAATAAAGACAGAACAAACACGTGACGTTTCGGGCATAACCCTTCGTCTGACAACAAACGAGAACTATCTAGAATCTAGATTTGAGTACTACCTCCGGCATCACACAATGTGATGTCAGAAGAAAAACTTAATGGAGAAAGAAAAAAAGAAAAAGACTGATGATAAGAAACGTAGCAGAGGGGGGATGTGAAGAATGAGCGAGAGTGGAAGGTTCAGATCTAGAATGAAATAAAAATATTGTAATAAGTAAGTAGTAAAATGATAGTAGTGGTAGCGTTAGCAAACAGTCGTTTCATTAATTAAATTATGCAGCATGTGTTTTGGGGGAGGGGGGAGAGGTGAGAAAAATTTAATAAGAACTATTAGGATTAGATATGATTATCTTTTAATGTCTAGATTTGTATTACAAAAAAAAAAAAAAAAAACAAAAAACAAACAAAACAAAACAAAAAAAACTAACAAAAAACACAATTTTTTGAAAAATAAATTCTGTAGTGTAAAAAGATAAAAAAAGCAAACTGAGAAAAAAGACAAAAAAAACAAAAACAAACAAAAAAACGAAAAAAACGCAAAAGAACCCCAAACAAACTATGGGATGTACTGAAACCAAATACAATTTTGTGACAATGTATAAAAACGCAACATGTGCGCCATTTTGAAAGCACGAGCACTCTAAACTGTCGTGAGGTCAGATGACAGCGCAGCTTCCGGAACCTACAATATGTAGATGACGCTTGATACTGAGCACTCTAAAACTACCCAGAGACACAGAGCACAGAAAGCGTTATTTCAGTACAGAACCCTACTGAACTATATATCCCACTAAGAAAGAGAAAAAACACCACCAAAGACAGACAAGCAGACAACAACAAAAACAACAACAAACAAGAATGAAAAAAATCAATAAATAAATAAGTTTAAAAATAAAAATAAAAATAATTAAAAAAACAGTACCTTATCACGAGAAATGGATCGATGCAGCATGAGTTTTTGGGGGAGATTTCGAGGGACAGGTGATTTGAATAAAGAGACTATTAGGATAGACGGGGGAAGGAGGGTTAAGCTAGCGAGTAATACGAGTTTATTGAAAAACAAAAACAAGGTCAATTTCTGCTGACATTTGATATATACCTACCAATTTGAGCACAAAAGAAAAAAAATCAATAAATAAAGAATCCGATAAATGGACAAATCCAGATTTCGAGATTAAAAAAGAAACAAGGTATCGCCAAAACGGTTAAATTATATGTTCCCGATAGTTACAATAACACGTATCTCTCTCCTAAACAATGTTCGTTCAGGGTTGTAATGTCATCGGAAACCTACAACGCATGATAACGTAGAAATGCCAATGTCTCATTGCTCTATTAAATTACCAACAATGTGCGCCAAACATTCAGAGAATATAAATTGTATAATGTACTAGAAACGATTTTAATGTTTTGTTGACCCCTTCTAAACTCAAACCTTGATTATACTATCTACCGACAACGTTATCGGTTCTAAGGAAAAAACAGACGTCAATCTCTTGTTCGAGCAAATAAGTATTGGGATCTATTACATTCATGCCCGTGAATGATAACAGTGATTGATTACTAGATAGACCAGTCTGTCTTAGAATTTCACTAGGCAAATTGTACAAATATAATTTCGATATCTTGCCATTGGTATGTACGGCAAACGATAACGTGATCATCTCTAGTTCCTGTAGTACCAGTAATGAGATTTTCGGTAATTTTGCAAAGCAAGGTATTAGTGAATTGAGCGCTGATTTTAATATGTTTAGAACTATCGATTTGCAAGTTTATAATACTTTATTCGTAGCTAGCGTTGATACATCTACTAGAGAATCTAAAGCATCTATTAGTCCGTTTATTGACTTATAAAATCTTAATGATATGTATTAAGTCATTTAGTCATCAACGTTTATATAAAGTGGAAAACTCGTGGTCTCCGTCATTCACAACGTTTGCCATGCAATTCCGCATTCTGCCAATCTTGATTACTCATCCCTCTTTGATGCTAAAAGTAGATACACGTAGTGATGTTAGAACCAACACGTACATGATGATAATAACCAACACGTACATAATGCCTAACAGACAACACGATACTCGATGATAATAGCCTACACGTACATAATGTTAATAGCCAACACGTACATGATGATAATAACCAGACACGTACATAATGTTAATAGCCAAGGACGTACTCGATGATAATAGCCTAGTGACCATAATGTTAAAGCAAAAACGTAAGATATATAATAGCCTACAGTTTGATTGTAATGGGACTAGATATGTTAATAGCCAACAAGACATCGATGATAATCAACATTTACATAATGTTAACAGACAACACGTACTTCATGATAATAGCCTACATGTACATAATGTTAATAGCCACACCTTACTCGATGATAATAGCCTACACGTACATAATGTTAATAGCCAACACGTACTCGATGATAATAGCCTAACGTACATAATGTTAATAGCCAACACGGTTCGATGCTATTAGCCTACACGTACATAATGTTAATAGCCAACACGTACTCGATGATAATAGCCTACGTACATAATGTTAATAGCCAACGCGTGCTCGATGATAATATGCCTACGTACATAATGTTAATAGCCAACACGTACTCGATGATAATAGCCCCTTACATCCAGAGAATGTTAATAGTATAATGTAAACGATGATAAGCCTACACGTACATAATGTTAATAGCCAACACGTACTCGATGATAATAGCCGACAACGTACATAATGTTAATAACCAACACGTACTCGATGATAATAGCCTACACGTACATAATGTTAATAGCCAACACGTACTCGATGATAATAGCCTACACGTACATAATGTTAATAGCCAACACGTACATGATGATAATAACCAACACGTACATAATGCTAACAGACAACACGTACTCGATGATAATAACCAACACGTACATAATGCTAACACCAAACGTACTCGATGATAATAGCCTACACGTACATAATGTTAATAACCAACACGTACATGATGCTAATAGCCAACACGTACATTATGCTAACAACCTACACGTACCTAATGCTAATAGCCAACACGTACATGATGCTAATAGCCAACACGTACTCGATGATAATAGCCTACGTACATAATGTTAATAGCCAACACGTACATGATGCTAATAGCCAACACGTACATCATGCGATAAGCCAACACGTAGACGATGTTGATAGCCAACACGTACATGATGCTAATAGCCAACATGTACATCATGCGATATGCCAACACGTACATGATGCTAATAGCCAACACGTACATGATGCTAATAGCCAATACGTATATGATGCTAATAGCCAACACGTACATGACGATAATAGCCAACACGTACATGATGATAATAGCCAACACATACATGATGATAATAGCCAACACATACATGATACTAATAGCCAACACGTACACGATGCTAATAGCCAACACGTACATGATGATAATAGCCAACACGTACATGATGATAATAGCCAACACGTACATGATGATAATAGCCAACACGTACAGGATGCGGTAAGCCAAGACGTACACGATGCTAATAGCCAAGACGTACATGGTGCTAATAGTCAACACGAAATATGACAATAAGTGACAACTCCACTTTCTTTCTTTCTCCTTTAAGTTTTTCTTCTGACATCACATTGTGTGATGCCGGAGACAGTACTCAAATCTAGATTCTAGATATTTCTTGTTTGTTGTCTGACTAAGGGTTATACGTCACGTGTTTGTTTTGTCTTATTTGTAGAGTTGTCACTTATTGTCTTATTTCGACTTTGACTTCACTCCACCGTGGCTCCTTCGTATTAATAGTCAATACGTACATGATACTAATAAACAGCACGTACACAATGCTAATAACCAACACATACATGATACTAATAAACAACACGTACATGATATTAATAACCAACACGTACACAATGCTAATAAACAACACGTACATGATATTAATAAACAACACGTACACAATGCTAATAAACAACACGTACATGATACTAATAAACAACACGTACATGATACTAATAAACAACACATACATGATATTAATAAATAACACGTACACAATGCTAATAAACAACACGTACATAATATTAATAAATAACACGTACACAATGCTAATAACCAAAACGTACATGATACTAATAACTAACACATACATGATACTAATAACCAACACGTACGCAATGCTAATAAACAACACGTACATGATACTAATAAACAACATGGACATGATAATAATAAACAACACGTACAATATACTAATAAACAACACGTACATGATATTAATAAACAACACGTACATGATATTAATAAACAACACGTACGCAATGCTAATAAACAACACGTACATGATACTAATAAACAACACGTACATGATATTAATAAACAAAACGTACATGATACTAATAACCAACACATACATGATAATAATAAACAACACGTACATGATACTAATAACCAACACGTACGCAATGCTAATAAACAACACGTACATGATACTAATAAACAACACGTACATGATAATAATAAACAACACGTACAATATACTAATAAACAACACGTACATGATATTAATAAACAACAGGTACAGGATACTAATAAACAACACGTACATGATAATAATAAACAACACGTACAATATACTAATAAACAACACGTACATGATATTAATAAACAACAGGTACATGATACTAATAAACAACACGTACATGATAATAATAAACAACAGGTACATGATACTAATAAACAACACGTACATGATATTAATAAACAACACATACATGATATTAATACACAACACGTACAATGATACTAATAAACAACACGTACATGATACTAATAAACAACACGTACATGATATCAATAAACAACATGATATTAATAAACAACACGTACATGATACTAATAAACAACACGTACATGATAATAATAAACAACACGTACATGATATTAATAAACAACACGTACATGATATTAATAAACAAAACGTACATGATACTAATAACCAACACATACATGATAATAATAACCAACACGTACGCAATGCTAATAAACAACACGTACATGATACTAATAAACAACACGTACATGATAATAATAAACAACACGTACAATATACTAATAAACAACACGTACATGATATTAATAAACAACAGGTACAGGATACTAATAAACAACACGTACATGATAATAATAAACAACACGTACAATATACTAATAAACAACACGTACATGATATTAATAAACAACACGTACATGATAATAATAAACAACACGTACAATATACTAATAAACAACACGTACAATATACTAATAAACAACACGTACATGATAATAATAAACAACAGGTACATGATACTAATAAACAACACGTACATGATATTAATAAACAACACGTACATGATATTAATACACAACACGTACAATATACTAATAAACAACACGTACATGATACTAATAAACAACACGTACATGATATTAATAAACAACACGTACAATATGCTAATAAACAACACGTACATGATATCAATAAACAACACGTACATGATATTAATAAACAACACGTACATGATACTAATAAACAACACGTACATGATAATAATAAACAACACGTACATGATATTAATAAACAACACGTACATGATACTAATAAACAACACGTACATGATACTAATAAACAACACGTACATGATAATAATAAACAACACGTACATGATATTAATAAACAACACGTACATGATACTAATAAACAACACGTACATGATAATAATAAACAACACGTACATGATACTAATAAACAACAGGTACATGATACTAATAAACAACACGTACATGATACTAATAAACAACACGTACAATATACTAATAAACAACACGTACATGATACTAATAAACAACACGTACATGATACTAATAAACAACACGTACATGATATTAATAAACAACACGTGCGCAATGCTAATAAACAACACATACATAATATTAATAAACAAAACGTACATGATATTAATAAACAACACGTACATGATACTAATAACCAACATGTACATGATACTAATAAACAACATGTACATGACACTAATAAACAACACGTACATGATATTAATAAACAACACGTACATGATACTAATAAACAACATGTACATGATACTAATAACCAACACGTACATGATACTAATAACCAACACGTACTCAATGTGGTAAGACAACACGTACCTGCTGCAGTAAGCCAAGACGTGCTTGATGGTTATAGCAATACATACATAATACTAGTAGCCAACACGTGAACAATGGTAAGAGCCAACACGTGAATAATGGTAAGAGCCAACCTGTACATAATGGTAGAGCCAAACGTACATAATGGTTTAAGGCCACCAGGTACATGATGGTATGAGCCAACATGTATATAATGGTTTTAAAGCCACCAGGTATATGATGGTAAGAGCCAGCAGGTACATAATGGTTTAAAGCCACCAGGTATATGATGTTAAGAGCCAACAGGTATGTGATGGTAAGAGCCATCACTACATAATGGTAAAGCCAACAGCTACATGATGGTAAGAGCCAACAGGTATATAATGGTAGAGCCAACAGGTATGTGATGGTAAGAGCAATCAGGTACATAATGGTCAGAGCCAACAGCTACATGATGGTAAGAGCCAACAGGTATATAATGGTAAGAGCCAACAGGTATGTGATGGTAAGAGCCAACAGGTATGTGATGGTAAGAGCAATCAGGTACATAATGGTCAGAGCCAACAGCTACATGATGGTAAGAGCCAACAGGTATATAATGGTAAGAGCCAACAGGTATATAATGCCAATGGTATGTGATGGTAAGAGCAATCAGGTACATGATGTACATAATGGTAGAGCCAACAGGTATATGATGGTAAGAGCCAACAGGTATTTGATGGTAAGAGCAATCAGGTACCTAATGGTAAGAACCAACAGGTACATAAGGTAAGAGCCAACAGGTACATACATAATGGTAAGAGCCAACACGTACATAATGGTAAGAGCCAACACGTACATGATGGTAAGAGCCAACAGGTACATAAGGTCAGAGCCAACAGGTACATAATGGTAGAGCCAACACGTACGTACAAGCCAACAGATACATGATGGTAAGAGCCAACAGGTACATGATGCACATAAGATAACCAACACGTACATAATGGTAAGAGCCAGCACGTAAATGATGGTAAGAGGCAACAGGTACATGATGCTAGTAGTCAACACGTACATGATGGTAAGATGGTATGATGGTAGTAGTCAACACGTACATGATGGTAAGATCCAACAGGTACATGATGGTAAGAGCCAACAGGTACATGATGGTAGTAGTCAACACGTACATGATGGTAAGAGCCAACAGGTACATGATGCTATTAGTCAACAACATGATGGTAAGAGCCAACAGGTACATGATGCTAGTAGTCAACACGTACATGATGGTAAGAGCCAACAGGTACATGATGGTAAGATCCAACAGGTACATAATGGTAGCCAACAGGTACATAATGGTAAGAGCCATCACGTAAATGATGGTAAGAGCCAACAGGTACATGATGCTAGTAGTCAACACGTACATGCTGGTAAGAGCCAACAGGTACATAATGGTAAGAACCAACAGGTACATGATGGTGAGAGCCAACAGGTACATGATGGTAAGAGCCAACGGATACATGATGGTAAGAGCCAACATGTACATAATGGTAAGAGCCAACACGTACATAATGGTAAGATCCAACAGGTACATAATGGTCAAAGCCAACAGGTACATAATGGCAAGAGCCAACACGTACATAATGGTAAGAGCCAACACGTACATAATGGTAATACCCAACACGCACATGATGGTAATATCCAACACGTACATAATTGTAATATCCAACATGTACATAATGGTAATATCCAACACGTACATAATGGTAATATCCAACACGTACATAATGGTAATATCCAACACGTACATAATGGTAATATCCAACACGTACATAATAGTAATATCCAACACGTACATAATTGTAATATCCAACACGTACATAATGGTAATATCCAACATGTACATAATGGTAATATCCAACACGTACATAATGGTAATATCCAACAAGTACATAATGGTAATATCCAACACGTACATAATGGTAATATCCAACACGTACATAATAGTAATATCCAACACGTACATAATGGTAATATCCAACACGTACATGATGGTAATATCCAACACGTACATGATGGTAATATCCAACACGTACATAATTGTTAAGAGACAACACGTACATAATGGTAATATCCAACACGTAAATGATGGTAATATCCAAAACGTAAATAATGGTAATATCCAACACGTACATAATTGTTAAGAGACAACACGTACATAATGGTAATATCCAACACGTACATGATGGTAACATCCAACACGTAAATAATGGTAATATCCAACACGTACATGATGGTAATATCCAACACGTACATAACGGTAATATCCAACACGTACATAATTGTTAAGAGACAACACGTACATAATGGTAATATCCAACACGTACATAATGGTAATATCCAACACGTACATAATGGTAATATCCAACACGTACATAATGGTAATATCCAACACGTACATAACGGTAATATCCAACACGTACATAATTGTTAAGAGACAACACATACATAATGGTAATATCCAACACGTACA
The DNA here is from genome assembly GCA_037039925.1 of Doris montereyensis. Lineage (NCBI taxonomy): Eukaryota > Metazoa > Mollusca > Gastropoda > Nudibranchia > Dorididae > Doris > Doris montereyensis. The sequence continues at coordinate 176,850 of JAXRKP010000284.1, forward strand.
TAATGGTAATATCCAACACGTACATAATTGTTAAGAGACAACACGTACATAACGGTAATATCAACACGTACATAATTGTTAAGAGACAACACGTACATAATGGTAATATCCAACACGTACATAATTGTTAAGAGACAACACGTACATAATGGTAATATCCAACACGTACATAATGGTAATATCCAACACGTACATAATGGTAATATCCAACACGTACATAATTGTTAAGAGACAACACGTACATAATGGTAATATCCAACACGTACATAATGGTAATATCCAACACGTACATAATTGTTAAGAGACAACACGTACATAATGGTAATATCCAACACGTACATAATTGGTAATATCCAACACGTACATAATGGTAATATCCAACACGTACATAACAGTAATATCCAACACGTTCATGATGGTTAAGAGACAACACGTTCATAATAGTAATATCCAACACGTTCATGATGGTTATAGACAACACGTTCATGATGGTTATAGACAACACGTTCATGATGGTTATAGACAACACGTTCATGATGGTTATAGACAATACGTACATGATGGTAATAGACAACAAGTACATGATGGTAATAGACAACACGTACATGATGGTTAATAGACAACACGTTTATGATGGTTAATAGGCAACACGTTCATGATGGTTAAGAGGCAACACGTTCATGGTGGTTAATAGACAACACGTTCATGATGGTTAATAGACAACACGTACATGATGGTAATAGACAACACGATGATTGATGATGGTAATAGACAACACGTTGATGATGGTAATAGACAACACGTTGATGATGGTAATAGACAACACGTTGATGATGGTAATAGACAACACGTTGATGATGGTAATAGACAACACGTTGATGATGGTAATAGATAACACGTACATGATGGTAATAGACAACACGTTGATGATGGTAATAGACAACACGTACATGATGGTAATAGACAACACGTACATGATGGTAAGAGACAACACGTTGATGATGGTAATAAACAACAAGTACATGGTGGTAATAGACAACACGTACAAGATGGTAATAGACAACACGTTGATGATGGTAATAGACAACACGTTCATGATGGTAATAGACAACACGTTCATGATGGTAAGAGACAACACGTTCATAATGGTTAAGAGGCAACACGTACATGATGGTAATAGACAACACGTTCATGATGGTAATAGACAACACGTTCATGATGGTAATAGACAACACGTTCATGATGGTTAATAGACAACACGTTCATGATGGTTAATAGACAACACGTTGATGATGGTAATAGACAACACGTACATGATGGTAATAGACAACACGTACATGATGGTAAGAGACAACACGTTCATGATGGTTAATAGACAACACGTTCATGATGGTAATAGACAGCACGTTCATGATGGTAATAGACAACACGTTCATGATGGTTAATAGACAACACGTTCATAATGGTTAAGAGGCAACACGTTCATAATGGTTAACAGACAACACGTTCATGATGGTTAACAGACAACACGTTCATGATGGTTAAGAGACAACACGTTCATGATGGTTAAGAGACAACACGTACATGATGGTTAATAGACAACACGTTCATGATGGTTAATAGACAACACGTACATGATAGTTAATAGACAACACGTTCATGATGGTTAAGAGACAACGCGTTCATGATGGTAAGAGACAACACGTACATGATGGTTAATAGACAACACGTTCATGATGGTAAGAGACAACACGTTCATGATGGTTAATAGACAACACGTTGATGATGGTAAGAGACAACACGTACATGATGGTTAATAGACAACACGTTCATGATGGTTAATAGACAACACGTTCATGATGGTTAATAGACAACACGTTCATGATGGTTAATAGACAACACGTTCATGATGGTTAATAGACAACACGTTCATGATGGTTAATAGACAACACGTTCATGATGGATGGTTAATAGACAACACGTTCATGATGGTTAATAGACAACACGTTCATGATGGTTAATAGACAATACATACATGATGGTTAATAGACAACACGTACATGATGGTTAATAGACAACACGTTCATGATGGTTAAGAGACAACACGTTCATGATGGTAAGAGACAACACGTACATGATGGTTAATAGACAACACGTTCATGATGGTTAATAGACAACACGTACATGATGGTTAATAGACAACACGTTCATGATGGTTAATAGACAACACGTTCCTGGTGGTTAATAGACAACACGTTCATGATGGTTAATAGATAACACGTTCATGATGGTAATAGACAACACGTTCATGATGGTTAATAGACAACACGTACATGATGGTTAAGAGGCAACACATACATGATGATAAGAGACAAGACATACATGATGGTTAAAAGACAACACGTACATGATGGTTAAGAGACAACACATACATGATGGTCAAGAGATAACACGTACATGATGGTTTAGAGACAACACATACATGATGGTTAAGAGACAACAATACATGATGGTTAAGAAACAACACATACATGATGGTTAATAAACAACACGTACATGATGGTTTAGAAACAACACGTACATGATGGTTAAGAAACAACACGTACATGATTGTTAAGAAACAACACATACATGATGGTTAAGAGATAACACGTACATGATGGTTTAGAGACAACACATACATGATGGTTAATAAACAACACGTACATGATGGTTAAGAAACAACACGTACATGATGGTTAAGAAACAACACGTACATGATGGTTAAGAAACAACACGTACATGATGCTAGGAGTCAACACGTACGTGATGGTTAAGAGACAACAAGTACATAATGCTAGTAGACACAATGTATACTATGCTAATAGACAACACGTACATAATGCTAGTAGACACAATGTATACTATGCTAATAGACAACACGTACATAATGCTAGTAGACACAATATATACTATGCTAATAGACAACACGTACATAATGCTAGTAGACACAATGTGTACTATGCTAATAGACAACACGTACATAATGCTAGTAGACACAATGTATACATATGCTAATAGACAACACGTACATAATGCTAAGACAACACGTACATAATGCTAGTAGACAACACGTACATAATGCTAGTAGACAACACGTACATAATGCTAATAGACAACACGTACATAATGCTAATAGACGTACATAATAGTAGACAACACGTACATAATGCTAATAGACAACACGTACATAATGCTAATAGACAACACGTACATAATGCTAATAGACAACACGTACATAATGCTAGTAGACAACACGTACATAATGCTAGTAGACAACACGTACATAATGCTAGTAGACAACACGTACATAATGCTAGTAGACAACACGTACATAATGCTAATAGACAACACGTACATAATGCTAGTAGACAACACGTACATAATGCTAGTAGACAACATGTACATAATGCTAGTAGACAACACGTACATAATGCTAGTAGACAACACGTACATAATGCTAGTAGACAAATAGACAACATACATAATGCTACATAATGCTAGTACATAATGCTAATAGACAACACGTACATAATGCTAGTAGACAACACATACATAATGCTAGTAGACAACACGTACATAATGCTAGTAGACAACACATACATAATGCTAGTAGACAACACGTACATAATGCTATGCTAGTAGACAACACGTACATAATGCTAGTAGACAACAATGTAATAATGCTAGTAGACAACAAGTACATAATGCTAGTAGACAACAATGTACACTATGCTAATAGACAACACGTACATAATGCTAGTAGACAACATGTACATATGTATAGTATGCTAGTAGACAACACGTACATAATGCTAGTAGACAACACGTACATAATGCTAGTAGACAACACGTACATAATGCTAGTAGACAACACGTACATAATGCTAGTAGACAACACGTACATAATGCTAGTAGACAACACGTAGACAACACGTACATAATGCTAATAGACAACACGTACATGATGCTAGTAGACAACACGTACATGATGCTAAGTAGACAACACGTACATAATGCTAGTAGACAACACGTACATGATGCTAGTAGACAACACGTACATAATGCTAATAGACAACACGTACATAATGCTAGTAGACAACACGTACATAATGCTAGTAGACAACACGTACATGATGCTAGTAGACAACACGTACATAACTAGTAGACACAATGTATACAGACAAGTACATTCTATACAATGCTAATAGACAACACGTACATGATGCTAATAGACAACACAACATAACAGTTACAAGTACATAATGCTAGTAGACAACACGTACATAATGCTAATAGACAACACGTACATAATGCTAGTAGACAACACGTACATAATGCTAGTAGACAACACGTACATAATGCTAGTAGACAACACGTACATAATGCTAGTACATAAGAGACAACATGTACATAATGCTAATAGACAACACGTACATGATGGTTAAGTAGACAACACGTTCATAATGGTATAGACAACACGTACATAATGCTGGACAACACGTACATAATAGACAACACGTTCATAATGGTTAGCTACAACACATTCATGATGGTTATAGACAACACGTTCATAATGCTAATAGACAACACACGTACATAATGCTAATAGACAACACGTACAATGATGGTATAATAATAGACAACACATACATAATGCTAGTAGACAACAATCATGATTCTAATAGACAACACGTACATAATGCTAGTAGACAACAACGTTACTGATTCTAATAGACAACACGTACATAATGCTAATAGACAACACGTACATGTAGACACAATGTTAATAGACAACACGTACATCATGCTATGGATTCTAATAGACAACACTTACATGATGCTAGTAGACACAATGTTACATGATGGTTACATGATGGTAAGAGACAACACGTTCATAATGCTAATAGACAACACTTACATAATGGTTAAGAGACAACACGTTCATAATGCTAATAGACAACACGTACATGATGGTAAGAGACAACACGTACATAATGCTTAGACAACAGGTACATAATGATGGTTAATAGACAACACGTACATGATGCTGTAGACACAATGTATACTATGCTAATAGACAACACGTACATGATGGTTAGTAGACACAATGTGGTTTATACTGATGTTAATAGACAACACGTACATGATGTTAAACAACACGTACAATGTTAGACAACACGTACATAATGGTAGGAGTCAACACGTACATGATGGTTAATAGACACACAATGGTACGTACATGATGGATAGGCTATAATGGTTAATAGACAACACGTACATAATGCTAGTAGAGGACAAATGTAATTTGAGACAACACGTTCATGATGGTTAAGAGACAACACGTCACATATGATGGTTAAGAGACAACACGTTCATGATGGCTAGTAGAGACAACACGTTCATGATGGTTAATAGACAACACGTTCATGATGGTTAATAGACAACACGTACATGATGGTTAATAGACAACACGTACATGATGGTTAATAGACAACACGTTCATGATGGCTAGTAGACAAACGTACATGATGGTTAATAGACAACACGTACATGATGGTTAATAGACAACACGTTCATGATGGTTAATAGACAACACGTACATGATGGTGCTATGACAACACGTTCATGAGATAGACAACACGTACATAATGCTAATAGACAATAAGTACATAATGCTAATAGACAACACATACATAATGCTAATAAACAACACGTACATAATGGTTAAGAGACAACACGTACATAATGGTAGTAGACAACACGTACATGATGGTTAATAGACAACACGTACATGATGCTAATAGACAACACGTACATAATGCTAATAGACAACACGTACATAATGCTAATAGACAACACGTACATAATGCTAGTAGACAACAAGTACATAATGCTAGTAGACAACACGTACATAATGCTAGTAGACAACACGTTCATGATGCTAATAGACAAACGTTCATAATGCTAGTAGACAACACGTTCATAATACTAATAGACAACACGTACATGATGGTTAAGGCTACATGATGGTTAAGAAACAACACATAATGCTGATAGACAACACGTACATAATGCTAAAAGACAACACATACATAATGTTAAGAGACAACACATACATAATGCTAATAGATAACACGTACATAATGGTTTAGACAACACATACATAATGCTACATGATAAACAACACGTACATGATGGTTTAGTAGACAACACGTACATGATGCTTAAGAAACAACACGTACATAATGCTAATAAACAACACGTACATAATGTTAGTAGATAACACATACATAATGCTAGTAGACAACACATACATGATGGTTAATAAACAACACGCAATGCAACAGTACATGACTAGTAAACAACACGTACATGATGCTAGTAGACAACACGTACATAATGCTAGTAGTACATAACAGTAGACACAATGTACATAATGCTAATAGACAACACGTACATAATGCTAGTAGACAACAATGTATACTATGCTAATAGACAACAAGTACATAATGCTAGTAGACATGAATACTATGCTAATAGACAACACGTACATAATGCTAGTAGACAACAATGTACATATGCTAATAGACAACACGTACATAATGCTAGTAGACAACAATGTATACTATGCTAATAGACAACACGTACATGATAAGTAGACAACACATACATAATGCTAGTAGACAACAAGTACATAATGCTAGTAGACAACACGTACATAATGCTAATAGACAACACGTACATGATGCTAGATGATGCTATGCTAATAGACAACACGTACATAATGCTAGTAGACAACAAGTACATAATGCTAGTAGACAACACGTACATAATGCTAGTAGACAACACGTACATAATGCTAGTAGACAACAAGTACATAATGCTAGTAGACAACACGTACATAATGCTAGTAGACAACAAGTACATAATGCTAGTAGACAACAAGTACATAATGCTAATAGACAACAAGTACATAATGCTAATAGACAACACGTACATAATGCTAGTAGACAACACGTACATAATGCTAGTAGACAACAAGTACATAATGCTAGTAGACAACACGTACATAATGCTAATAGACAACACGTACATAATGCTAGTAGACAACAAGTACATAATGCTAGTAGACAACACGTACATAATGCTAGTAGACAACACGTACATAATGCTAGTAGACAACAAGTACATAATGCTAGTAGACAACACGTACATAATGCTAGTAGACAACAAGTACATAATGCTAGTAGACAACAAGTACATAATGCTAGTAGACAACAAGTACATAATGCTAGTAGACAACACGTACATAATGCTAGTAGACAACAAGTACATAATGCTAAGTAGACAACAAGTACATAATGCTAGTAGACAACAAGTACATAATGCTAGTAGACAACACGTACATAATGCTAATAGACAACACATACATAATGCTAGTAGACAACACGTACATAATGCTAGTAGACAACACGTACATAATGCTAATAGACAACACATACATAATGCTAGTAGACAACACGTACATAATGCTAATAGACAACACGTACATAATGCTAATAGACAACACATACATAATGCTAATAGACAACACGTACATAATGCTAGTAGACAACACGTACATAATGCTAATAGACAACACATACATAATGCTAATAGACAACACGTACATAATGCTAGTAGACAACACGTACATAATGCTAGTAGACAACACATACATAATGCTAGTAGACAACAAGTACATAATGCTAGTAGACACAATGTACATAATTCTAATAGACAACACGTACATAATGCTAGTAGACAACATACATAATGCTAGTAGACAACAAGTACATAATGCTAGTAGACAATGTATACATACATAATCTAGTAGACAACACATACATAATGCTAGTAGACAACAATGTACATAATTCTAGTAGACAACACATACATAATGCTAGTAGACAACACATACATAATGCTAGTAGACAACACATACATAATGCTAGTAGACAACACATACATAATGTTAGTAGACAACAAGTACATAATGCTAATAGACAACACATACATAATGCTAATAGACAACACATACATAATGCTAGTAGACAACACATACATAATACTAATAGACAACACATACATAATGTTAGTAGACAACAAGTACATAATGCTAGTAGACAACACATACATAATGCTAGTAGACAACACGTACATAATGCTAGTAGACACAATACATACTATGCTAGTAGACAACACATACATAATGTTAGTAGACAACAAGCTAATACATAATGCTAGTAGACAACACATACATAATGCTAGTAGACAACAAGTACATAATGCTAGTAGACAAAGTACATAATGCTAATAGACAACACATACATAATGCTAGTAGACAACAAGTACATACATAATGCTATTCTAATAGACAACAAGTACATAATGCTAGTAGACAACACATACATAATGCTAGTAGACAACAAGTACATAATGCTAGTAGACAACACATACATAATGCTAGTAGACAACACATACATAATGCTAGTAGACAACACATACATAATGCTAGTAGACAACACATACATAATGCTAGTAGAACAACAAGTAATAGACAACACATAATACTAGTAGACAACACATACATAATGCTAGTAGACAACACATACATAATGCTAGTAGACAACACATACATAATGCTAGTAGACAACACATACATAATGCTTAGTAGACAACAAGTACATATAATGCTAATAGACAACACATACATAATGCTAGTAGACAACACATACATAATGCTAGTAGACAACACATACATAATGCTAGTAGACAACACATACATAATGCTAGTAGACAACACGTACATAATGCTAGTAACAACAGTACATAATGCTAGTAGACAACACGTACATAATGCTAGTAGACAACACATAATGCTAGTAGACAACAAGTACATAACGCTAATGCTAGTAGACAACACATACATAATGCTAGTAGACAACAAGTACATAATGCTAGTAGACAACACGTACATAATGTTAGTAGACAACATGTATACTAATGCTAGTAGACAACACGTACATGATGCTAGTAGACATAATATATACTATGCTAATAGACAACACGTACATAATGCTAGTAGACACAATGTACACTATGCTAATAGACAACACGTACATGATGCTAGTAGACAACAATATATACACATACATAATGCTAATAGACAACACGTACATAATGCTAGTAGACAACAATGTATACATAATGCTAATAGACAACACGTACATAATGCTAGTAGACAACACGTACATAATGCTAGTAGATAAAATGTATACTATGCTAATAGACAACACGTACATGATATTAGTAGACACAATGTATACTATGCTAATAGACAACACGTACATGATGCTAGTAGACAACACGTACATAATGTAGACACAATGTATAATGCTAATAGACAACACGTACATAATGCTAGTAGACACAAGTACTAATGCTAGTAGACAACACGTACATTATGCTAGTAGACAACAATGTATACTATGCTAATAGACAACACGTACATAATGCTAGTAGACACAATGTATACTATGCTAATAGACAACACGTACATGATGCTAGTAGACACAATGTATACTATGCTAATAGACAACACGTACATGATGCTAGTAGACACAATGTATACTATGCTAATAGACAACACGTACATGATGCTAGTAGACACAATGTACACTATGCTAATAGACAACACGTACATAATGCTAGTAGACACAATGTATACTATGCTAATAGACAACACGTACATAATGCTAGTAGACAACAATGTACATGATACTAGTAGATAAAATGTATACTATGCTAATAGACAACACGTACATGATATTAGTAGACACAATGTATACTATGCTAATAGACAACACGTACATGATGCTAGTAGACACAATGTATACTATGCTAATAGACAACAACATAATGGTACTATGATACTATGCTAAACAACACGTACATTATATGATAATATGCTAAAGACAACACGTACATAATGCTAGTAGACACAATGTACACTATGCTAATGATAATAGTAATGATGCAACACAATGTATACTGATGCTAATAGCAACACGTATTCATAGACACAATGTACACACTATGCTAAAGACAACACGTACATAATGCTAGTAACACAATGTACACTATGCTAATAGACAACAGATACATAATGCTAGTAGACACAATGTATACTATGCTAATAGACAACACGTAATAATGCTAGTACAATGATGCTATGCTAATAGACAACACGTACATGATGCTAGTAAACAACACGTATATGATAATAGTAAACAACACGTATATGATGCTAGTAAACAACACGTATATGATAATAGTAAACAACACGTATATGATGCTAGTAAACAACACGTATATGATAATAGTAAACAACACGTATATGATGCTAGTAACCAACACGTACATGATGCTAGTAAACAACACGTACATGATGCTAGTAACCAAAACGTACATGATGCTAGTAACCAAAACGTACATGATGCTAGTAACCAAAACGTACATGATGCTAGTAACCAAAACGTACATGATGCTAGTAAACAACACGTATATGATAATAGTAAACAACACGTACATGATGCTAGTAAACAACACGTATATGACAATAGTAACCAACACGTACATGATACTAGTAAACAACACGTATATGATAATAGTAACCAACACGTACATGATGCTAGTAAACAACACGTACATGATGCTAGTAAACAACACGTTCATGATGCTAGTAAACAACACGTACATGATGCTAGTAAACAACACGTACATGATGCTAGTAACCAACACGTACATGATGCTACGTATGAACAACACGTACATGATGCTAGTAGCCAACAACATCGTACTATGCCAACATACATCAGTAGTAGTCAACACGTACATCATACTAGTAACCAACACGTACATGATGCTAGTAAACAACACGTACATGATAATATAACCAACACGTTCATGATGCTATACAACACGTATAAACAACACGTACATGATGCTAGTAAACAACACGTACATGATGCTAGTAAACAACACGTACATGATGCTAGTAACCAACACGTACATGATGCTAGTAAACAACACGTACATGATGCTAGTAACCAACACGTACATGATGCTAGTAAACAACACGTACATGATGCTAGTAAACAACACGTACATGATGCTAGTAAACAACACGTACATGATGCTAGTAACCAACACGTACATGATGCTAGTAAACAACACGTACATGATGCTAGTAAACAACACGTACATGATGCTAGTAAACAACACGTACATGATGCTAGTAAACAACACGTACATGATGCTAGTAACCAACACGTACATGATGCTAGTAAACAACACGTACATGATGCTAGTAAACAACACGTACATGATGCTAGTAAACAACACGTACATGATGCTAGTAACCAACACGTACATGATGCTAAACAACAAGTAACCAACACGTACATGATGCTAGTAACAACAACATGATGCTAGTAAACAACACGTACATGATGCTAGTAACCAACGTACATGATGCTAGTAACCAACACGTACATGATGCTAGTAACCAACACGTACATGATGCTGATGCTAGTAACCAACACGTACATGATGCTAGTAAACAACACGTATATGATGCTAGTACCAACACGTACATGATACTAGTAACCAACACGTACATCATACTAGTAACCAACACGTACATCATACTAGTAACCAACACGTACATCATACTAGTAACCAACACGTACATCATACTAGTAACCAACACGTACATGATGCTAGTAAACAACACGTAATGATAATAGTACTCGTACATGATGCTAGTAAACAACACGTACATGATAATAGTAAACAACACGTATATGATGCTAGTAACCAACACGTACATGATGCTAGTAACCAACACGTACAGGATGCTAGTAACCAACACGTACATGATGCTAGTAACCAACACGTACATGATGCTAGTAACCAACACGTACATGATGCTAGTAACCAACACGTACATGATGCTAGTAACCAACACGTACATGATGCTAGTAAACAACACGTACATGATGCTAGTAACCAACACGTACATGATAATAGTAACCAACACGTTCATGATACTAGTAACCAACACGTACAGGATGGTAGTAACCAACACGTACATGATGGTAGTAACCAACACGTACATGATAATAGTAACCAACACGTACATGATGATAATAACCAACACGTACATGATAATAGTAGTCAACACATACATGATAATAGTAACCAACACGTACATGATAATAGTAGTCAACACGTACCTGATAATAGTAACCAACACGTACATGATACTAGTAGCAAACACGTACATCATACTAGTAGCCAACACGTACATCATACTAGTAGCCAACACGTACATCATACTAGTAGTCAACCCGTACATCATACTAGTAGTCAACACGTACATCATACTAGTAGTCAACACGTACATCATAATAGTAGCCAACACGTACATCATACTAGTAGCCAACACGTACATCATACTAGTAGTCAACACGTACATCATACTAGTAGTCAACACGTACATCATACTAGTAGTCAACACGTACATCATACTAGTAGTCAACATCATACTAGTAGTACCATACTAGTAGTGATGGTAGTAGTCAACACGTATAGGATGGTAGTAGTCAACACGTACATGATGGTAGTAGTCAACACGTACATCATACTAGTAGTCAACACGTACATCATACTAGTAGTCAACACGTACATCATACTAGTAGTCAACACGTACATCATACTAGTAGTCAACACGTACATCATACTAGTAGTCAACACGTACATCAAACTAGTAGCCAACACGTACATCATACTAGTAGTCAACACGTACATCATACTAGTAGTCAACACGTACATCATACTAGTAGCCAACACGTACATCATACTAGTAGTCAACACGTACATCATACTAGTAGTCAACACGTACATCATACTAGTAGTCAACACGTACATCATAATAGTAGCCAACACGTACATCATACTAGTAGCCAACACGTACATCATACTAGTAGTCAACACGTACATCATACTAGTAGTCAACACGTACATCATACTAGTAGTCAACACGTACATCATACTAGTAGTCAACACGTACATCATACTAGTAGTCAACATCATACTAGTAGTACCATACTAGTAGTGATGGTAGTAGTCAACACGTACAGGATGGTAGTAGTCAACACGTACATGATGGTAGTAGTCAACACGTACATCATACTAGTAGTCAACACGTACATCATACTAGTAGTCAACATGTACATCATACTAGTAGTCAACACGTACATCATACTAGTAGCCAACACATACATCATACTAGTAGTCAACATCATACTAGTAGTACTATACTAGTAGTGATGGTAGTAGTCAACATGTACATGATGGTAGTAGTCAACACGTACATGATGGTAGTAGTCAACATGTACATGATGGTAGTAGTCAACATGTATATGATGGTAGTAGTCAACACGTACATGATGGTAGTAACCAACACGTACATGATGGTAGTAGTCAACATGCACATGATGGTAGTAGTCAACACGTACATGATGGTAGTAGTCAACATGTATATGATGGTAGTAGTCAACATGTATATGATGATGGTAGTAGTCAACATGTATATGATGGTAGTAGTCAACATGTGATGATGGTAGTAGTCAACATGTATATGATGGTAGTAGTCAAGTAGTCAACATGTACATGATGGTAGTAGTCAACATGTACATGATGGTAGTAGTCAACATGTATATGATGGTAGTAGTCAACATGTACATGATGGTAGTAGTCAACATGTACATGATGGTAGTGAGTCAACATGTACATGATGGTAGTAGTCAACATGTACATGATGGTAGTAGTCAACATGTATGTGATGGTAGTAGTCAACATGTATGTGATGGTAGTAGTCAACATGTATGTGATGGTAGTAGTCAACATGTACATGATGGTAGGAGTTAACATGTACATGATGGTAGTAGTCAACATGTAAATGATGGTAGTAGTCAACATGTACATGATGGTAGTAGTCAACACGTATGTGATGGTAGTAATCAACACGTACATGATGCTAATAACCAACTCATACATGATGCTAATAGCCAACTCATACATGATGCTAATAGCCAACTCATACATGATGCTAATAGCCAACTCATACATGATGCTAATAACCAACTCATACATGATGCTAATAACCAACTCATACATGATGTGACCAACTCATACATGATGCTAATAGCCAACTCATACATGATGCTAATAGCCAACTCATACATGATGCTAATAACCAACTCATACATGATGCTAATAGCCAACTCATACATGATGCTAACAGCCAACTCCGACATGATGCTAATAGCAAACATGCACGTAATGCTAATAGCCAACACGTACATAATGCTAATAGCCAGCATGTACATGATGCTAATAGCCAACATGTATATGATGCTAATAGCCAACACGTACATGATGCTAATAGCCAACACGTACATGATTCTAATAGCCATCATGTACATAATGCTAATAGCCAACATGTACATGATGCTAATAGCCAACATGTACATGATGCTAATAGCCAACATGTACATGATGCTAATAGCCAACACGTACATGATGCTAATAGCCAACATGTACATGATGCTAATAGCCAGCATGTACATGATGCTAATAGCCAACACGTACATGATGCTAATAGCCAACACATACATAATGCTAATAGCCAACATGTACAGGATGCTAATAGCCAACATGTACAGAATGCTAATAGCCAACATGTACATGATGCTAATAGCCAACATGTACATGATGCTAATAGCCAACATGTACATGATGCTAATAGCCAACATGTACAGGATGCTAATAGCTAACATGTACATGATGCTAATACCTAACATGTACAGGATGCTAATAGCCAACATGTACATGATGCTAATAGCCAACATGTACAGGATGCTAATAGCCAACACATACATAATGCTAATAACCAACATGTACATGCTGCTAATAGCCAACGTGTACATGATTCATAATGTTATACCGCGAGAAGTCACGAATCCTAAAGAACTAACTATCGCGATCTGTCATTCTACAATTAACAATTGTTTCGAATGGGTATTGTCTAAAGCGTTCTTTATAGGTGGCAATACCAAGACCATGGGATAGGAAACTATTGGCTTGTTATCCCCAACCATTAGCCAATGCTGGTGAATTACAACCATGGGACTTGCAATTTCAAAAGTGTGTTGCTTGGGGTGAATGCCAAACCAATAGGTGGTGGTCAATGGGAAATGATTATAATGCTAGTTACGTACTGATTAGTCTGTGTAAGATGGTATTGTATATTCATTGTGATGATCTTTGAGTTGAACCAATACCTAGAGAACCATTTGGAGTTAGAGACTTATGTAGTATATTCTCAACTACTCCAGACGATCTACTCATAGATCGATAAGTTCCTGTACCGCCCCTTACGACCAATGATGACGATGTCTTTGGAGTAGAATACAGCTCAGTGTTTAGTCAAATTATGATAGATAATCGTAGTTGTAGAGGGACCATTAAAGTTAAGATATCTAGTGCACCCTGATTCTCCTGCAAAGTAAGAAGGAATATTCTCAATCAGTGTACATTAACAGAACAATACGGATTATACAACGTTGAAATACCTACGACTCGTATTCGCCTATGCGTATGGTTTCGAACTGAAATGATGAATAGCGCCGTTTACAAAATTGATAATGTGCCAACTGTACCTGAAGATACTCACGTTAGGCTATGGGTCAATAGTCCAATGATTATAAGGGTCTTGACTGATGAATTGAAGGAATTACATGAACAACCCGATCCAGACGACCGAGTCGAATAACTATACCTCTGAGTACCAATAAGATTAAGATTACGTTTAAAGTAACGTATTCGAATCTAGTAGAATTGGTTTAAATTAAAGGCAAGTTCTTAACAACCAAGAAACACAAAGATAAGGCTAAAAGATAATAGAGAAAGTACATGCCCTATAAGATTTTATATATCATGAATTTGAAACCTTCTATCGTAAAATCACAATTCGTAGTATTTAACGACAATGATGATGAAGAGGATTAAGAAGGAAGTGTCAACACCTTTACAGCCATAAACAAATTCTCGGTAACGAATGACAATGATGTATTTTAACCAAAATTACCCAACTAAAACCATTGTTTAATTGTATGTGTTTGTTCATTAATTCTTACAAACTGCTATATCACAAACGATGGATGACGATAAACTACGACGGTACACTTTCATCCAATACGAACGCGCTTCAACCAAAGATGGAGGGGTACAATTACCCGCACCAACCATTGGTCTCCCGGTAGCTAAATTCAAAGAAAATATCGTAAACAGAATGTAATCATCGTCCGAAACGAGGTACCTACTAAAACTCGAGTACTTCGATGCATCATGCTCTGATCCTAAAAATCAGGAACAATTGGCTCATGATCGTACCATGATACCTTCGGGCTCAAAACTCATATTTAGGATCTTACCACCTTTCAATAACCGAAAATACAAGCGACTCGTGGCTGCCAACAAAGCGTCCAAAGAACTCGACAAAATCTGTAACCTGACTGGTGGACTGGATCGAAGGATCGAGAATAACAAGAAGAAATTGGTCCAAATCATTCGTCGTCAGAATCTAATTCTCGCCAAGAATCATATTCCACCAAGATTCTTGCC
Source organism: Doris montereyensis (assembly GCA_037039925.1). Taxonomy (NCBI): domain Eukaryota; kingdom Metazoa; phylum Mollusca; class Gastropoda; order Nudibranchia; family Dorididae; genus Doris; species Doris montereyensis. Next base: position 193,683 of record JAXRKP010000284.1, read on the forward strand.
ATCTACTTACAAATTGGTGAATACTGGTCAATTTGGACAGAAAAAATGTATTTCCACTCATAAAGTGGTAACTTTTGGCATTCCCTAAACTGTCTTAGATGTGCTCAAGTGTTAGGATAGGCATTGTTTTTAAAAAATCCAAAGCTGTGGCTAACAGAAGAAAGCTGAGAAATAAGAAGAAAAAGATTAAACGCGTCGGACAAGGACCAACTCAGGCTATGTTCGACCGTAACAAAAAAGAAATCGGCGTGCTAGACCCAGCTTTTTTCGATAGTAACAGCAAAAAAATCGGAGTGGTAGACTCATGCTATGTTCGACTGTAACAACAAAAGAAATCGACGTAGTAGACTCAAGCTATGTTCGACTGTAACAACAAAAGAAATCGACGTGGTAGACTCAAGCTATGTTCGACTGTAACAACAAAAGATATCGACGTGGTAGGTACTGTAACAATGAAAGAAATCGAAGTACTAGACAAATCAAGCTTGTTCGACTGTAACAATGAAAGAAATGGTAGACTCAAGTTATGTTCGACTGTAACAATGAAAGAAATCGAAGTACTAGACTCAAGCTATGTTCGACTGTAACAATGAAAGAAATCGAAGTACTAGACTCAAGCTATGTTCGACTGTAACAATGAAAGAAATCGGAGTACTAGACTCAAGCTATGTTCGACTGTAACAATAAAAGAAATCGACGTGGTACACTCAAGCAATGTTCGACTGTAACAACAAAAGACATTGACGTGGTAGACTCAAGCAATGTTCGACTGTAACAATAAAAGACATTGACGTGGTAGACTCAAGCAATGTTCGACTGTAACAACAAAAGACATTGACGTGGTAGACTCAAGCAATGTTCGACTGTAACAATAAAAGACATATGACGTGGTTCGAGTAACTCAAGCAATGTTCGACTGTAACAATAAAAGAAAAATCGGAGTACTAGACTCAAGCTATGTTCGACTGTAACAATAAAAGAAATCGAAGTACTAGACTCCATAAAAAAAGAAATCGGAGTACTGTAACAATAGGACCCAGAGCTATGTTCGACTGTAACAATGAAAGAAAAAAGAAAAGTGAAAGACATCGGAGTACTAGACTCAACTAACTGTAACAATGAAAGAAATCGACGTGGTAGACTCAAGCTATGTTCGACCGTAACAATAAAAGATATCGACGTGGTAGACTCAAGCAATGTTCGACTGTAACAATGAAAGACATCGACGTGGTAGACTCAAGCAATGTTCGACTGTAACAACAAAATAAATTGACGTGGTAGACTCAAGCAATGTTCGACTGCAACAACAAAAGTAATCGGAGTACTAGACTCAAGCTCTGTTCGACTGTAACAACAAAAGTAATCGGAGTACTAGACTCAAGCTATGTTCGACTGTAACAATGAAAGAAATCGACGTGGTAGACTCAAGCTATGTTCGACTGTAACAATGACAGAAATCGACGTGGTAAACTCAAGCTATGTTCGACTGTAACAATGAAAGAAATCGACGTGGTAGACTCAAGCTATGTTCGACTGTAACAATGAAAGAAATCGACGTAGTAAACTCAAGCTATGTTCGACTGTAACAACGAAAGAAACCGATTCATTTCAAGTGGTGCAATCTGTTGTAGATAGATTTGCAATCATTTGTTATCTCTGATCACGCCATAGGTAGTGTATCCATTTAGTACACCGACATGCTACACAATTGAGGTCAACATCGTGACTTATACGCTATGTTACCCCCCCCCCCCCAATTTATCTCAACCACATGACAGCGCTTGATGAACAAACACATTACGATATCCAAGGTTGAGTGTTTTCAGTGTAAATTTTGACTGGAAAGATGTAAATTATAAGTCTCCAACTTAAACAAATATGTTGATGCGCAGATTGAGTTCACTGTAAATCAGCCCGCAACATGAAAAAAACGGTAATTTTGTAATGGAATCAATGTCTTATCACATGCCGAGATTTATATTTACAACCAAAGCAGGCATTGGTCAACGTTTACCTAGGGAATCAATCCCATACTTGAACCAATCTAATTGATATTGTTATTCCTTGTTTTCAAAAATGTAAAGAAATTGGAATACATAGAATACAAAAATATTATGCATGAAGAATGTGAATGCTAAAGAAATTAGCAAAACAATATCATGAAACACGAAAATTTCCCTCCCTCCCCCCCCCCTCCCATTTCCCTCTCGTCTCCCAATATCTCAAGTATTATACTATTAGAACACAAACTCAACAAATATCGATACTATTTCGTGACGGACTTACACTATTTATTATTTTCATAGTAAAATGTATTCATCCACACACGTTCACCATAGCCAGTGTTTTCAATGATGTATGTATGGGTTGATCATTTCATGAGGCCACCAACCCCTTTTTCTCCCAACAGTTACAAACAAATGAAGACATTTCTTAACATCTGTTAAACTTCAGGTAAACGACTTCCTAAACACACATTTTTGAGCTCTACTTTTGTTTTCGCAGGAAATGTTATACAATGTAAGTCTGGGTTATCTTTGAAAACAGTTTACACAAAAGTACCTAGAAGACATTCAATTATTGAAATGTACAGTATAACAACATGCCCCCCCCCGTCAAATAACGTTAGCATGAGAATCTAGTCAACTTGTATTAATATTGTGTAATAATTTGGAAGGTGTATGTCTTAGCTTGGATCCATCCGCTTATTCATTTTGTCTGTGTGTCTGTCAGTCTGTCTACATCTCTGACTGTCCCTGTCTCTCACTCTTTCTCTCATTCTTTTTGTTTGTTAATAGATGTTTTATCAGTGTCACCCAGCACGAATCATTGACGTCAATAAGCAATGCTACGTGTGAAGAGCCTTGCCATTATCCACAACTGATAACAGTTGATATTATAAGTATCAGAGGGCGATGGGCAGATCTGAAAGTTGCCTGCACTCCTTGGTTGACGACTGAACCAACAGACAGCCATCCAGATCTTCACCACATCTCTTCTCAAGTCAACTCAGTGTAATTAAGGTATGTAGTACTTGTCTTAATAATTGGATATATCATAGATAGATATATAGATAAGTTAAATATATACACGCAAATTTACATAATTATGTCTACTTTTTTATTTGCATTTACTGCCGTCGGCGTCAAACGCAGCAATATGTTACACCTGACATTCCAATTTCTTTAGAGAACGTAAGTTATGCATTATACATGTAGATCTATAGACCATCACCGAGCCTACGCTCAATTCAACAGGACTCACCCATGTTCTCAAAGTGGGCAATAGGGGTACATTTTCATTAACAAGGGCAAACGAAATGCCTGAAGGTAGGTTCGATCCCAATACAATCAGGTCAAAGTACAGTCCCTTTAATCACTCAGCCATTTCGCCCCCTTCAATATCAATTGCACAATAAAAGTGACCAGATGATGATATACATAACATAGTTATGATAGATATGGATTGATGGATATGTAGACATTATATATCTATAAACATACTTGTAGAGATGGAACTAGATAAATAGAAAGATATATCAAAATGAATTGGTCCATCAACAGTTAGATGGATAGATAAATAGATAGATAAATATATAGATACATACATAGATAGATTGATAAATACATAGATAGATAGATATATATATATATAGACAGATATACATATTTATATATATATATATATATTTTATATATATATATATATATATATATATATATTATATATATATATATATATATATATAGATCTATAGATAGATAGATAGATAAATAGATAGATAGATATATAGATAGATAAATAGATAGATAGATAGATAGATAGATAGATAGATATATAGATAGATAGATAGATAGATAGATAAATATATTTATCGATTATGTATTTATTGAGATTGAATATTTATATATTTATCTATTTTTTCATTCTTATTTTCTGTTTTTAAATTTTTTTTTAAATGTATTTCTCTCTCTCTCTCTCTCTCTCTCTCTCTCTCTCTCTCTCTCTCTCTCTCTCTCTCTCTCTCTCTCTCTCTCTCTCTCTCTCTCTCTCTCTCTCTCTCTCTCTCTCTCTCTCTCTCTCTCTCTCTCTCTCTCTCTCTCTCTCTCTCTCTCTCTCTCTCTCTCTCTCTCTCTCTCTCTCTCTCTCTCTCTCTCTCTGATATAAAGGATATCTCAGCAATTCTTATTTTTTCTCTCTATATATATATATATATATATATATATATATATATATATATATATATATATATATATATATATATATATATATATATATATATATATATATATGTGTTGTATGTATGTATGTATGTGTGTGTAATATATACACGTGTAATAGAAAGTATTCTTCTAAACCTTTCATATTCGATTTAGTATTGTATTTTTGAGGCAGACTAATTGTTTCGGAGATAAAAGGAGCCATAGTGAAGTGGTCAAATGTGAAAACGACAATAAATGACGAATCCACCAATAAAGACAGAACAATATGTTTCGTTCTGTCTTTATTGGTTAACTTATTGATTCACATACAACATAGGCCCACTCACAGGTACTTTTTTAAATCAAGGAAGCTACTCTTATAAACTTATCATGGGCAATATATAAATAATTTTGATATCGATTCAAAATAATTGATTTTTTTCGATGACATGTTTTTTGTTTTGTGTGGGTTCTTATTGAGTACTGTTTCTTTTACCTTCTTAGAAAACGAGGGGTTATTTAAATAGAGCTTTTAACTTTTTCTTTTTTATTCAGTTATTTTGTTATTTTTTAAGGTATGGTAATATCTTTATTGGGTTACACCATAACTCTTTAGCAAGAGAAATTTCGGAAAACGAAAGAAATAAAGGTAATTTGGAACGCATAACATTCATAATGATCTAACAGGCATATGAACTAAATAGATTTTCAAAATATTTTATTAATAAATGACCTGGAAAAACACGTGTAAGTCAAAATAAACATCAAGGTTTTTTTTTACATGGGTGCCAAAATCATTCGACATCGAATTTTTTGTCTTCTTCGTCTTTCCACAATTATTTGAGTCTTTGCGGTCTTAAATTTTTTCGTCTTTTCTTTCTTTCTTCAATTTTGTCGTCTGTTGCTTCTTCAATTTGTTTGTCGTCTCCTTTACCGTCTCTCATCAATTTTTTCATCTTCATCGGTTTTACGATCTTTTTTCAATTTTTTCGTCTTCTCCGTCTGTTTTAAATTCTTTCGTCTTCTCTGTCACTATTCAATTTTTTCATGTTCTTCGGCTTTACCATCTTTCTTCAATTTTGTTGCCTTCTCCGCCTTTGCCATCTGTCTTCAAGTTTTTCATCGTCTCTGTCTTTACCATCTTTCTTCAATTTTTTCGTCTGCTCCGTCTTTGTTAAATTTGTTCATCTTCTCTGTCTTTACCGTTTATCTTCTTCTTTTTTTGGTCTTCTTCGTACTTCTTCCATTTTTTTGTCTTCTCCGTTTCTCTTCAATTCTTTTAAGTTCTCGATCTTTACTGTCTTATGAAATTCTTTACATCTTCTCCGTCTTTGTCTTCTTTCTGATTGCTTTGTGATTCTTCATTCTTTTTATCTTTGTTTTCTTTCTTTATCTTTCATGTCTTTGTCACCTTTTTTTTCTGCCACGCCATTGTCGCATTTCTCCGTCTTTTTCGTCTTCTCCTCCTTTCCTGTTTAGTCTTCTCTGTCTCTCTCGCCTGTTTAAAAAAAAAAAAGAAAGGCCTTAAATTTTTCAATTTACTTCAATTTTTGAATCTACATGTATTTGGGTCTCATGATATCTATGACTAGATCTACTTTCAAGTCAAATAATAGCTTTTATAGTGGGCCTTCCTAACGGCACTCGATCTGCATATTTTGAAAGAAAGAAAATATTTAACACAAAACTAGATCTAGTCTAATCTATACCTAGCTTTTACTCCTACAACAAAGAAAAGGACCCATGAGAGGAAGAAAAACCAGCAGCCATGTTGAAATTCTTTTATTTTCGATTTATAACTCAAATTTTCTTGTTTTCTATTATTTCCCCATTGAAATTTTGTTTGCGTAACTGGTGTTAGTACAGCTTTTTCACGGGCTTTTTAGACTGTATTGCACATGCGTTGGTCTTAAGCATGGTAAATGTTTACCACAATGGACGCTTCTGTAGTTACCGACAGTGGCGCAACTTGCGCACGGTCTATATTTACGGCCCCTTATCACCACCCTGGGCTCAGTGTTAAATGTTTTAACTTTTATCTTATTTATGGGGGTGGGGGGGTGGATGGCACCTGTGTCTGTCTGTTGTTCACAATGGCGACAGATTTATAGACATGCTAAAATAATGTTGTGCCCCAACTACAAAACTCATTTCAAATGATATTGTAAAGAGCATTAATATCTAGATGACGAGATTCATGTGAACAAAATAATAGTTTTTTACACTCACCGATAGTACTACGTGATAGACATGTTACTACTGGTACTACGCCTTACTTGACATAACAAGGCGGCTGGTTGCGGCGACCTTCGGGTTAATACAGTTTGAAATAATTTCAGAGGGGAATAATGTTACTGCGAACGTGCCGCAAGCTACATGATTGCCTAAATTCATAAATATTTGCCATTAAAAAAGTACCCAAGAATATGATCCAATCACTGACTGGGTAGGAAAATTACTGTTAAAAGACAAAGATTCAAAGAAATAACCATAGATCTAGGGTGAGTTGAATAGAGTTGTAAACTAACTTTTATTTGCCTATTAAAACAATAGCCTGATCTTATTGGTCACCGACCCGAACCACAATGCCTGCAGAATGAATCGAGGAAAGCGTGACAAGAAAAATCCCCTGCCCCATTGGGAAATGACATAAAATAATTAGTCAGTGGCCTAGATTTATCAATATTCTGCCACATGGTGAAGTCTTTTGTTTTGTCTGAATTAAAGCTGTGCGAAAATCAGATCTATTTCCAAAGTAGACACTGAGTCGAGGTTGTGACACAAATGGTACAGTGGAAAATAGTCGCCGTTTTGAGAGGGATGGGTGGGGTGAGGGACAAGCTGTCATCATCACGCCTGCCCATATTTCGACGAGTAGTTATCATTTTTATCATTAATTTTGTTTATTTTGGCAAAACTGATTGATCTAGATTACAATTACATCTTGACGAGTCAGGCTGGTTGAATGAATGAATGAATGGAATGGTGTTTAATGCATGGCGGGCGTGGACAAATTCTATCTATTTATTTACCGGAACTGGCATATATATATATAAGAAAAAAAGTCAGGAAATATTGGCAGACAGCGAAATGGGGAAAAAAATCAACTTCCTTGAATAATACGAGACCGAGGGTGTTGTCTTATTCGTGTGGATTCCACCTGGATAATCGCTTCCCTACTTAATATCAAAGAGGCTAAAACTGAAGTGCGAGTATCCCCATTAATTAATAAATAATACTCAATAGAATACTAATCTAGATCTAGACTGATAGTTAACTACGGCCTAACAATAACACTATTTGGCATAAAAATTACTATGCAGGTTTCACAAAATGGTCCATCCCCATTTCCCTCTTTTGTCAAAATTTACATGTTATATTTCTTACAAATGTTATATACCATGTTAAAACTTAGAACCTGAGGATTCCAGATATGTGACTTTAAGAGATAACAAAGGTCTGTGAGGTGAGTAAATTAGCTTTTAAAAGTCATGTTTTTCAGTCAAGGGGCATAACTGTGAAAATTCTAGGTCCAATGCCAGTGACGCAATGTTATGTGGCACTACACGGGTCTGTCAACCGAGATTTCCTGGCGTTTGTTTAGTGACGCAACGCTTGGGCATCTGGTTTGGAGAGTTCCCTGACTTTTTCTACTTCTCAAGACGTATTTTTGTTTCCCGATGCCTCGGGTATGGAATCCATGACCGGTGCCTTACCGTTGATCAGATGACTTGCGTGTTCCGGATCGTGTGGATTGATACAAACCTGAGCGTATACGTATACGGGCGCTCAGATACAAACCGATGCTTCACTCACGATAGGTCAAAGCAGGTTTTGCCAATGCAACCGAATTTAACCTGAACGGTCTCCAAATCTAACCTGATCAGTCTCCTTTCTGATGAACGCTTATCGTCTACATTTTTGTTTGTGCATCAGCGGGCGCTCATAAGGAGACAGACAAAGACAAAATAGTTCGCAAAGCCGATCGGACGATTTAAAAACAAAAATTTCATGATTTCTCAATAGTCTTACACAAAATGAACAACGAGAAAATAACTTGACGCGATATTACCGTTATTAGATCCCAGATCGAAGAAACATAATTTTGTGCGGCCATAAGGTCACGTAGACCGCTAGTAGTCTCATTATATTCTAACTCTCATTTCGAGTTACCTATGATTTTTTTTTTGTCTTTTATAGGATAAATGGCCGTAGGAATACTTTTTCTTTCACTCCAGATCATAAAACTATGTATTTTTCAACCATTTTTTTCAGAGCTTACTGTGCGTTCATTTGTAGACCACTATTGTTACAAAATAACGAAAACCTGAACCCTGCCTCAAGTGATCACTGCAAAAGGTCTAGGTTTAGTATCGTTTGTGCAGTAAGAGTTCTTCCTCTGTATATTATGATTTAGTTGTAATATGAATGTAATAAACAAAGGCAATCAAACGATTTGAAAAGATTGCATGAAAATTTAGCATTGTGGCAAGTTGTCCTTACGGAACAGTGTGCTTGCAAAGCCACATGCCTAGCTCTTGGCAAGCAGTCCTTACGGAACAGTATGCTTGCAAAGCCACATGCCTAGCTCTTGGCAAGTGGTCCTTACTGAACAGTGCTTGTTTGTTTGGAAATACATGATTTGTAAACTTTCTCTTTTGTTGTTGTTGTTTGTATTGTTTGGGGTTTGTTTGTTGTTCATTGGTTTGAGGACAAGATCCAATAGGCCCTATAGACTTGTTACATTCTTCTCTCACTCAAAACTACAACAAGGGGTAGCATGTACACACGTGTCACACAGATTACAATTTCCGTCGTAAAAGTGACATAAAATCCTTCACATATTTCCTCTGTGAAGAAAAAAGAGAGAGACAATCGGACTCTCTGCCTGGCAGACGTATTGAGTCAGGGAGGGAAGGGTTGGGTGAGGATGACCAGAGCCGAGACAGTCAAGACTAGTTGCATAATTACCGTGTGTATGTGTACACATAATTAACATACATGGAGATGCTGCACACACACACACACATACGTGCGTAACATGTTTTTTCACTGGGACGAGGCAAGAAGAGGTTATATATATATATATATTAAGTTTATTTTTCACTGTATTTGTCTCTTTAAATGCAACAAATTGAAGACAGGTGTACGAAAATCTGTTGCATCTTGGCGAAGTCAAGCCAGCAATTGTTGCATTTTGAGGGAGTAATTAGCATTGTATAATTCAGTTATATGAAAACATTATGACGAATCATGCATTTTGGCGGCGTGCACTTTGGCGGAGACTACTGTATGTTATTTGCAAAAATTCATGTAATTTGTATTAATCTCACTTTGCTGACATGAACTTTCAGAAATGGGAAGAAACGATTTGCCAGGTTTTGAGCGATTTGATCAGTGATGAAATAAGTACATTGATTTTAAAAATTGGGACAAATATAAAAAATGGCGGCCATTTCCATGGCAAGTCAAAAGGCTAGAAAGTTTTATGCGTTTAGAATCTGTATATCAGGAAAATGTGGGTAACTATCTTTCATATTTCCTCTCATCTCCATGTCTAACTAGTGTTTCATAATGTATTTGTGACATCCACAGGTTCTGACAATGGATACGACTCAACGAAAATTCATACACCTTGAGAAAGAAATGAGTGAGCTCAGGGAGAATTAGCGATCTGCAAATTAGAAGTCAGAAGCAGCCGAACCAAAATTGAATGGCTGGAGGATTTACAAAAGGAGAGTCAAACCAAAATAAAGGATTTGGAAAAGATCAACGATAACACACAATGCCACTGTGTTGAGTATATAAAAGAGCTCAAGACACTGACCGAAAAAAATGGAAAAAGTGGTAAAATTTATGTAGTATGAAATAGGTGTAAATTGAGTGAATGAAATGAATGTTTAAAAAAAAGTCTTCAGAGTAAGTGAATAAAACAAATTATGTCTCAAATAGATGTACATAAAATAAACAGTTATAATGTGCTTTTCAACATCGGGTACTGTAACACTGGAAGTCAAATCAGGGTCTTCATGCCACAGTGTCCTACTGCAAACAAAGTCAACAGAATATTAGACAATACCACTACCAGTCAATGAAATAGAATGTATCACATAAAAATTGATATTTAAACGTTACACAGTCTATCCAGTATAATAGTATGGTCATGAATACCAACAGCTGAACTCTAATGTCTAGAAGATTTTCCTCACAGAGAAGTGTGGGTGGTTGATGGGGGGATGCTGGTAGGTCCTACTTCTTTCCTTTCTTTCTTGTTTCTTTTTTTTACTTATCTTTCATCTTGCTGGCTCCTCAGATGGTGGACTGGGTAAATTTCAAAGAAACAAACAAATCTTTCTGAAGTAAGGGCTGTCAGGCCCAAATCCAGTTGCCACATCCAATGTTCAATACAACTGTCTATGTTGGATAAGTAAAACAAACAAGTGACCATCTGTTGAAAGGAAAATTGATGGGAATAAATTAAAAGGTGTTATGATTGATGTTATGATATCATTTATATTGATGAGTAATACGAAGGAGCCACAGTGGAGTGAAGTCAAAGGCGAAATATGACAATAAGTCACAACTCCACTATTAAAGACAGAACAAACACGTGACATTTCGGGTATAACCCTTCGTCAGACAACAAATGAGAAATATTTAGAATCTAGATCTAAGTAATACCTCCGGCATCACACAATGTGATGTCAGAAGAAAAACATAAAGGAGAAAGAAAGATTATTACTTCTTATCTGTTATTACTGTTCAAAGACAAAGATTCAAAGAAATACCCATAGATCTACAATGAGTTGAATAGAGTTGTAAACTAACTTTTATTTGCCTGTTAAAACAATAGGCTGATGTTATTGTTCACTGACCCGAACCACAATGCCTGCAGAATGAATCGAGGAAAGCGTGACAAGAAAAATCCTAATTAATAACCTATTATTAATAGGTAATTTTGGTAATCACTGCTTATAATAATTCATATCACTGTCTTTTTCTTTCTTTCTTTCTCCTTTATGTTTTTCTTCTGACATCACATTGTGTGATGCCGGAGGTATTACTTAGATATAGATTCTAAATATTTTTCGTTTGTTGTCTGACGAAGGGTTATACCCGAAACGTCACATGTTTGTTCTGTCTTTATTAGTGGAGTTGTCACTTATTGTCATATTTCGCCTTATATTGATGAGGTGAGTTTTAAGTAGGTTTTTGTTTCAATGATACTTTTTATCGGGTTTTGTTTGTTTAGAAGAATAACAGGGACTAAGAATACAGACGTAAACTGCGAAGATTGACATTTGTTAAAGATAATAATGTGGGAGACTGAAACTCTCTCGTTGCACAGAAATCTATGACCATTCATGAGATAACGTTTGTGTTATTTTCAACTCATTTTATGTAGTTTTCTTTTTTTAAATTTTTGCTTGACAGTGCAGTGATTTCAACACAGACCGTGCAAGGACTGCAAGGCTGCAATGCGTTCTCAACTCATTACTGCTGAGATCTCAACAAGACTTTGAAAACGATTCACAGGTATGCTACGCATGTGTAATACAGTGATGTCGATCTTTTAGATTTCTCTGATTTCTGATTATATGATGTTGTCTTCCTTGAACTTTTTTATCTTTTGAATTTAGTCTCTTGTTTTCTTCCTAAAGTACTTTTATATCAATTACACACAACAGGATATGAATTGTGATAAATTCCGGCTCTAAGGCTGTAATTATCACCTATGTTCATGTATGAAAGTACATTAGATTCTTACATTAGAGAGTAGTATGAGAGAAAAAAATATGTTTTACATTCTGATTTAGATATTTTTTAAAAAGTGTTCTTCATTCTTGTTTAAGCACAATATCAGATTGCTTTTGATGTTGGGACTTCAATGTTTTGAAAGATGTTTCTATTTTATTTGATTTCAATGCTGGAATAGCGGAGCTCCTGTTGACAAGACATTACGGTTTATCTTACGTATTGACCATTAATGTTGTATGATTGTGTTAGACTGCGCTGAATTATTGTTCTATATGACCATGTCTTTGTTTATAGTTATTTGTATGAATGTTTTAAATCTGTTTATGGGGGTAGAGTATTTGTACTTGTGTATGTATTTGTAAGTGTGCGAATGTCTGTGTGAGTAGTGTATGTGGTTGTATCTGTGTGTGTCGATTGTGGAAAATTGTAGTCATCTCCTTCCATCTATTGCCATGAATTATTATGTGCAATACGATAACATTGTAGACAACTAGTTTTATTGATTTGTAGCTGGACAAACAAATAAAGATAAAGGTGGATTTATAGTCTGTATCCTCACACAAGTGCCGGCTCACAGACTGCACATGATTTATCCACTAGCAGGCTATTTCATTCACAGTTCTTCTCAACTCCCAGGTGAGCTTACAGTACAGCAGCCTGTTGGTCAGTTAGTACTAAACACTCTAACAATATCTTTCTCTACCAATAGCTGGGTACTCATATACACCTGAGTCAGTGAGAAGATCAGAGTGAAGTACCTTTCCTACGAGTACAACATTGTGAAAAAATACACGTGGGCCAGCCATAGGGTTTGAACCAGTGTCGCCGTGATTACAAAGTCACAACACTACGGTTTCACCATGCCTCCAAAGACACTATGATATACTGAAAGCTATATATGAATAGAACAATACTTAGATACACAGGTAAATAGATAATGATTAAGAGATATATAGATAGATAATTAGATAAATAAGTAATTAGATGTATAGATATATATGTCGATAGAATATAGATTGATAGAAATAAAAGATAGATGTATAGATTAATAAATAGATAAGTAAACAGATGAAACTGTGGATATATAGATGAATAGACTGTTCGATTCCTTTACTGAATGCCCCTTCTAAACTTTTCATCAACAGGGTGAGACTGAGGACGGCCAAAATCCAATTGACACACAAGCCGAAGCGGCTAGCCAAGGTGCAAGTCATGCCGACACACAAGGAATGCAAAGACTTGGTAATTGTGTATATTTTATATTTTGATTTCACTTTTCAGAGAAAGTATTAGTTTAGAGAACATAACGGTTGTTAGAAATGGTGCCGGCTTTTCAGGTTGATTTTGTCGTTTTGAACTAATATGAAAGTAGATTCAGCTTTTAATATTGTCGATGCTCAAATGAAACGTTAGCCAGTTTCACATAGTAAATTGATTCAGCTGACTTCCAACACAATATCTCCGAGTGCTTTATATGTGTGCAATTTACCTCGGGATGTTATAGATTGTACGACTCAAGCAAACTTTGAACACCTTTAGTAATACGTTATAATGGGGATAACTGCTAATTCGTGATATAGAATGATATAAAAAAATTAGAAATTTAGAGAACAAGGATTGTGCCTGAGACCAGAAGGGAGAGAGTGTTAGATACACTAGGAGAGCGAGAGAAACAGAAAAAAATAATCAGAGAGAGAGGGAGAAATAGAGAACTTGATGGACAGACAGACATATCAGTCTGTGTGGCCTTACGTGAGGTAATTCACAATCATGAATTTACTTTTCGGTAATCACTGCTTATTTTTAAAGTCAAGATTTTAGTCGTTCCGTATTTAACAAATTGAAATTTACATTGTTAAAAAGGCAACCCAGGACCCATCAACTTTTTGTTATTTACGTAGGAGATACAAAAGGGAAGGAAAGACGCTAGTGAGAATCTGTCCAGCATACCAGCTTATCTTAATGGTTTTCCGTCTAACCCATTGGTAACTCCACAAATAGGTATGTGCACAGACAACACTAGCTTGCATCTATTCTTTCTTTCTTTCTTTATCAGTTCCCATTCTACCTTTCGGTGTATGGGTTCAGGTGCCCGAGATGATCTTTCTCCAGGATGCCCCGTCCTGGCATTTTCTGTTTCCTTCCAAAAATGTTAACTTTCTATGCTTTAATGCCTCTTTTATATCGTCTTCCCACTTTCTCCGAGGTCTGCCTTGGGCTGTAGCACTGTATACTGATTTAGCTATTCTATTGTCATTCATTCTGTTTACATGCCCAAACCATCTCAACTGATTTCTTTCTTTCTTAGTTTTTATGCCATCTGCTTTGGTTTGATCTCTTATTGTTGTGTTTCTGATTTTGTCTCTTTTAGTTTTCCCTACTACTCTTCTTAGATATTTCATTTCAGCTGCTTGTACTCTACTGTCTAAGGTCCAGGTTTTGCTGCATAGAGGAGAGTATTGTATACTGCCATTTGGGTTTTTGTTGACAATTCTTGCTTACCTACAAATGCCTTTTCTAGATGGTTATATATTGCATTTGCCTTTTGGATTCTCTGGCTGATTTCTTCTCTTAGTTTTCCCTCTGAGTTAATCATTACTCCTGGGTAATTGTAGCTTTGAACTTGTTCTAAATTCTCCCATGCCCAATTTAAGATTTGGTGTTTTAGCTTCCCTCGTTACTAGCATTGTTTTGGTTTTTGTTGCATTTATTCTCATTCCTCTTTTATTTAATTCATTGTTCATAATGTTGATATTCGACTGAAGGTCATTTTCTGATTTTCCAAACAGAACTAAATCATCGGCAAATGAAAGCATTGATACATTTACTAGATTGAGCTTCCACATACCTATATTCATGTTCTTCATTTTTGAGGATGCCTTTGCGACTGAATCCATAATTGTGATAAACAAAAGAGGACTTAGGTTACAACCCTGTCTTACTCCTATATCTACATCAAATTCTGCAGCTATGTTTCCAGCTACTCTCACTGAACATGTTGGTTTATTGTAAAAACTTGTAAAAGCTTCTATTAAATTTTGCTCTTCGTTGTGTTCTTTTAAGGACTGCCATAGTTCGTCCCTCCTCACAGTGTTTAATGCCTTTTCTAAGTCTATAAAACACAAATGCAAGTCAATGTTTCTCTCAAGGCATTTTTCTATTATTTGACTAATTGTAAATATGTGTTCTTGTACACTTCTTCCTGGTCTTCCTCCACTCTGATGCTCTTCAATCTGATCCTCTACTCTTTTCCTTAGTCTCATTTCCAGTACCTGGCATACACTTTTCCTGGTACGCTAAGTAGTGATATCCTTCTATAGTTTGAGCATTCCATAGTTGATCCTTTCTTACGTATTGGTACTACCGTTCCCTTTTTCCAGTCGTCTGGCACCTGTTTGGACTTCCAAGCTCGTTAGCATATTGCATGTAGTAGTTTGTCTGCATCTTCCCCTTGGTTTTTATTAATTTCTGGATAAACTTGATCTGCTCATGGGCCTTTTTCTAATTTCACTTTTCTTATAGCTGTTTGGATTTCTTCCATTGATATGTCTAAATCTTCAGCTGTCACCTCTGGATTACTTGTTACTCTTACCAATTGATCTTTACTCCTTGTTTCGTATGTTCTGGAGGGCTTGTGTAATTGTTGAAAATGGTTTTTCCATGTTTCCATGATTTCGCTGTCTTCTTTCATTTTTTCTCATGCTCTTCATTGCCCACCAGAACAGCTTTTGATTTCCTTGATAGCTTTCTTGAAGTCTTTATCCAAACTCTTCCCACTGTTCCTGTTTTGCTTGCCTAACTTTGTCTTTGGTGATAGTTCTTTTATTCATGTAATCTATCCTATCCTCTGGCCTCTTTGTTTGCAAGTATTTCTTTCAGGCGTCCTTCTTTTCTTTGATCTTAGTCTTGACATTCTCATTCCACCATGCTGTTCTTTTCCTATCTCCTTTAACTTGTTTCCTGTCACAGATCTCTTCAGTATAACTGAGTAGTGTTTCTTTATACATTTGCCACTTTTCTTCCATTGTGCTATCATTCAGATCCATCCGCCTTTCACTTACAAATCTTTTTATTCTAGATTGGTATACCTGTTTTACTACTATTTTGAGTTTAGTAGCTTTCTTCTCTTTCCTTTTCTGTTATGTTTTCTTCAGTCACTAATTTCATTTTGGCAATCACTAGGTGGTGATCACTAAATATTTCTGCTCCTCTGTTTAATCTTGCATCCAATGTACTGTAAAAAAAAAAAGGGAGCTGCTAACTATTATGTAGTATAATAATATCATTGACTTTTTACACCTGTCTTCATTTACTCTTGTTTATATGTGGATATCTTTATGAGGAAAAAAGGTGTTGGCTATTTTCATGTTATTCTTTAGGAAAAATCTATTAGTCCCTCTCCATTTGGAGAAGTTGTTGTCTCTTCCTCTTTACCTATTACTCCTCCTGATGTTTCTATATTGTTGCCTACTCTAGTGTTTAAATCTCCTAAAGCCATTAGTTCCTGTTTGGATTTAAGATTCTCAGCAGCTATTTGTAAATCGTTTTCGAAGATATTTTTTTCTTCTTTAGTTGTATCTTCGTTTGGTCCATGAGTTATTAATAATTTAATTTCTCATCCTTTTGGTTTAATATTTACCTCCAATAGCCTAGGGATTATAAATTTCCAACTTTCTAGTAGCTTTTCATGCCTTTTATGCTCTAGGAGGCCTATTCCTGCTCTAGCTCTATCTTTGACATCTACTCCTGTGAAGATTAAAATGTGATTTGGTCCAACATTTTCTATTCCTTGTCCTTTTTTCTTTGTTTCTGTATTTTTGTTATCAATTATTTATTGTTTCCCCTCCTTTTCCTCCTCCTGTTGCTCTGCTCCCACCTCCTTTGTTACTCGTGTGGTCAAATGTGTAAGGCAGACAGGGTACAATGGTAGAATTATCATAGCACAGGCTTCGTCTACTCTACCTTGGCCACAAAGGAATGAAACTAGTTTACTTTCTAAACAAAGCCGTCACGTGGGAAATTTCTATCATTGTGTTTATTCCTGCCTCCTTCTCCATCTACCCACTCACCGTCACCTGTCCTTCCTCGATATTGCTACTTTCTCTCATTGTCTGACAAAAATACAAACCCAGTCTGCATTCATTTCTAACTCTCTTTCTGTTTGTTTCTCCCTTCTCTCTCTCTCTCTCTTTCTCTTCTCTCTCTCTCTCTCTCTCTCTCTCTCTCTCTCTCTCTCTCTCTCTCTCTCTCTCTCTCTCTCTCTCTCTCTCTCTCTCTCTCTCTCTCTCTCTCTCTCTTTCTCTCTCTCTCTCTCTCTCTCTCTCTCTCTTTCTGTCGCATACACACACACAAGGACGCACATACAGATAGACACACTCTATCTTTATCTCTCACCAACAGACACAAGCGCACATACACACACTCTCTCTGTCTCTGACACAAATACACAACCATAGGTACACACTACCTCTCTTATCTCGCACAAGGACACCAAAACACAGACACTCTCTCTATACTCTCACATGAAGACACAAACACTCATACAGACCTATTCTCTGTCTGTCTCTCACACAAAGACGCACAACATACACACACTCTACACATATTCTATATCTCACACACATTTTTCTTTCTAAAAACGCAAAGACACTCAAAGACGCAAACACCCATACAGACCCATTTTCTCTGTATCTTTCACACAAAAACACAAACACCCATACAGACCCATTCTCTCGCTATCTCTCACACAAAGTCACAAACACCCATACAGACCCATTCTCTCTCTACACACAAAGACACAAACACCCATACAGACCCATTTCTCTCTATCTCACACACAAGGACACAAACACCCATACAGACTCATTCTTTCTCTATCTCTTACACAAAGACACAAACACCCATACAGACCCATTCTCTCTCTATCTCTCACACAAAGACACACCCAAAGCCACTCTCTATCTCTTACACAGCAAACACCCATACAGCCATTCTCTCATCTCTATCTCATCTCTTACACAAAGGACACAAACACCCATACAGACTCATTCTTTCTCTATCTCTTACACAAACACACAAACACCCATACAGACCCATTCTTTCTCTATCTCTTACACAAAACGCAAACACAAACACCCTATACACAAAGCAGACCCATTCTCTATCAGTCGCACAAGGACACAAACACACACATATATACAAAACACACACACACATGCTCTCTATCTCTCACACGAAAACACAAAGACGCACACAGACACGACTTCCATCTCTCACACAAGGACACAAACAGACTCACACACTCTCTCTTTTTCTGACACAAACATATGAAAACACACACACACTCTGCATCTCTCTTGCAAAGACACAAACACAGATACACACCCAGTCTCCTTCTATCTCTCACCCAAGGACACAAACACACATACATGCACTCCTCTATCTCTCACACAAAGACTCGAACACAAGCACATACTCTCTCTATCTCTAACACAAACACACATACACACATACACACTCAACCATTCTCTCTGTGTCTCACACGACATAAACACACATATAAGCATACTCTCTCTGTCTCTCACACAAGGGCACAAATGCACTTACACACACAGTTGCTTTCTTTCTCTTTCACAAAGACACACACACACATATTTTCTCTATCTCTCTTACAAAGACACAAACACATATACAAACCCGTTCTCTCTCTATCTGCCACATAACAACTAAAATACAAACACACACAGTCTCTCTATCTCTGACACAAGCACACAAACACACATACATAGCCACTCTCTCTCTATCTCTGACACAAGCACACAAACACACATACATAGTCAGTTTCTCTGTATCTCTGATACAAACACACAAACACATGTACAGCCACTTCCTCTCTATCTCTAACACAAAAACGCACAAACACATACACAGCCACATTTCCTCCATCTCTGACACAAACACACAAACACACATACACACAAACTCACTATCTCTATCTCTTACTTACGGACAAAACACAAATACACACACACCACACACTCTCTATCTCTTATGCAAAGACACAGAGACAGACACACACTATCTCTATCTCTCATACGAAGACACAAACACAGAGACAGACACACACTATTTCTATCTCGCACACAATGACACAAACATACACACAGTGTTTCTGTCTGACACAAGAACACAAACACACATACATAGTCACTCACTCTCTATCTCTGCCACAAACACATACACGGTCACTCTTTCTCTATGTCTGATACAAGCACATAAACACATATACATACAACCTCACTCTCTATCTTTCACACAAACACACATTCATAGTATCACTCTCTCTCTATCTCTGACATAAACATACAAATACATATACACACCCACCTTCTCTATCTCTGACAAGGTCACCAGCACATCCACACGCACTCTCTATCTCTCACACAAGGCCACAAACACACATACACACTCGCACTCTCTATCTCTATCTCACACAAAAACATACATACACAAACACTATCTCTATTGTTCACACAAGGACACAAACACACATGCACGCACTCCTCTATTTCTCACACAAGGACTCAAACACAGACACACACTCTCTCTATCTCTGACACAAACACACAACCACAAACACACACCCAGTCTCTCTCTTTAGCTCTCACACAATGCCACAACACACATACACACACACTCTCTCTATCTTTCTCACAAGGGCACAAACACACTTACACACACACATTCGTTCTCTATCTCACACACAGATACACACACACACACACACTTTCTGTCTCTCTTACCAAGACACAAACACAGATACACATCCATTTTCTCACTATCTCGCACTCAAGGATACAAATATACACACGCACAGGCTCTCTATCTCTGACATAAGCACAATACATAGTCACTCTCTCTCTATCTCTGGCACAAACACACATACATATACACACTTCTCTCTCTATCTCTGACACAAATACACATACACACACGCTTTCTAACTCTCTTAGAATTACATACACACGGCTACACACCCATTCTTTCTCTATCCTGCACACAAGAACACAAATACATACACGCAGTCTCTTTATCTCTGACACAAGTGCACAAACACGCATACATAGCCACTCTCTTTCTATCTCTGACACAAACACATACACAGCCACTCTTTCTCTATCTGACACAAACACACATCCACATAATCTCTTAATGTGTCACACTAAGACACAAACATACATATTCACTCTCTCCAACTCTGACACAAACACACAAACACAGATACTCACACAAACACACATAAACAGCCACTCTCTCTATAGCTCCGACACAAATACACATACACACAGACATTCTCTCTCTATCTTTAACACAAACACACTTACAAAGTCACTTTCTGTCTACCTCTGACACAGACACAGAAAACACATAAACAGTCACTCTCTCTCTCTATCTCTGACACAAACACACATACACATACAATCACTCTCTATCTCTGGCAAAAAACAAACGTACACAGCCTCTCTCTCTCTCTCTCTGTCTCTCACACAAGGACACAAACACACATGCACAGCTACTCCCTCTCTCTATATCTCTCACACAAGGACACAAACACACACATCCATTCTCTCTCTTTATCTCTTCCACAAGGAAACCAACACACATACACATCCGCTCTCCGTCTCTCTCTCTCTCTCTCTCTCTCTCTCTCTCTCTCTCTCTCTCTCTCTCTCTCTCTCTCTCTCTCTCTCTCACACTCTCTCTCTCTCTCTCTCTCACATCCTCTCTCTCTCTCTCTCTCTCACTCTCTCTCTCTCTCACACATCTCTCTCTCTCTCTCTCTCACAAACACACAAAACACACACACGGATCTCTATCTCTGCCATAAACACACCAACACTCACACATTCAAATACAAACACACAGTCATCTCATCTCACACAACTCTCTCATCTCTGTCTCTCACACAATACACACACATACACAGCTACTTTCTCTCTCTATCTCTAACACAAACACACCATTTTATCTCACATACACAGTCACTCACTATCTCTATCTCTGCCATAAACACACAACACTCACACATTCTCTATCGTTCACAACAAACACACAGTCACTTTATCTCTATCTCTCACACAACACACATACAGTCATTTTATCTCTATCACTCACACAAACACACATACACAGTCACTCTCTCTCTATCTCTCACACAAACACACATACACAGCCACTCTATCTCTATCTCTCACACAAACACACATACACAGCCACTTTATCTCTATCTCTCACACAAACACACATACACAGTCACTTTCGTCTATCTCTCACACAAACACACATACACAGTCACTCTATCTCTATCTCTCACACAAACACACATACACAGCCACTTTATCTCTATCTCTCACACAAACACACATACACAGTCATTTCATCTCTATCTCTCACACAAACACACATACACAGTCACTTCTCTCTATCTCTCACACAAACACACATACACAGTCACTTTATCTCTATCTCTCACACAAACACACATACACAGCCATTTTATCTCTATCTCTCACACAAACACACATACACAGTCACTTTATCTCTATCTCTCACACAAACACACATACACAGCCACTTTATCTCTATCTCTCACACAAACACACATACACAGCCACTTCTATCTCTATCTCTCACACAAACACACATACACAGCCACTTTATCTCTATCTCTCACACAAACACACATACACAGCCACTCTATCTCTATCTCTCACACAAACACACATACACAGCCACTTTATCTCTATCTCTCACACAAACACACATACACAGCCACTTCTATCTCTATCTCTCACACAAAACACACACAGCCACTATCTCTATCTCTCACACAAACACACATACACAGCCACTCTATCTCTATCTCTCACACAAACACACATACACAGTCACTTTATCTCTATCTCTCACACAAACACACATACACAGTCACTCTATCTCTATCTCTCACACAAACACACATACACAGCCACTCTATCTCTATCTCTCACACAAACACACATACACAGTCACTTTATCTCTATCTCTCACACAAACACACATACACAGTCACTCTATCTCTATCTCTCACACAAACACACATACACAGTCACTCTATCTCTATCTCTCACACAAACACACATACACAGCCACTCTATCTCTATCTCTCACACAAACACACATACACAGCCACTCTATCTCTATCTCTCACACAAAACACACATACACAGCCACTCTATCTCTATCTCTCACACAAACACACATACACAGTCACTCTATCTCTATCTCTCACACAAACACACATACACAGCCACTCTATCTCTATCTCTCACACAAACACACATACACAGTCACTCTATCTCTATCTCTCACACAAACACACATACACAGTCACTCTATCTCTATCTCTCACACAAACACACATACACAGTCACTCTATCTCTATCTCTCACACAAACACACATACACAGTCACTCTATCTCTATCTATCACACAAACACACATACACAGTCACTCTATCTCTATCTCTCACACAAACACACATACACAGTCACTCTATCTCTATCTCTCACACAAACACACATACACAGTCACTCTATCTCTATCTCTCACACAAACACACATACACAGTCACTCTATCTCTATCTCTCACACAAACACACATACACAGTCAGCCTCTATCTCTATCTCTCACACAAACACACATACACAGCCACTCTATCTCTATCTCTCACACAAACACACATACACAGCCACTTTATCTCTATCTCTCACACAAACACACATACACAGCCACTTTATCTCTATCTCTCACACAAACACACATACACAGCCACTCTATCTCTATCTCTCACACAAACACACATACACAGCCACTCTATCTCTATCTCTCACACAAACACACATACACAGCCACTTTATCTCTATCTCTCTCACAACAAAAACACATACACAGCCACTTTATCTCTATCTCTCACACAAACACACATACACAGCCACTTTATCTCTTATCTCTATCAGCCACACAATCTCTATCTCTCACACAAAAACACATCTATCTCTATCTCTCTACACAAACACACATACACAGCTATCACTCAAAAACACATACACAGCCACTCTATCTCTATCTCTCACACAAACACACATACACAGCCACTTTATCTCTATCTCTCACACAAACACACATACACAGTCACTCTATATCTATCTCTCACACAAACACACATACACAGTCACTCTATCTCTATCTCTCACACAAACACACATACACAGCCACTCTATCTCTATCTCTCACACAAACACACATACACAGCCACTTTATCTCTATCTCTCACACAAACACACATACACAGCCACTTTATCTCTATCTATCACACAAACAAACACACATACACAGCCACTTTATCTCTATCTCTCACACAAACACACATACACAGCCACTTTATCTCTATCTCTCACACAAACACACATACACAGCCACTTTATCTCTATCTCTCACACAAACACACATACACAGCCACTCTATCTCTATCTCTCACACAAAAACACATACACAGCCACTTTATCTCTATCTCTCACACAAACACACATACACAGCCACTACACAGTATCTCTATCTCTCACACAAACACACATACACAGCCACTCTATCTCTATCTCTCACACAAACACACATACACAGTTACTTTATCTCTATCTCTCACACAAACACACATACACAGTTATTCTCTATCTCTATCTCTCACACAAACACACATACACAGTCACTCTATCTCTATCTCTCACACAAACACACATACACAGTCAGTCTCTCTCTCTATCTCTCACACAAACACACATACACAGTCACTATCTCTATCTCTCACACAAACACACATACACAGTCACTCTCTCTATCTCTCACACAAACACACATACACAGTCATCTCTCTCTCTATCTCTCACACAAACACACATACACAGTCACTCTCTCTCTCTATCTCTCACACAAACACACATACACAGTCACTCTCTCTCTATCCCTAAGACAAACACACCAACACACATACTCTCAAACACACTCTCTATCTCTCACACAAACACACATACACAGTCATTCTCTCTCTATCTCTCACACAAACACACATACACTCACTTTACTCTCTATCTGTCACACAAACACACATACACAGTCACTCTCTCTCTATCTCTCACACAAACACACATACACAGTCTCTCTCTCTCTCTACTCTCTGACATCAACACACTAACACTCACACACTCTCTATCTCTCACACAAACACACATACACAGTCACTCTCTCTCTATCTCTGACATAAACACACTAACACTCACACACTCTCTATCTCTCACACAAACACACATACACAGTCACTCTCTCTCTATCTCTCACACAACACACTAAAGTCACACATACACAGTCACTCTCTCTCTATCTCTCACACAAACACACATATCTCTGACAGTTATCTCTAACACAAACACACATCTCTCTCTCTCTATCTCTCACACAAACACACATACACAGTCACTCTCTCTCTCTATCTCTCACACAAACACACATACACAGTTATTCTCTCTCTATCTCTCACACAAACACACATACACAGCCACTCTCTCTCTCTACCTCTCACACAAACACATATACACAGTCACTCTCTCTCTCTCTATCTCTCACACAAACACACATACACAGTCACTCTCTCTATCTGACTAAACACACTAACACACACACTCTATCTCTCACACAGTCATACTCACAGTCTCTCTCTCTATCTCTCACACAAACACACATACACAGTCATTCTATCTCTATCTCTCATACAAACACACATACACAGTCTCTCTCTCTCTCTCTCTATCCCTAACACAAACACACCTACACAGTCACTTTTTCTCTATCTCTCACACAAACACACATACACATCATCACTCTCTCTCTCTCTCTCTCCATCTCTCACACAAACACACATACACAGTCACTCTCTATCTCTCTCTCTATCTCTCACACAAACACACATACACACTCACTCTCTCTCTATCTCTCACAAAAACACACATACACAGTCATTCTATCTCTATCTCTCACACAAACACACATACACAGTCACTCTCTCTCTCTGTCTCTCACACAAACACACACACACACTCTCTCTCTCTCTATCTCTCACACAAACACACATACACAGTCACTCTTTCTCTACCTCTCACACAAACACACATACACAGTCACACTCTCTCTCTCTACCTCTCACACAAACACACATACACAGTCACTCTTTCTCTATCTCTCACACAAACACACATACACAGTCACTCTCTCTCTCTACCTCTCACACAAACACACATACACAGTCACTCTCTCTCTATCCCTCATACATAGACAATCTCTCTCTCTCTATCCCTCACACAAACACACATACACAGTCACTCTCTCTCTCTTTATCCCTCACACAAACACACATACACAGTCACTCTCTCTCTATCTCTCACACAAACACACATAGACACACACTCTCTCTATCCCTCACACAAACACACATACACAACCACTCTCTCTCTAACGCAAAAACACCTACACACACATTTTCTATCTCTTAGGCAAACACACATGCACACACATTTTCTCTTTCTGTCTGTATGTGTCTGTCTGTTTGTACTGCAACATTCATGACCCTTTGACCTTTCTTGATAATAATAATCATAACAACAGTATTACATAATAGAAATCACTTTTTTCTACTTCACAGCTGATTCAAGACAAGAAATCTTTAGTGTGGAATTACGACACATCAAAGATTTGAAGATCCGTGAATTCACAAAAGTCTCTGAGTTTGTTGAAGCCTTTGTCCCCAACAGCACATTTGATGAGAGAGATTGTGTGTTCAGGCCTACACAAAGTGGTGTGTATGGGCTGAACGTGTATGTCAGGCAATGTGGTCAAGGTGAAATGAATGTGTACTTAGATGACGGTGATGTAAGACTCTACTACTACAATACATTTATTGGTAGAACAAGGGGAGACTGTGACTCTGTTAGCAGGTTTTCATCTTGCCCCTTGTAGCAGGGGAAGAGTTTTATGTGAAGGTTTTGGCTGTGAAAGGAAAACCAGGGGTGTCGTGTTGTGATTTCAGTGGCTTTCTCATATCACAGTAAGCCAACTCTTCACCTTCCTAGCTTGTCTCACCACTCATCACAAGACAGTGAACACGGGGTTTGCGGCCAACTGGATGCCCACCAGTGAGTTCTGGTACCCATGGTCACCGAGGCAAGCTAGGTCAAGGTCAGCAGTTGGTTTTCTTTGGGAAAGGGAAAGTTACTGTTTGGAAATGTCTGCGTTGTTTGACATATGAAACATTGTATGTAACGTAGACTCTTACGTCTAGAAAATTAGATCTAGGTTTAGACTTTAGACCTACAATTCTTAAATTAGATCTAGGTTTAGACTTTAGACCTACAATTCTTAAATTAGATCTAGGTTTAGACTTAAGACCTACAATTCTTAAATTAGATCTAGGTTTAGACTTTAGACCTACAATTCTTAAATTAGATTTAGAAATTTAGATCTAGACATTAGACTTAAAATTTCAAAATTAGATCTAGAAATTTAGATCTAGACATTAGACTTAAAATTTTAAAATTAGATCTAGAAATTTAGATCTAGACATTAGACTTAAAATTTTAAAATAGATCTAGATCTAGAAATTTAGATCTAGACATTAGACTTAAAATTTTAAAATTAGATCTAGAAATTTAGATCTAGACATTAGACTTTGAATTTTAAAATGTATATCTAGAAATTTAGATCTAGACATTAGACTTATAATTTGAAAATTAGATCTCGAAATTTATATTTAAACATTAGATATAGAATGGGGTAATGTCAACAAGGCAATTATATCAGGACAGCTAGTCAGCTCTGTTTGGTGTGTCTGTTAAATATTCTCTTCATTTCAATTAAAAATGTTGTTTAGACTTGAGATCTAGAATTCCATCCTTCATGGTCACTCTTAAAATATACAACTAAACATTTGATTCCATGATTTAACGGTCAATGTAGGTCTTAAGTCTACATCTAGGTCTAGTTTTCCAGATGGAAGAGTCTAGGTTAGATTGTTTGTCAAGTACACACCTCCTTATACACAGAAACACTAGGAGAGGCAGAGAGAGAGAGAGAGAGAGAGAGAGAGAGGAGAGAGGAGAGAAGGAGGGAGGGAGGAGAGAGGAGGGAGGGGAGAGAGAGAGAGGGAGGGAGAGAAAGAGAGAGAGAGAGAGACAGGAGAGAGAGAGAGAGAGAGAGAGAGGGAGAGAGAGAGGGAGGGAGAGAGAGAGAGAGAGGGAGCGACACAGAGAGAGAGAGAGAGGGAGAGAGAGAGAGAGAGGGAGGGAGAGAGAGAGAGGGAGCGAGAGAGAGAGAGAGAGAGGGAGCGAGAGAGAGAGAGAGAAAGGGCGACAGACAGAGAGAGAGAGAGGGAGCGACAGACAGAGAGCGAGAGAGAAAGAGAGAGAGAGAGAGAGGAGGGAGGGAGGGAGGGAAAGGGAGCGACAGGGAAAGAGAGAGAGACAGAGAGGGAGGAAGGGAGAGAAGAGAGAGAAGGGAGCGAGAGAGAGAGAGACAGAGAGAGGGAGGGAGGGGAGGGAGGGAGGAGAGAGAGAGAGAGGGAGCGAAAGAAAGAGAGAGAGAGGGAGGGAGGAGAGGGAGCGAGGGAAAGAGAGAAGGGAGGGAGGGAGAGAGAGAGAGAGAGAGAGAGAGAGAGAGAGAGAGAGGGAGGGAGGAGAGAGGAACGACAGGGAAAGAGAGAGAGAGAGAGAGTTAAATCTACAAAGATGTACAGTGCTGGGAGGAAAGGTGGTAAAGAATATGAGAAAGGTTTGCCCACCCTTTGCACAAGCCGCCACTGTTGTTACTGATCCAGCCACGCTGGGACATATTTTGTCCCTGGGCCCAATGCCATGTAAAGTTTGTGTTATTTTTTATCTAAAGTGCCAAAACTACTTGCTATGTTTGTTTGTCTGTGTTTTCAATTCTTACTACACTTATGTCCGCCTAACATTTCGCCTCTTGGGAAATTGAAAAGGCCGAATGTTAGCTCGACCGTGATCTTAGGCGGACCTGTAAAATCACTTCTCACTCTGTAACAGATGAGTCTATTCTTCGCACATTGAGACCCAACACCTCATATCTTATTGGATTCTACAAAGGTTCATTGATGACGCGTAGGTAACAGCCGGTTTTCTAAAAACTTGGCTGACTGACCAATCAGAAAGCTAGTTTTATATTTAAGCTTTACTTGAGCCAATGCTTGGGGGGAAAACCCCCAATGAAAATACATGTAGACACATTCTAAAGGCATTCCCCATCCACACGGAAAAGGCTGGCCTTCATGCCATGACAAAAGGTTGGCAGGAGGAACACGGCAAAATCCAGTCTTCGCGCTACAACTACAAGATTTGTTACGGCAGGATGGAAATAACAGGCTATCCCGCCGTGGATGCTAAGATGAGTGCCAGGCCGCGAGTATACAAAACTTGCATTATGCACAAATGGCTGTATTAATATCGTAATCAAGTTCATGAATGAGATGTCTCTTATTGGTAATCATTTGAAACAAATAGCATGCCGACGATACGGATAGTGAGAAAGTTATGTCAGGTCTGTTTCCCAAAAGTGGGATGTTAGCCAGACCAGGTGAGGCGTTAGGGGGCCAATTGGTATAGAAACAAGTTCTGTTTTTGAGAGAAGTGGGATCTTTGACGGCGGGATGTTAGGCGGCTACTACAGTACATGTACATTGTTTTTGTATTTTATTATTTTGTTAGGACATTGTATAGAGGGTGCCTCAAAACAAAACAGATAGCTGTTATAAATGATGTGAATTATTCTTCAACCCTGAACTCAATTACGATGATGTATTTATCATATACATAGAACATTCAAAGGCATACAAACCAATGTTTGAAAATGCAAAAATGACCAGAAACAGAAATAAAACATCTTTTGTAAGATAATCCATGTTAATACATAGAGTCTATTGTTAGAATCAATGTGACTCAAAACAAACAACAAATCTCCTCAAATTTATAGAAAATAAGCGAAGATGTATGCAATCTTCAGATAGACTGTCTCAAATTCAAATTTGAGCAATGGGGTAGGCAAAACTATTTTCAAGTTACTAATATTTCACTCGAGAAAGAGAGAGAGATGATCCATGCATCTTCGATTGGCCACAATGACATTTCACAACCTGATCTAATAGTAAAATCTAGCAAAACTCTTGCAATCAGGTTTCTCTTCATTTCCTCATACTTCTCAGCTCTTTGAGTGGTACAGGGTTATGAAAGACTTACGCTTCAGATATCCCAACGGAAAGGAGTCGCAGGGGTACAGATCGGGACTTTTGGAAGGCCATCCAATTGGTACTTTTCAAGATATTTATTCAGTGAGGTAGTCTATCACACGTATAGACTTAGTAGCATAACCTCATGACCACTTGTAACTAATGAGTGACAAAGGTTTTACCCCTCCGTTTACTTGGTCGTCTCCACTCCATATTGTGGTGTGCACAAAAATACATTTAGACCAGAAACACTCATAATCTTAAAACGAATGGTATACGCTCAATATTAAATTTAGGCCCATGATCTTTGGACACACAAAAGGCTTTCCATTGAACTAAAGTTTCATGTCAATAGTGGCACAGATAAATGGGTGTTGTACCTTGAAACAGATACCTTTTTTAGGACACCCTGTTTTGTATATTGCTGCTTAGGTATCTTAATCTATGCTTATGCTTACATGTATGTATGTTTATAGGCGTAGGTATATAGACATATATGTATGTAGGTGTACATTTAATGTATAATGAATTACATATGCTTATAGGTGTGTATATATGTGTATATTATTATGGGCGTGTGTATAATATTATGTCCATATTGGTACATGTATTTTGATGTATGATATTATTTATGCATAATATAACATATATTATATATTATTGATGTGTATAAATGTGCGAGTGTGTGTGTTAAATGTGTCCAGATGTCATATTATATATTACAAACTGAAGAATCATGTAGGGTTGACTTGAGTTGCTATTTATAATCATGGATTGTTTATAAAAACGTTATAGAATTTACTAAAACAAATTGAAAGTTAGGCCTCTGTCTACGGAAGTAGTTTGCAAAGAAAGATCCAGTTTGTCAGATGGAAATTCAAATTTACGACAAAGACATATAGGAAAGAGCCAGAAAAAGCCATTTTTTCATATTTTCTCTTCTCCTAATCACACTGTAATTGTGGAAAGCTCGAAATCCATAATAAGTACTGTTTTCTTTGCTCAAGTAATCAGGTATAGTGACATGGAGCAAGAAAGGCGTTTGTTGGGTTGCTGTGAAGATTTGGCTACATGTTCCTGATAGCAATTTGCGTACACTAAACTTATCTTAATAACGGCATCTAGAAGATACCGTCCAGCTGCATTCCAATTCATACTTTTGTTGTGACTGAATACATCAGTATGGTGCTGTAAATAAAATCTTGAAATCAATGACAAAAATATTATAGCCTTGTTGTAAGACCAGACACATGGGGGGGAATCCTGGACTGAATGACGAGTTGATTGGTGAGCCCTAGAACTTAAATTTCACTTAACAGGC
The DNA here is from genome assembly GCA_037039925.1 of Doris montereyensis. Classification (NCBI taxonomy): domain Eukaryota; kingdom Metazoa; phylum Mollusca; class Gastropoda; order Nudibranchia; family Dorididae; genus Doris; species Doris montereyensis. Next base: position 224,342 of record JAXRKP010000284.1, read on the forward strand.
ATATTATTGTTATACCTCAAGTGGTGGTAAGTGTGAATCTCATAAAAAAAACATTGAGTCAGTATTCGATACTGAGGGCATGCGAGTAGGCGTGAACGGCCCTATTGCAACTTTTAAAAATATAAAACCTGTTTAAAGAGGCCGCTTTGGGAATAAAAATGACGATGTATTGATAAAAGTAGAAGGGGAGACAATGAAAAATTTCTTATTTAAACGTTACATCTGATAGAACAATTTCAATTTCAGTAATGAAAAAGATTTTGAAATCGTTTCGAAGAGAACCTACATGTAAAATATGATTACGTTTAGTTTAGGGGCCTGACAACAGAACCTTTGATGTGCAAAGAGCAACCAGCTTAGAATTATAAACATGTACAGTATAGATTTAAACCTTGTATGTAGTTGAAACTTTTCAATGTAATTGGAACAGCACCTGCCTAGAAGTATTTTTGACGTTGTTGAACGATAATCTTCGAGAACAATGCTACGAAAGAAGGGCTTATACATTTCTATTTCTAGATAATACAAAGATGTAGGTAAATATAAAGATTTAGTTTGTGTTTTGCATGTAAGCTTATGCGTCTGTAGTGTAACTGTAAACAACTTATGTAAACAATTTATCTATTATATTATATATATTGGGTGAGGGAACAAAGAAAGTTTTTAAATTTGGTCGTCTATATCTTGTTGTTTAATTTCACAGTTTATTACTAAAGACGAAAAGCCACTAATGAGTCCTGACTTTAATTCTTAAATCCTATTGATTACACCTTATTAGAATCGCTACCCAAAAACGTTTAAAATTGTCGTTTGCACGTTTTCACAGAACCAGAATTAAAGGATGCTATAAAAGAAGCTTGGGAAAAGATAATGATTGAAAACAATAGTAAGGCAACTTTTTATGGACTACGCACGGCTGTGAAAAGATGGTGACTCAACAGATCATTTAATAAATTAAATGGGTCAAATTTGTACATCAAACCAACCACTTGATTAAATGGAAATTTCCTACAATTATGTAACACATGTTGAACTAAATATGGTATGATCTTCAACACCAATTGTGTCTTAATTGTTGAGTTACAAATATTCAATGGTCGGAACATGTTTTTCTTCCACTCACCCGATGTAGGCTATAAATAGCACATCCAGTCATCAATCTGTTCCTTTGATTTCATATTTTGTTGAGTATTTTATTTCTACAAAGTGTATGAAACTTTTGAAACTGTTTTGTTCCCTTTTGTACACAATGGGAGGATTTGGGCATAGTATGTAGCATATTATACTATATTATTATATGATATAATATAATGCAGGTTTATATTATAATGTGTGTGTGTGTGCGTGCGTCTGTTGTGTACAATTTGGTTATATATACCAGTGTGCACAATAATGGCATTTCTTTATGGAGATAATAAAGTCATCTTAATCCGCATGTCCTGTCTTTTTTTTATTTTAACAATTATTGTATTGTATTATCATGTGGTGCTTGTGCGGCACATAAGGCCGAAGTCTGGTTGCTGGCTTCCTTTCGGCTTTGGACCTCACCCATCATTGGCACAGACAGTGTTCTGCATCGCCAGTCCAGTCTGGATTTGTTGAGCTGTGGATCCAGAACTGTGTGTGTAAGTGTAAGTCTTTCCTTCACCTGTATCCTTATATTTTGATCAATTGTCGGTTTCTGTAATATTTTACAGTTATAGTTAACGCAATGCCTAACCCCCATCCTGGAGGACCAAGATTTATTTTGGAAATTCATTCATCATAGACAGATAGCTTTCCCAAGCTCATGAGCCCTGTCTGTCCATGACTTGAAATAAATCGAGTTTTCCTTCTCCGAGACAAACTCCTTTTCCAGCTTAACAAGCTCTGTCCACCCGGGGAGAGGTTATAAACATGCCTCGGTTTCGCCAGTTTAGTGTTAGTCACCTCACAGTCACCGGCCATTTAGACATTTAGAGCATTTTCTAAGGGCTGAGTTCCCACTCTGCAGCCCCACGCTGTCCTCACTAGCTAACGTGACTGCTTATTCGTATCCGCAACCCAGGGACTCGTCTGGTAGGAGATTTTCGCCCCTGGCAGATGTCCTGTCTTTCACTTTCACTAATTGTTTCAAGGCCGTTGTGGTCCATGGAGCTGGATCTTATCCTGGTATCTGTAGTCTTGAACGGAAGGGGATATGATTCACTGATAAGTATGGAAACGGGTGTAGTGTTGTTAGTGTAAAATGTCTTTGTCAAAGAACACAACTTTGGGCCTAGCAGGATTGGATCCTAGGAACACAGTCCAGCAGCCTAAACATTTCACCATCAATATCCATTACTACCCATTTACTACACTGACAACGAACCATTCCTTTAGATTTGTTTGTGCTCTACCTGAATTAAAGCCACACTTCTTAATATGGCATGTTGAATGTTTGGTATGTCACCATACTAAGTATGAGGGAACCCTTCAGCCGGCCGGGGGAGGAGGAGCAGGAGAAGAAGGGGACAGTGAAGAAGAAAAAGGAGACGAAAGAGGAGAAGGTGGGAGACTGGGAAACTGGAAGAGGATGAGAAGAAGAAAAAGAAGATACAAATGAAGGACAGAGAGGATGAGAAGAAGAACAAAGAAAAGGGAAGGAAGTGAAGAGGAGTAATATGAGTATGACGACTGCAAAGAAAAATTAAAACACTAGTTTTAGTATGAGATAAAGAAGATGAAGAAAAAAACGGAGAAGAAGAAGAGAATAACAATAAGAATCAAGAAGACAAAGAGTAAAGGTAAAAAGAAAGGGAGACAAAGAAGAAAAGGAAGAAGAAAAAAGAGAAGGAGAAATAGAAAACGAAGAGATTGAAGGAGAAAAAGAAGAACAAGATGAGGATGAAGAGGAGGAAGAAGACAGAAGAAACAGGAGGAGGAGGAAAAGGAGAATAAGAATAAGATGATGATGAAGAAGAAGGACAAGTAAACAAGTAGCCAAAGGGGATAACAATAAGAAGAAAACGAAGAAGATAAAGGAGGATGATAAGTAATAAAAGAATGAAAGAAACATTAACAAGACAAAGAATGAGGTTGGCCTGTAGAGGAGAAGAAGAGGAAAACTATGAACGCGTAGAAGAACAGAAACATAAGGAAATGAGGGAGAAGGCGAAAACAGGAGGAAAAGTAATAAGGAAGAGGAGGAAAAGAAGAGGCAGGGAGGAGAAGATGAAGGAGGAAGCGGAGAGCGAGGAAAAGGAGGGTGAACAGGAGACGAAGAAGAAAAGGAGGAAGACTAAGATTAGGATTATTTTAAGAAAAATGAAATGAAGAAGTTTGAAAATGTAGTGAGGGGGGTGGGACAAGGAGCAGTATTAAACGATGAAGAAAAAGGAGAAGACCATGAAAAGAAAAAGAAGACGAAAAAGAAGAACAACAAGAGACTATTACTATTACGGTAGTATTATAGTATTAAGACAGACTTCTCGTGTGTCTGTTAATAAGACTATTAGTATTGTAGTATTACGACAGACTTCTCGTGTGTCTGTTAATAGGACTAATAGTATTATAGTATTAAGACAGACTTCTCGTGTGTCTGTCAATAGGACAAGCAGTTGCTTAATCTTTCAACAAAAATATTTCAAAGTTTAGACATGATTCCCTTGGAGATGAACATGTGACAACCCACTTTGCATATTGTAACGCCCACTTTCTTTTAGGTCTTACTCAAACGACACAAGAAGCACTTAAGGAGGTGGAGGAGCAGGTGTGTAAAGATGAAGATTAACCCGATGGACTTGGGAGGGATCTGCTGAAATAATGTTCATCATACTCCTACTGTTATCTTTGTTCTCATAGTAAACATTTGCATTTCTATTGTGTCTAGTGTCAATAGAACAAACTGCTGTTAAATCCTATCGATGTTTGTGTTTAGTAGTAAAGCTTTGTACTTCTAGTGTCAATAGAACAAACTGTTGCTGAAACCCACCGCTGTTTGTGTTTAGTAGTAAAGCTTTGTACTTCTAGTATGACTGTCAATAGAACAAACTGTTGCTGAAACCCATCGCTGTTTGTGTTTAGTAGTAAAGTTTGTACTTCTAGTGTGATTGTCAATAGAACAAACTGTTGCTGAATCCCATCGCTGTTTGTGTTTTAGTAGTAAAGCTTTGTACTTCTAGTGTGACTGTCAATAGAACAAACTGTTGCTGAATCCCATCGCTGTTTTTGTTTAGTAATAAAGCTTTGTACTTCTAGTGTGACTGTCAATAGAACAAACTGTTGCTGAAACCCATCGCTGTTTGTGTTTAGTAGTAAAGCTTTGTACTTCTAGTATGTCTAGTGTCAATAGAACAAACTGTTGCTGAAACCCATCGCTGTTTGTGTTTAGTAGTAAAGCTTTGTACTTCTATTGTGATTGTCAATAGAACAAACTGTTGCTGAAACCCATCACTGTTTGTGTTTTTTAAAGCTTTGTACTTCTTTGACTGTCAATAGAACAAACTGTTGCTGAAACCCATCGCTGTTTGTGTTTTGTAGTAAAGCTGTGTACTTCTAGTGTGACTGTCAATAGAACAAACTGTTGCTGAAACCCATCGCTGTTTGTGTTTAGTAGTGCTTTGTACTTCAAAATTGTCAATAGAACAAACTGTTGCTGAAACCCATCGCTGTTTGTGTTTTTGTAGTAAAGCTGTGTACTTCTAGTGTGACTGTCAATAGAACAAACTGTTGCTGAAACCCATCGCTGTTTGTGTTTAGTAGTAAAGCTTTGTACTTCTATTGTGACTGTCAATAGAACAAACTGTTGCTGAAACCCATCGCTGTTTGTGTTTAGTAAGAGATAGACGGCAACCCCTGCTGTAAAGTTAAACGTTCTGTGCAGTGCGGGAAGTCGGTAATCCAGAAGCAAGGTGTCGGCCTCTCAACCAAGAGATAGTGGGTTCGAGCCCGGCCAACCGTTGAAACATTTCCTTTTGAAACTGGGCATATAAACAAGGCATTTGGTGAACAAATTTCCACCCAAACGGGCATTTGTTGATCAAATTCGCCAAACACGGGCATTTATTGATCAAATTCGACCAAAACGGGCATTTGTTCATCAAGTCCCCCCCCTCCCACTCCAAAAGGGACATTAGTTGATCAAATTTCCCCCAATACGGCCATGTGTTGATCAAATTTCCCTCAATACGGCCATTTGTTGATCAAATTTCCCCCAATACGGCCATTTGTTGATCAAATTTCTCCCAATACGGCCAGTTTTATCAAATTTCTCCCAATACGGCTGTTTGTTGATCAAGTTTCCCCAATACGGCCATGTTTTATCAAATTTCCCTCAATACGGCCATTTTTTATGAAATTTCCCTCAATACGGTCATTTTTTATCAAATTTCTCCCAATACGGCCATTTGTTGATCAAGTTCCCCCAATACGGCCATTTGTTGATCAAGTTTCCCCAATACGACCATTTTGTATCCAATTTCCCTCAATACGGCCATTTGTTGATCACATTTCCCTCAATACGGCCATTTGTTGATCAAGTTCCCCCTATACGGCCATTTGAATAACATGAGTTTATTCCCCTTACTTTAGCTAACTTTCGATGATGAATAAATCTGAAGGTGTTTCCTTTGATCGCAAAGCCGCTATGCCTGTGGCTTTTGAGCGACTTCGATGCAACACTACTTTAACGACACGGGGA
>JAXRKP010000284.1:235000-246990 GCA_037039925.1 Doris montereyensis
CCTTTGGCGTCTCACTGTTGAGTTAAAGGATTGGTTCAGTCAACAAAGACCTAAGACAGGAGATTGGACGGATTCGGCTCCATCACAGCAAAGCTTTGACAACAACAAACAACAAACAATGAGATGTTTTTCGTAAAGCTGTAATGAAATTTTAGCCAAAACTTTGACACCACAAATAACTGTGTGGTGAACGGTTATATTGTTGTAAAGGTGGTGAAAGGAGCAAATGTTCAGGTGAAGTAAGTTTAGTGTAAAAGGTAATGTCAAGTTGGTGTAAAGGGGGTGAAAGGAACAAATGTTCAGGTGTGTAAGTTTAGTGTAAAAGGAATGTCAAATGTTGAAAGGAACAAATGAATTTGTGTAAGTTTAGTGTAAAAGGTAATTTCAAGTTGGTGTAAAAGGGGTGAAAGGAACAAATGTAAATTTCAGTGTAAAGGGAGGAAAAGAGTAATTTTAAGTTTGTACAAAAGTGGTGAAAGACGCAAAGTTCAATTGGTATAAGGTAAGGAAATGAGTCATGCTAGGTTGGTACAAAAATGAGGAAATGAGACATGCTAAGTTGGTATGAAGGTAAGGAAATGAGTCATGCTAAGCTGGTATAAAGGTAAGGAAATGAGTCATGCTAAGTTGGTATAAAGGTGAGGAAATGAGTCCTGCTAAGTTGGTACACAGGTGAGGAAATGAGTCATGCTAAGTTGGTATAAAGGTAAGGAAATGAGTCATGCTAAGTTGGTATAAAGGTGAGGAAATGAGTCATGCTAAGTTGGTATAAAGTTAAGGAAATGAGTCATGCTAAGTTGGTATAAAGGTGAGATATAAATGAGTAAATTGATGTAAGTTTGGGAAAAGAGTAATTTCTATTAAATATAAAGTTATCTGGTTGAAAGATATAATACTAAGCTAGGGTAAATGTGATGTAATAGGGGAGTGGGGCAATGTTCAGTAAGTGTAAATTTGTTATAAGGTTAACGTTAAGTTGGTGTAAAGCTAGTGTAAATGTGATATAATGAGGAGGGAGGGGCAATGTTCAGAAAGTGCAAATTTGTTATAAGGTTATCGTTAAGTTGGTGTAATCAAACGCCCCACCCCGACCATCCCCTCACATCCATAGACACACACCCACACACACATACACACAGGTCCCAAAATATGCAGATGACAATATTTTACACGTTTACATCCCTTACACACAACATACACAAATATTAAACACCACATACACATACATTCTGTAGTTGTGGATACACACATACATGGAAATAACAAAATCATACACACATAACAGTCATGGTGCACACATACACACAAATACACACACATAGGGACACATACACATATACACACATACACACTACACACGTTCACACACACACATACACACACGTTTTCCCCACACATAGTGCAAATGATACACACATGGGAGTACACAACACTGCGTCACATACACATACATATTGTTATCACCTGTTCCACACATACACACATACACACACATACACACACACACACATAAACACACACATAAACACTAATCACACACACACACACTGAACACACATAAACACAGTCAAAGCGACACACACACACACACTGCACACAACGGTGATCGGGGCATGGCCACACCTTGTTGTTGGTGTTGTTGTTGTTGTTGTTCGTGAGATATCAAGAACCGTTCTCTCCGTGTCAGTCCATTCATTAAACCTCTACCTTACAACGTGAAACCACGCGCGTTGGTTTTCACTCTCTACGCTTGTGTTTCTACATTCACTGTTCAGTTTGTCGACATTTTCAAAGACTGTAAATTTACTGTAAATGTGATATAATACGGGGGGGGGCACATCTAGTATGTGTAAATTTGTTATAAGGGTAACGTTAAGTTGGTGTAAAGTTAGTGTAAATGAGATATAATAAGGGGGGGCAATGTTTGGTAAGTGTAAATTTGTTCTAAGGGTAATACTATATGTTGACATAAATGTTAGTGTAAATGAGATATAATAGGGGTGGGCAATGTCATTCAAAAAGTGTAAATTTCTTTAAGGTAACGTTAAGTTGAAAATGTAAAGTTAGTGTAAATGAGATATAATAGGGGGGTGGGCAATGTTTGGTAAGTGTAAATTTGTTCTAAGGGTAACGTTAAGTTGATGTAAAGTTAGTGTAAATGAGATATAATCGGGGTGGGCAATGTTTGGTAAGTGTAAATTTGTTCTAAGGATAACGTTAAGTTGGTGAATAAAGTTAGTCTTAAATATCAATGATTGAGGTGGTGATGTGGGCATATTTTTAATACCTAACAGGGAAATGTAACATAATATGGAGGCTGTTAAGTGTTGTACCTGGGAACACGTACATGATGCTAATAGCTAACAGGATTTTATAAAGAAGTCAAATATGTTTCTAGAAGAAAACAAGATACAGTAATATGTAACACGTCAAATTATATAATATACCCTATGCTAATACCTAACATATACATATATGCTAATACCTAACAACCGTACCAGAATACTAATACAGTACTAACTTTTTTCGTACCAGTTGACTCAATACCTCAACCAAACGTACATGAGTTGCTAACAGGCTAACACGTCGCAAGATGCTAATACCTAACACGTACCAGATGCTAATATCTAACACGTACATGATATACTAATACCTAACACGTACAAGATGCTAATACCTAACACGTACATGATGCTAATACCTAACATGTACATGATAAAAATACCTCAACACCGTAGTTGTGGATGTTAATACCTAACATGGTACCAGATAATAGCTAACACGTACGATGAGTACTAATACCTACACGTACATGATGCTAATACCTAACACGTCCCAACATGATACTAATACCTAACACGTACATGATACTAATACTAACACGTACCAGATGTTAATACCTAACACGTACCATGATGATTAATACCTAACACTTACATGATGCTAATACCTTTTAACACGTATGTAAAGACGAATACCTAACACGTACATGATACTAATACCAACACGTACATGATGCTAATACCTAACACGTACAGATGCTAATACCTAACACGTACATGATGCTAATACCTAACACGTACATGATGCTAATACCTAACACATACACACACATGATACTAATACCTAACACGTACATGATGCATTAATACTTAACACACATCTGTCATGATGCTAATACCTACACACGTACATGATGCTAATACCTAACAATGTACATGATGCTAATATCCTAACACGTACATGATGCTAATACCCAACACGTACATGATGCTAATATAATCAACACGTACATGATGCTAATACCTAACACGTACATGATGCTAATACCTAACATTTACATGATGCTAATACCTAACATTTGTGTATACAATGATGCTTAATACCTAACATTACATCATGCTAATACCTAACATTTACCTGAAAATAATCCCGACTACCAGAACATTTACATGATGCTAAAATTCAATCCTAACTTTACGTACAGATACTAATACCTAACACGTACATGATGCTAATACCTAACACGTACATGATGTCTAATACTTCTAATCTATTACTACATGATACTAATACCTAACATCGTACATTAGATGCTAATACCCTAACAGCGTACATAGATGCTAATACCTAACACATCAAGGCATGATCTTATTAATACCTAACACGTACATGATGCTAATACTCTAATTTTGGTATACAAGATGCTAATACCTAAGACGCACATGATACCTGGAATACCTAAACGTACCAGATACTAATACGACTAACTTCGTACATGATGCTAATACCTAACACGTACATGATGCTAATACCTAACACGTACATGATACTAATACCTAACACATGTAACATGATGCTAATACCTAACACGTACATGATGCTAATACCTAGCACGTACCAGATGCTAATACCAAACACGCATACATGATGCTAATACCTAACACGTACATGATGCTAATCATATTAACAAAAAGTACATGATGCTAATACCTAACACTTTTTCTACCAGATGCTAATACCTAACATGTACCAGATGCTAATACCTAACACGTACATGATGCTAATACCTAACACGTACCAGATACTCTCAATACCCAACACGTACCAGATGCTAATACCTAAACTCTGTACATGATGCTAATACCTAACATGTACATGATGCTAATACCTAACACGTACCAGATACTAATACCTAACACGTACATGATGCTAATACCTAACACTACATGATGCTAATACCACCTATTTCTTCTTTTCACTTTCCTATATTTTTAAATTACCTAACACGTTCAGATACTAATACCTAACATGTACTCCTTATGTGATGCTAATACCTAACACGTACATGATGTCACTAATCACTAAACATGTACATTTTGCCCGAAATCTTGTCTTTGTAACTGTACATGATTTGCTATATTTAATACGTACTTCTCGACTACTACTACTAGCGCTTTACTCTGACACCTAATACATCTAACACGTACTGAAACATGATGCTAATACCTAACACGTGACTGATGCTAATACCTAACACGTACATGATGCTAATACCTAACACGTACAAGATGCTAATACCTAACACTCATGCCCCGATAATACCTTTGTAACACGTACATGAGTCTAATATCTAACTCTGTACTCTGTCTGTCTCTAATCTGTCTCTGTCTCTGTCCCTGTCTCTGTCTTTGCTATCTCTGTACCTGTAACTCTGTACCAGAGGTCTCACTATTTTGTATATAATTATTGTTATCACCAGATGCTATTTGGTATATAATCATTGTTATACTCATGATGCCTAATTTGGTATATAATTATTGTTATCACTCATGTGTAGATGCTAATATCTAATTATCGTTATCACAGATGCTAATACCTAACATTTGGTATATAATTATTGTTATAATACCTAACACGTAACATTGTTATGCTAATACCTAACTATTTTGTATATAATTATTGATGCTAATACCTAACATGTATATAATCATTGTTATCACTCATGTGTGTAGGCCTTACTATTTGGTATATAATCATCGTTTTCACTCATGTGTGTAGGCCTGACAATTTGCATAAAATTATTGTTATCACTCATGTAGGCCTGACAATTTGGTATATAATTATTGTTTTCACTCATGTGTGTAGGCCTGACTATTTGGTATATAATTTATTGTTATCACTCATGTGTGTAGGCCTGACTATTTGGTATATAATTATTGTTATCACTCATGTGTAGGCCTGACTATTTGGTATATAATTATTGTTATCCCTCATGTGTGTAGGCCTGACTATTTGGTATATAATTATTGTTATCACTTAGGTGTGTAGGCCTGCCTATTTGGTATATAATTATTGTTATCACTCAGGTGTATAGTCCTGACTATTTGGTATATAATTATTGTTATCTATCATGTGTGTAGTCCTGACTATTTGGTATATAATTATTGTTAACACTCGCGTGCGTAGTCCTGACTATTTGGTATAGAATTATTGTTTTCTGTCATCGTCGTGATGGCAATAGCCAATACGTACATGATGTTAATAGCCACCACGTACATGATGCTAATAGCCAATACGTACATGATGCTAATAGCCAATACGTATGATGTTAATAGCCAATACGTACATGATGCTAATATCTAACACGTACATGATGCTAATACCTAACACGTACATGATGCTAATACCTAACACGTACCAGATGCTAATACCTAACACGTACATGATGCTAATACCTAACACGTACATGATGCTAATACCTAACACGTACCAGATGCTAATACCTAACACACCAGATGCTAATACCTACATGATGCTAATACCTAACACGTCCAGATGCTAATACCAACATTACATGATGCTAATACCTAACACGTACATGATGCTAATACCTAACACGTACAGATGCTAATACCAACACGTACAGATGCTAATACCTAACACGTACATGATGCTAATACCTAACACGTCCATGATGCTAATACCTAACACGATGGTAATACCTAACACGTACATGATGCTAATACCTAACACGTACCAGATGCTAATACCTAACACGTACCAGATGCTAATACCTAACACGTACATGATGGTAATACCTAACACGTACATGATGCTAATACCTAACACGTACCAGATACTAATACCTAACACATACCAGATACTAATACCTAACACGTACCAGATACTAATACCTAACACGTACATGATGCGAATACCTAACACGTACCTGATGCTAATAGCTAACACGTACCAGATGCTAATACCTAACACGTACCAGATGCTAATACCTAACACGTACATGATGCTAATACCTAACACGTACAAGATACTAATACCTAACACGTACATGATACTAATACCTAACACGTACAAGATGCTAATACCTAACACGTACATGATGCTAATACCTAACATGTACATGATGCTAATACCTAACACGTACCAGATACTAATACCTAACACGTACCAGATACTAATACCTAACACGTACCAGATACTATACCTAACACGTACCAGATACTAATACCTAAGACGTACATGATAAAGCATATCTAACACGTACATGATGCTAATACCTAACACGTACATGAGTCTAATATCTAACACGTACATGATGCTAATACCTAACACGTACATGATGCTAATACCTAACACGTACATGATGCTAATACCTAACACGTACCAGATGCTAATACCTAACACGTACATGATGCTAATACCTAACACGTACCAGATGCTAATACCTAACACGTACCAGATGCTAATACCTAACACGTACAGATGCTATACCTAACACGTACATGATGCTAATACCTAACACGTACATGATGCTAATACCTAACACGTACCAGATGCTAATACCTAACACGTACCAGATGCTAATACCTAACATGTACCAGATACTAATACCTAACACGTACATGATGCTAATACTAAACACCAGATGCTAATACCTGTATATTTTCAAATCATAATACCCATAACACATACGCGGAGTGCCCTAATACTAACACGTGCAGATATTATACCTATAATAGATATAATACCTAACATGTACCAAATATATTTCTGTATTTGTGATGCAATATTCTGCGATACCAGATACTAATACCTAACCGCGTACAAATACTAATACCTAACACGTACATGATACTAATACCTAACACGTACATGATGCTAATACCTAACACATACATGATACTAATACCTAACACGTACATGATGCAATATCTAACACGTACATGATGCTAATACTTAGCACGTACATGATGCTAATACTTAACACGTACATGATGCTAATACCTAACACGTACATGATGCTAATAGCCAACACGTACATGATGCTAATACCTAACACGCATATACCTAACACGTACCTGATGCTAATACCTAACACGTACATGATGCTAATACCTAACACGAACATGATGCTAATACCTAACACGTACATGATGCTAATACCTAACACGTACATGATGCTAATACCTAACATTTACCTGATGCTAATACCTAACACGTAAGATGATACTACCTAATACGTACATGATGCTAATACCTAACACGTACATGATGCTAATACCTAACACGTACATGATGCTAATACCTAACACGTACAAAGATACTAATACCTAACACGTACATGATACTAATACCTAACACGTACCATGATGCTAATACCTAACACGTACCATGATGCTAATACCTAACACGTACAAGATACTAATACCTAACACGTACATGATAATTAACATACAAGATGCTAATACCTAACACGTACATGATGTAATACCTAACATGTACATGATGCTAATTAACAGTACCAGATACTAATACCTAACACGTACCAGATACTAATACCTAACACGAACCTTAATACCTAACACGTACATGATGCTAATGCTAATACCTAACACGTACATGATCTAATACCTAACACGTACATGATGCTAATACCTAACACGTACATGATGCTAATACCTAACACGTACCAGATGCTAATACCTACCACGTACATGATGCTAATACCTACACTACATGATGCTAATAGCTAATACCAGATGCTAATACCTAACACGTACCAGATGATACTAATATCTAACACGTACATGATGCTAATACCTAACACGTACAAGATGCTAATACCTAACACGTACATGATGCTAATAATTAACATGTACATGATGGTAATACCTAACACGTACATGATGTTAATACCTAACATGTACCAGATGCTAATAGCTAACACGTACATGATACTAATACCTAACACGTACATGATGCTAATACCTGCATGATACTAATACCTAACACGTACATGATACTAATACCTAACACGTACCAGATGCTAATACCTAACACGTACATGATAATACCTAACACGTACATGATGCTAATACCTAACACGTACATGATGCGAATACCTAACACGTACATGATGCTAATACCTAACACGTACATAATGCTAATACCCAACACGTACATGATGCTAATACCTAACATACATGATGCTAATACCTAACACATACATGATGCTAATACCTAACACGTACATGATGCTAATACCTAACACGTACATGATGCCAATACTCTAGCACGTACATGATGCTAATACTAAACACGTACATGATGCTAATACCTAACACGTACATGATGCTAATAGCCAACACGTACATGATGCTAATACGTACATGATGCTAATACCTAACACGTAATGATGCTAACGGTACATGATGCTAATACCTAACATGTACATGATACTAATACCTAACACTACATGATGCTAATACCTAACACGTACATGATGCTAATACCTAACACGTACATGATGCTAATACCTAACACGTACATGATGCTAACACGTAATGACCTAACATTTACCTGATGCTAATACCTAACACGTACATGATACTAATACCTAAACACAAGATACTAATACCTAACACATGATACTAATACCTAACACGTACATGATGCTAATACCTAACACGTACATGATGCTAGTACCTAACACGTACATGATGCTAATACCTAACACGTACATGATACTAATACCTAACGTACCAGACGTAACACGTACCAGATACTAATACCTAACAATACTAATACCTAACACGTAAGTCTAATATCTAACACGTACAGATGCTAATACCTAACGTACATGATGCTAATACCTAACACGTACCAGATACTAATACCTAACACGTACCAGATGCTAATACCTACCACGTACATGATGCTAATAGCTAATATGTACCAGATGCTAATACCTAACACGTACCAGATGCTAATACCTAACACGTACATGATGCTAATACCTAACACGTACAAGATGCTAATACCTAACACGTACATGATGCTAATACCTAACATGTACATGATGGTAATACCTAACACGTACATGATGTTAATACCTAACATGTACCAGATGCTAATACCTACACGTACATGATACTAATACCTAACACGTACATGATGCTTTAATACCTAACACGTACATGATACTAATACCTAACAAGTACATGATACTAATACCTAACACGTACCAGATGCTAATACTAACACATTACATGATACTAATATCTAACACGTACATGATGCTAATACCTAACATGTACATGATGCTAATACCTAACACGTACCAGATACTAATACATGTACCAGATACTAATACTAGCAAATGTCAGATACTAATACCTAACACGTACATGATCGAATGCCTAATACTTTAGTTGCTATAACCGTACATGATGCTAATACCTGCTGCATTTCATGATGCTAATACCTAACACGTACATGATGCTAATACAGCACCTACCAGATGCTAATACCTAACATGTATGAAATGCAATACTAACACATACATGATGCTAATACCTAACACGTACCAGATGCTAATATGTAATGCATTATGATGCTAATACTAACGTGTACATGATGTAATACCTATACGTACAGATACTAGCCTAACATGTACCAGATACTAATGCCTAACACGTATGAATACTAATACCTAAGTTGCAATACCAACACCCTGCTGGTACCTTTACTATACCTCAACGATACCAGTGCTATATACGTTTTGCAATGTTAATACTAACGTTACTGACCTTTATTTCACATGTACATGATGCTAATACTAACACGTACGCAGATACTGTCTCGCGTACATGATGTAATACCTGCTGCGATGCACATGATGCTAATACCTAACTGCGTACATGATGCTAATACACCGTACATGATGCTATTACCTATACGTACATGATGCTAATATCTATACCAGCGCAGTGCTAATATACTAACTGCGTACATGATGCTAATACGCACGTACATGATGCTAATACCTAACTCGTACATGATACACTAATACCTAGCTGCAATATATAGATACTAATATACTATAACGTACATGATGCTATTACCTAGCACCTGCAGATGGCTAATAGCTAACCGATATGAATCATAATACCTATATGTTAGATGTATCTACCTACTGATGCATGATGCTAATACTAACACGTACAAGATGCTAATATATTTATTGTGATGTAATACTAACATGTACATGATGGTCAATACCTAACAGTACATGATGTTAATACCTAACGACACAGATGCTATTATTTATTATAGTTATAAAAATACCTGCTGTAGTTCAAGTGCTAATACCTATCGTGCAAGATACAATACCTAACACGCGATGCTATGTGATGCTAATACCTAACACGTACAGATACTAATACCTAACATTGCAGATACTAATACACAACATTACCAGATATAATACCTAACATTTCAGATGCTTCTAACATTTACAGATCATAATACCCTAACACGTACATGATGCTAATACACCTAGCACGAACTTGATACAATACTATATGTATGATGATATCTAACACGTACATGTGATGTTAATACCTAACACGTACCGAATGCTTCAACCTAACGTACCAGATACTAATACCTAACACGTACATGATGTATCCAACACATGCAAGTGCTAATACCTACTATACATATGAAGTGCTAATACTAACATGTACATGATACCAATACCTAACACGTATAGATACTAACACTAACACGTACCAGATAATGCTAATACCTATTTGTGAAATGCCTAATACCTAACACGCGCAGATGCTACCATACCACTTTTAGATACCAATACCTAACACGTGCATGATGCTAATACCTGCTGCATTGCCAGATGCTAAATCTAGCACGTACGCAGTGTAGTACCTAATGTACGTGATGCTAATACCTAACCGTGCAGATGTTAATACCTAACTGCGTACCAGATACTAATACCTACTTTGTACAGATACCTAATACCATGCGTACATGATCTGGAATACCTAACACGTGCCTGATGCTAATACCTACCATTGCAAGTGCTAATACACCTAACAGGTACATGATGCTATTACCTAGCACGTACATGATGCCAATAGCACCTGCAATTTTTAATACCTAACATCAACAAATGCTAATACCTAACGTGCATTTAATATAACACGTACCAGATGCTAATATCTAAAACGTATGATCACTATTTAACGTGTACATGATGCTAATACATAACATGTACATGATGCGAATACCTAACACGTATGATGCTAATATCAACACGTACATGATATAACTTCCTACTTACGTACATGATGCTAATATCTAACACGTACATGATGCTAATACCCTGTTTGTACATGAAATCTTTCATACCTAACACGTACAGACACTAATACCTAGCATTTTAGATACTAATACCCACAGCACGTGCATGATGCTAATAGCTAACACATACCAGATGCTAATACCTAGCACGTACCAGATTCAACATCTAACACATGTGATGTAATACCTAACGTATGAATACTTCTTCTAACACGAACATACGATGCTATACCTAACACGTACACATGATGTTATTACCTACTTTAACAGATACTAATACCTAACACGTACCAGATGCTAATACC
>JAXRKP010000284.1:254522-267022 GCA_037039925.1 Doris montereyensis
TTCCTTTTCTGTTTTGTTTTCTTCAGTCAGTAATTTCATTTTGGCAATCACTAGGTGGTGATCACTAAATATTTCTGCTCCTCTGTTTAATCTTACATCCAATGTACTGTAAAAAAAAAAGGGAGCTGCTAACTATTATGTAGTATAATAATATCATTGATTTTTTACACCTGTCTTCATTTACTCTTGTTTATATGTGGATATCTTTATGAGGAAAAAAGGTGTTGGCTATTTTCATGTTATTCTTTAGAAAAATCTATTAGTCCCTCTCCATTTGGAGAAGTTGTTGTCTCTTCCTCTTTACCTATTACTCCTCCTGATGTTTCTATATTGTTGCCTACTCTAGTGTTTAAATCTCCTAAAGCCATTAGTTCCTGTTTGGATTTAAGATTCTCAGCAGCTATTTGTAAATCGTTTTCGAAGATATTTTTTTCTTCTTTAGTTGTATCTTCGTTTGGTCCATGAGTTATTAATAATTTAATTTCTCATCCTTTTGGTTTAATATTTACCTCCAATAGCCTAGGGATTATAAATTTCCAACTTTCTAGTAGCTTTTCATGCCTTTTATGCTCTAGGAGGCCTACTCCTGCTCTAGCTCTATCTTTGACATCTACTCCTGTGAAGATTAAAATGTGATTTGGTCCTACATTTTCTATTCCTTGTCCTTTTTTCTTTGTTTCTGTAATGTATTTTTGTTATCAATTATTTATTGTTTCCCTCCTTTTCCTCCTCCTGTTGCTCTGCTCCCACCTCCTTTGTTACTCGTGTGGTCAAATGTGTAAGGCAGACAGGGTACAATGGTAGAATTATCATAGCACAGGCTTCGTCTACTCTACCTTGGCCACAAAGGAATGAAACTAGTTTACTTTCTAAACAAAGCCGTCACGTGGGAAATTTCTATCGTTGTGTTTATTCCTGCCTCCTTCTCCATCTACCCACTCACCGTCACCTGTCCTTCCTCGATATTGCTACTTTCTCTCATTGTCTGACAAAAATACAAACCCAGTCTGCATTCATTTCTAACTCTCTTTCTGTTTGTTTCTCCCCCCCTCTCTCTCTCTCTCTCTCTCTCTCTCTCTCTCTCTCTCTCTCTCTCTCTCTCTCTCTCTCTCTCTCTCTCTCTCTCTCTCTCTCTCTCTCTCTCTCTCTTTCTCTCTCTCTCTCTCTCTCTCTCTCTCTCTCTCTCTCTCTCTCTCTCTCTCTCTCTCTCTCTCGCATACACACACACAAGGACGCACATACAGATAGACACACTCTATCTTTATCTCTCACCAACAGACACAAGCGCACATACACACACTCTCTCTGTCTCTGACACAAATACACAACCATAGGTACACACCTACCTCTCTTATCTCGCACAAGGACACCAAAACACAGACACTCTCTCTATACTCTCACATGAAGACACAAACACTCATACAGACCTATTCTCTGTCTGTCTCTCACACAAAGACGTACACGCATACACACACACGCGCTTACACATATTCTATGTCGCACACACGAAAACGCAAAGACACTCAAAGACGCAAACACCCATACAGACCCATTTTCTTTCTATCTTTCACACAAGGACACAAACACCCATACAGACCCATTCTCTCGCTATCTCTCACACAAAGTCACAAACACCCATACAGACCCATTTTCTTTCTATCTCTCACACAAAGACACAAACACCCATACAGACCCATTCTCTCTCTATCTCTCACACAAAGACACAAACACCCATACAGACCCATTCTTTCTCTATCTCTCACACAAAGACACAAACACCCATACAGACCCATTCTCTCTCTATCTCTCACACAAAGACACAAACACCCATACAGACCCATTCTTTCTCTATCTCATACACAAAGACACAAACACCCATACAGACCCATTCTCTCACACACTATACAGACCCATTCTTTCTCTACACACAAAACACAAACACCCATACAGACCCATTCTCTCTCTATCTCTCACACAAAGACACAAACACCCATACAGACCCATTCTCTCTCTATCAGACCCATTCTTTCTCTATCTCATACACAAAGACACAAACACACAGACCCATATATACAAAAACAAACACACACATTCTCTCTATCTCTCACAAAGAAAACACAAAGACGCACACAAAGACACAAACACCCATGCAGACCCACACGACACAAACACACACATATATACAAAACACACACACACATGCTCTCTTCTCACACGAAAAACACAAAGACACACACAGACACGACACCTCTCACACAAGGACACAAACAGACTCACACACTCTCTCTTTTTCTGACACAAACATATGAAAACACACACACACTCTACATCTCTCTTACAAAGACACAAACATAGATACACACCCAGTCTCCTTCTATCTCTCACCCAAGGACACAAACACACATACATGCACTCCTCTATCTCTCACACAAAGACTCGAACACAAGCACATACTCTCTCTATCTCTAACACAAACACACATACACACATACACACTCAACCATTCTCTCTGTCTCTCACACGACATAAACACACATATAAGCATACTCTCTGTCTCTCACACAAGGGCACAAATGCACTTACACACACAGTTGCTTTCTTTCTCTTTCACAAAGACACACACACACACATTTTCTCTATCTCTCTTACAAAGACACAAACACATATACAAACCCGTTCTCTCTCTATCTGCCACATAACAACTAAAATACAAACACACACAGTCTCTCTATCTCTGACACAAGCACACAAACACACATACATAGCCACTCTCTCTCTATCTCTGACACAAGCACACAAACACACATACATAGTCAGTTTCTCTCTATCTCTGATACAAACACACAAACACATGTACAGCCACTTCCTCTCTATCTCTAACACAAACGCACAAACACATACACAGCCACATTTTCTCCATCTCTGACACAAACACACAAACACACATACACACAAACTCACTATCTCTATCTCTTACATACGGACAAAACACAAATACACACACACCACACACTCTCTATCTCTTACGCAAAGACACAGAGACAGACACACACTATCTCTATCTCTCATACGAAGACACAAACACAGAGACAGACACACACTATTTCTATCTCGCACACAATGACACAAACAGACACACGCCCACTCTCTCTATCTATGACACAAACATACATACACACGTATATAGTCACTCTCTATCTCTGTGTCTGACACAAACACACAAACACATACACAGCCACTTTCACTCTATCTCAGACACAAACACACATACATACACACACACACACACTCAATCGCTATCTCTCACACAAGGACACATACACACATGCTCGCTCTCTATCTCTCACAGAAGGACAAACACACATACACACATGCTCGCTCTCAATCTCTCACACAAGAACACGAACAAACATACACAAATGCTCTGTATCTCTCACACAAAGACACACACACACTTTCTGTATTTCTCACACAAAGACACAAACATACATACATGCACTCCTGTATCTCTGACACAATGACTCAAACACACACACACTCTCTATCTCTCACACAAAGACATAAACACACACACACACAGTCACATACACCTACCCATTCTCTCTGTGTCTCTTGCACAAAAGGACACAAATACACACACACACACACACACACACTCTCTATCTCTAGCACAAAGGCACAAACACACTTATACACACTCATTCTCTATCTCTCACATAAAGACACACACACTCTATTTCTCTTACAAAGACTCATTTTCTCTATCTCTCACACAAGGACACAAACACACATACAGAAATGCTCTCTATCTCTCATGCAAAGACATACACACACATACAGAAATGCTCTCTATCTCTCACGCAAAAACATACACACTATCTGTATTGCTCACACAAAGACACAAACATACATACTCGTTCTCTATCTCTCACACAAAGACATACACACACTTTATTTCTCTTACAAAGTCACAAACACAGGTACACATCCATTCTCTCTCTATCTCAAACACAAGCACACAACCACACATACAGACTCACTCTCTCTATCTATCACACAAGGACACAAACACACAAAGAAGCACACCCTTTTATCTCCCACACAAGGACACAAACACACATACAGACACACTCGCTTTCTATCTCTCACACAAAGACACAAACACACTCACACACACTCTATCTTTCTCTCTTACAAAGACATCAACACAGATACACACCCATTTTTTTTCTATCTCGCACACATGGACACAAATGCACATACACACAGTGTTTCTGTCTGACACAAGAACACAAACACACATACATAGTCACTCACTCTCTATCTCTGCCACAAACACATACACGGTCACTCTTTCTCTATGTCTGATACAAGCACATAAACACATATACACACAACCTCACTCTCTATCTTTCACACAAACACACATTCATAGTATCACTCTCTCTCTATCTCTGACATAAACATACAAATACATATACACACCCACCTTCTCTATCTCTGACAAGGTCACAAACACATCCACACGCACTCTCTATCTCTCACACAAGGCCACAAACACACATACACACACGCACTCTCTATCTCTATCTCACACAAAAACATACATACACAAACACTATCTCTATTGTTCACACAAGGACACAAACACACATGCACACACTCCTCTATTTCTCACACAAGGACTCAAACACAGACACACACTCTCTCTATCTCTGACACAAACACACAACCACAAACACACACCCAGTCTCTCTCTTTAGCTCTCACACAATGCCACAACACACATACACACACACTCTCTCTATCTTTCTCACAAGGGCACAAACACACTTACACACACACATTCGTTCTCTATCTCACACACAGATACACACACACACACACACTTTCTGTCTCTCTTACCAAGACACAAACACAGATACACATCCATTTTCTCACTATCTCGCACTCAAGGATACAAATATACACACGCACAGGCTCTCTATCTCTGACATAAGCACAATACATAGTCACTCTCTCTCTATCTCTGGCACAAACACACATACATATACACACTTCTCTCTCTATCTCTGACACAAATACACATACACACACACTTTCTAACTCTCTTAGAATGACACACACACGGCTACACACCCATTCTTTCTCTATCCTTCACACAAGAACACAAATACATACACGCAGTCTCTCTATCTCTGACACAAGTGCACAAACACACATACATAGCCACTCTCTTTCTATCTCTGACACAAACACACAAACACATACACAGCCACTCTTTCTCTATCTGACACAAACACACATCCACATAAGCTCTTTATGTGTCACACTAAGACACAAACATACATATTCACTCTCTCCAACTCTGACACAAACACACAAACACAGATACTCACACAAACACACATAAACAGCCACTCTCTCTATAGCTCCGACACAAATACACATACACACAGACATTCTCTCTCTATCTTTAACACAAATACACTTACAAAGTCACTTTCTGTCTACCTCTGACACAGACACAGAAAACACATAAACAGTCACTCTCTCTCTCTATCTCTGACACAAACACACATACACATACAATCACTCTCTATCTCTGGCAAAAAACACACGTACACAGCCTCTCTTTCTCTCTCTGTCTCTCACACAAGGACACAAACACACATGCACAGCCACTCTTTCTCTCTATATCTCTCACACAAGGACACAAACACACACATCCATTCTCTCTCTTTATCTCTCCCACAAGGAAACCAACACACATACACATACACATCCTCTCTCTCTCTCTCTCTCTCTCTCTCTCTCTCTCTCTCTCTCTCTCTCTCTCTCTCTCTCTCTCTCTCTCTCTCTCTCTCTCTCTCTCTCTCTCTCTCTCTCTCTCTCTCTCTCTCTCTCTCTCTCTCTCTCTCTCTCTCTCTCTCTCTCTCTCTCTCTCTCTCTCTCTCTCTCTCTCTCTCACACATTCTCTCTCTCTCTCTCTCTCTCACACACACACACACACACGGATACAAATACACACACATCCACTCTCTCTCTCTCTCTCTGTCTCTCACACAAGGGTATAAACACACATACACAGCTACTTTCTCTCTCTATCTCTAACACAAACACACCAAAACACATACACAGTCACTCTCTATCTCTATCTCTGCCATAAACACACCAACACTCACACATTCTCTATCGTTCACACAAACACACAGTCACTTTATCTCTATCTCTCACACAACACACATACAGTCATTTTATCTCTCTCTTACACAAACACACATACACAGTCTCTATCTCTCACACAAACACACATACACTCTATCTCTCACACAAACACACATACACAGCCACTTTATCTCTATCTCTCACACAAACACACATACACAGCCATTTTATCTCTATCTCTCACACAAACACACATACACAGTCATTTTATCTCTATCTCTCACACAAACACACATACACAGTCATTTTATCTCTATCTCTCACACAAACACACATACACAGTCACTCTATCTCTATCTCTCACACAAACACACATACACAGCCACTTTATCTCTATCTCTCACACAAAACACATACACAGTCACTCATTTTATACACAGCCACTTTATCTCTATCTCTCACACAAACACACATACACAGTCACACAAACACACATACATCTTATCTCTATCTCTCACACAAACACACATACACAGCCACTCTATCTCTATCTCTCACACAAACACACATACACAGCCACTTTATCTCTATCTCTCACACAAACACACATACACAGTCATTTTATCTCTATCTCTCACACAAACACAACACAGTCATTTTATCTATCTCTATCTCACACAAACACACATACACAGTCACTATCTCTCTATCTCTCACACAAACACAAACAGCCACTCTATCTTTATCTCTATACACAAACACACATACACATCTTTATCTCTATCTCTCACACAAACACACATACACAGTCATTTTATCTCTATCTCTCACACAAACACACATACACAGTCATTTTATCTCTATCTCTCACACAAAACACACATACACAGCCACTCACACAAACACACATCTCTATCTCTCACACAAACACACATACACAGTCACTCTATCTCTATCTCTCACACAAACACACATACACAGTCACTTTATCTCTATCTCTCACACAAACACACATACACAGTCATTTTATCTCTATCTCTCACACAAACACACATACACAGTCACTCTATCTCTATCTCTCACACAAACACACATACACAGTCACTCTATCTCTCACACAAACACAAACACACATACACAAACACACATACACATCTTTATCTCTCACACAAACACACATACACAGCACACTCTATCTCTATCTCTCACACAAACACACATACACAGTCACTCTATCTCTATCTCTCTCACACAAACACACATACACAGTCACTATCTCTCTATCTCTCACAAACACAAACACACATACACAAACACACTCTATCTATATCTCTCACACAAACACACATACACAGTCACTCTCATCTCTATCTCTCACACAAACACACACAACACACACACACTCTCTATCTCTCACACAAACACACATACACAGTCACTCTCTCTATCTCTCACACAAAACACACTAACACTCAAACTCTCATCTCTCACACAAACACACATACACAGTCACTGTCTCTCTATCTCTCACACAAACATACATACACAGTCACTCTATCTCTATCTCTCACACAAACACACATACACAGTCACTCTCACTCTCTATCTATCTCTCACACAAAACACATACACAGCCACTCTATCTATCACATACACAGTCAAACACACACAAACACAGTCACTCTCTCTCTATCCACTAACACAAACACACACATACACACATACACAGTCACTCTATCTCTATCTCTCACACAAACACACATACACAGTCACTCTCTCTCTATCTCTCTCACACAAAACACACATACACAGCCACTTTATCTCTATCTCTCACACAAACACACATACACAGTCACTCTATCTCTATCTCTCACACAAACACACATACACAGCCACTCTATCTCTATCTCTCACACAAACACACATACACAGCCACTCTATCTTTATCTCTCACACAAACACACATACACAGCCACTTTATCTCTATCTCTCACACAAACACACATACACAGTCACTCTCTCTCTCTATCTCTCACACAAACACACATACACAGCCACTCTATCTCTATCTCTCACACAAACACACATACACAGCCACTTTATCTCTATCTCTCACACAAACACACATACACAGTCATTTTATCTCTATCTCTCACACAAACACACATACACAGTCACTCTATCTCTATCTCTCACACAAACACACATACACAGTCTTATCTCTCTCTATCTCTCACACTCTCTATCTCTCACACAAACACACATACACAGCCACTCTATCTCTATCTCTCACACAAACACACATACACAGCCACTTTATCTCTATCTCTCACACAAACACACATACACAGTCACTTTCTCTCTCTCACACAAACACACATACACAGTCACTCTATCTCTATCTCTCACACAAACACAC
The DNA here is from genome assembly GCA_037039925.1 of Doris montereyensis. Classification (NCBI taxonomy): domain Eukaryota; kingdom Metazoa; phylum Mollusca; class Gastropoda; order Nudibranchia; family Dorididae; genus Doris; species Doris montereyensis. Next base: position 263,110 of record JAXRKP010000284.1, read on the forward strand.
ATACACAGTCACTCTATCTCTATCTCTCACACAAACACACATACACAGCCACTCTATCTCTATCTCTCACACAAACACACATACACAGCCACTCTATCTCTATCTGTCACACAAACACACATACACAGGCACTTTATCACAGTCACTCTATCTCTATCTCTCACACAAACACACATACACACACAAACACACATACACAGCCACTCTATCTCTATCTCTCACACAAACACACATACACAGCCACTCTATCTCTATCTCTCACACAAACACACAAACACACTTATCTCTCACACAAACACACTACACTATCTCTCTCTATCTCACACAAACACACATACACAGCCACTCTATCTCTATCTCTCACACAAACACACATACACAGCCACTCTATCTCTATCTCTCACACAAACACACATACACAGTCACTCTATCTCTATCTCACACAAACACACAAACACAGTCACTCTATCTCTATCTCACACAAACACAACACAGTCACTCTATCTCTATCTCACACAAACACACATACACAGTCACTCTATCTCTATCTCACACAAACACACGTACACAGCCGCTCTCTCTCTATCTCACACAAACGCACATACACAGTCACATCTCTCTCTATCTCACACAAACACACATACACAGTCATTTTATCTCTATCTCTCTCACACAAACACACATACACACATCACTCTATCTCTATCTCTCACACAAACACACATACACAGTCATTTTATCTCTATCTCTCACACAAACACACATACACAGTTATTTTATCTCTATCTCTCACACAAACACACATACACAGTTATTTTATCTCTATCTCTCACACAAACACACATACACAGCCGCTCCCTCTCTATCTCACACAAACACACATACACAGTCACTCTCTCTTTCTATTTCTTGCACAAACACACATAACCAGTCACTCTCTATCTCTGACATAAACACACTAACACTTAACACACTCTCTATCTCTCACAGAAACATACATACACAGTCATTCTATCTCTATCTCTCACACAAACACACATACACAGTCACTCTCTCTCTCTCTCTATCCCTAACACAAACACAGCAACACACATACACAGTCACTTTCTCTCTATCTCTCACACAAACACACATACACAGTCCTCTCTCTCTATCTCTAACACAAACACACCAACACCCATACACAGCACACTCTCTATCTATCACACAAACGCACATACACAGTCACTCTCTCCCTATCTCTGACATCAACACACTAACACTCACGCACTCTCTATCTCTCATACACAGTCACTCTCTCACACAAACACACATACACAGTCACTTTATCTCTATCTCTCACACAAACACACATACACAGTCATTTTATCTCTATCTCTCACACAAACACACATACACAGTCATTTCTCTCTATCTCACACAAACACACATCTCTATCTCTCACACAAACACACATACACAGTCACTCTCTCTCTATCTCTCACACAAACACACATACACAGCCACTCTATCTCTATCTATCTCTCACACAAACACACATACACACACATCCATCTTTATCTCTATCTCTCACACAAACACACATACACAGTCATTTTATCTCTATCTCTCACATAAACACACATACACAGCCACTTTATCTCTATCTCTCACACAAACACACATACACAGCCACTCTATCTCTATCTCTCACACAAACACACATACACAGCCATTTTATCTCTATCTCTCACACAAACACACATACACAGTCATTTTATCTCTATCTCTCACATAAACACACATACACAGTCACTCTCTCATCTGTCTCTCACACAAACACACATACACAGTTATTTTATCTCTATCTCTCACACAAACACACATACACAGCCACTTTATCTCTATCTCTCACACAAACACACATACACAGTCATTTTATCTCTATCTCTCACACAAACACACATACACAGTCACTCTCTCTATCTCTCTCTCTCTCTCTCTCTCTCACACACACAAACACACATACACAGCCACTCTATCTCTATCTCTCACACAAACACACATACACAGCCACTTTATCTCTATCACTCACACAAACACACATACACAGTCATTTTATCTCTATCTCTCACACAAACACACATACACAGTCACTCTATCTCTATCTCTCACAGAAACATACATACACAGTCACTCTCTCTCTATCTCTCACACAAACACACATACACAGCCACTCTATCTGTATCTCTCACACAAACACACATACACAGCCACTTTATCTCTATCTGTCACACAAACACACATACACAGCCACTTTATCTCTATCTATCACACAAACACACATACACAGCCACTCTATCTGTATCTCTCACACAAACACACATACACAGCCACTTTATCTCTATCTCTCACACAACACACATATACAGCCACTCTATCTCTACCTCTCGCCTAAACACACATACACAGTTATTTTATCTCTATCTCTCACACAAACACACATACACAGCCACTCTATCTATATCTCTCACACAAACTGGCATACACAGTCACTCTCTCTATCTCTCACACAAACACACATACACAGCCACTGTATCTCTATCTCTCACACAAACACACATACACAGCCATTCTATCTCTATCTCTCACACAAACGCACATACACAGCCACTCTATCTCTATCTCTCACAGAAACACACATACACAGTCACTCTATCTCTATCTCTCACACAAACACACATACACAGCCACTTTATCTCTATCTCACACAAACACACATACACAGCCACTCTATCTCTATCTCACACAAACACACATACACAGTCACACTCTCTCTTTCTATTTCTTGCACAAACACACATAACCAGTCACTCTCTATCTCTGACATAAACACACTAACACTAACACACTCTCTATCTCTCACACAAACATACATACACAGTCATTCTATCTCTATCTCTCACACAAACACACATACGCAGTCACTCTCTCTCTCTATCCCTAACACAAACACAGCAAAACACACATACACAGTCACTCTCTTTATCTCTCACACAAACACACATACACAGTCACTCTCTCTCTATCTCTAACACAAACACACCAACACACATACACTCGCACACTCTCTATCTATCACACAAACGCACATGCACAGTCACTCTCTCCCTATCTCTGACATAAACACATTAACACTCACACACTCTCTATCTCTCACACAAAGACACATACACAGTCACTCTCTCTCTATCTCTCACACAAACACACATACACAGTCACTCTATCTCTACATCTCACACAAACACACATACACAGTCACTCTCTCTCTCTTTCTCTCACACAAACATACATACATAGCCACTCTCTCTGTACCTCTCACACAAACACATACACAGTCACTCTCTCTCTCTCTCTATCCCTAACACAAACACACCAACACACAAACGCCCACACAGTCTCTATCTCTCACACAAGCACACATACACAGTCACTCTCTTTCTACCTCTCACACAAACACACATACACAGTCATTTTATCTCTATCTCTCACACAAACACACATACACAGTCATTTTATCTCTATCTCTCACACAAGCACACCTACACAGTCACTCTCTCTCTTTCTCTATGTCTCACACAAACACACATACACAGTCACTCTCTCTCTATCTCTCACACAAACACACATACACAGTCACTCTCTCTCTATCTCTCACACAAATACACATGACACAACCACACACACTCTCTTTATCGTTCACACAAACACACATACACAACCACTATCTCTCTATCTCTAACACAAAAACACATATACACGCACACTCTCTACCTCTCAGACAAACACACACGCACACACATTTTCTCTTTCTGTCTGTCTACAACATTCATGACCCTTTGACCTTTCTTGATAATAATAATCATAACAACAG
>JAXRKP010000284.1:272022-277022 GCA_037039925.1 Doris montereyensis
TTGCATGTAAGCTTATGCGTCTGTAGTGTAACTGTAAACAACTTATGTAAACAATTTATCTATTATATTATGTATATTGGGTGAGAGAACAAAGAAAGTTTCTAAATTTGGTCGTCTATATCTTGTTGTTTAATTTCACAGTTTATTACTAAAGACGAAAAGCCACTAATGAGTCCTGACTTTAATTCTTAAATCCTATTGATTACACCTTATTGGAGTCGCTACCCAAAAACGTTTAAAATGGTCGTTTGCACATTTTCACAGAACCAGAATTAAAGGATGCCATAAAAGAAGCTTGGGAAAAGATAATGATTGAAAACAATAGTAAGGCAACTTTTTATGGACTACGCACGGCTGTGAAAAGATGGTGACTCAACAGATCATTTAATAAATTAAAGGGGTCAAATTTGTACATCAAACCAACCACTTGATTAAATGGAAATTTCCTACAATTATGTAACACATGTTGAACTAAATATGGTATGATCTTCAACACCAATTGTGTCTTAATTGTTGAGTTACAAATGTTCAATGGTCGGAACATGTTTTTCTTCCACTCACCCGATGTAGGCTATAAATAGCACATCCAGTCATCAATCTGTTCCTTTGATTTCATATTTTGTTGAGTGTTTTATTTCTACAAAGTGTATGAAACTTTTGAAACTGTTTTGTTCCCTTTTGTACACAATGGGAGGATTTGGGCATAGTATGTAGCATATTATACTATATTATTATATGATATAATATAATGCAGGTTTATATTATAATGTGTGTGCGTGCGTCTGTTGTGTACAATTTGGTTATATATACCAGTGTGCACAATAATGGCATTTCTTTATGGAGATAATAAAGTCATCTTAATCCACATGTCCTGTCTTTTTTTAAATTTTTACAATTATTGTATTGTATTATCATGTGGTGCTTGTGCGGCACATAAGGCCGAAGTCTGGTTGCTGGCTTCCTTTCGGCTTTGGCCCTCACCTATCATTGGCACAGTGTTCTGGATCGCCAGTCCAGTCTGGATTTGTTGAGCTGTGGATCCAGAACATTGTTTGTAAGTGTAAGTCTTTCCTTCACCTGTATCCTTATATTTCGATCAATTGTCGGTTTCTGTAATATTTTACAGTTATAGTTAACGCAATGCCTAACCCCCATCCTGGAGGACCAAGATTTATTTTGGAGATTCATTCATCATAGACAGATAGCTTTCCCAAGCTCATGAGCCCTGTCTGCCCATGACTTGAAATAAATCGAGTTTTCCTTCTCCTAGACAAACTCCTTTTCCAGGTTAACAAGCTCTGTCCACCCGGGGAGAGGTTATAAACATGCCTCGGTTTCGCCAGTTTAGTGTTAGCCACCTCACAGTCACTGGCCATTTAGACATTTAGAGCATTTTCTAAGGGCCGAGTTCCCATTCTGCAGCCCCACGCTGTCCTCACTAGCTAACGTGACTGCTTATTCGTATCCGCAACCCAGGGACTCGTCTGGTAGGAGATTTTCGCCCCTGGCAGATGTCCTGTCTTTCACTTTCACTAATTTTTTCAAGGCCGTTGTGGTCCACGGAGCTGGATCTTATCCTGGTATCTGTAGTGTGGAACGGAAGGGGATATGATTCACTGATAAGTATGGAAACGGGTGTAGTGTTGTTAGTGTAAAGTGTCTTTGTCAAAGAACACAACTTTGGGCCTAACAGGATTGGATCCTAGGAACACAGTCACAAGTCCAGCAGCCTAAACATTTCACCATCAATATCCATTACTACCCATTTACTACACTGACAACGAACCATTCCTTTAGATTTGTTTGTGCTCTACCTGAATTAAAGCCACACTTCTTAATATGGCATGTTGAATGTTTGGTATGTCACCATACTAAGTATGAGGGAACCCTTCAGCCGGCCAGGGGAGGAGGAGCAGGAGAAGAAGGGGACAGTGAAGAAGAAAAAGGAGACGAAAGAGAAGGAGAAGGTGGGAGACTGGGAGAGGATGAGATGAAGAAAAAGGAGACGAAAGATGAGGAGAAGGTGGGAGACTGGGAGAGGATGAGATGAAGAAAAAGGAGACGAAAGAGAGGAGAATGGGAGACTGGGAGAGGATGAGATGAAGAAAAAGGAGACGAAAGATGAGGAGAAGGACGGGGGAGAGATGAAGAAAAAGGAGAAGAAGAACAGAAGAAAAGAAGGAAGGAAGAAGTGAAGAGGAGTAATATGAGTATGACGACTGCAAAGAAAAAGAAAAATTAAAACACTAGCTTTAGTATGAGATAAAGAAGATGAAGAAAAAAACGGAGAAGAAGAAGAGAATAACAATAAAAATCAAGAAGACAAAGAGTAAAAGTAAAAAGAAAGAGGGGGACAAAGAAGAAAAGGAAGAAGAAAAAAGAGAAGGAGAAATAGAAAACAAAGAGATTGAAGGAGAAAAAGAAGAACAAGATGAGGATGAAGAGGAGGAAGAAGACAGAAGAAACAGGAGGAGGAGGAAAAGGAGAATAAGAATAAGATGACGATGAAGAAGAAGGACAAGTAAACAAGTAGCCAAAGGGGATAACAATAAGAAGAAAACGAAGAAGATAAAGGACGATGAGAAGTAGTAAAAGAATGAAAGAAACATTACCAAGACAAAGAATGAGGTTGGCCTGGAGAGGAGAACAGGAAAACTACGAATACGTAGAAGAACAGAAACATAAGGAAATGAGGGAGAAGGCGAAAACAGGAGGAAAAGTAATAAGGAGGAAGAGGAGAAGAAGAGGCATGGAGGAGAAGATGAAGGAGGAAGCGGAGAGCGAGAAAAAGGAGGGCGAACAGGAGACGAAGAAGAAAAGGAGGAAGACTAAGATTAAGATTATTTTAAGAAAAATAAAATGAAGAAGTTTGAAAAATGTAGTGAGGGGGGGGTGGGGGTGGGACAAGGAGCAGAGTTAAACGATGAAGAAAAAGGAGAAGACCATAAAAAGAAAAAGAAGACGAAAAAGAAGAACAACAAGAAGAGACAGTGTGTCTGTTAATAAGACTATTACTATTAGTATTATAGTATTAAGACAGACTTCTCGTGTGTCTGTTAATAAGACTATTAGTATTATAGTATTAAGACAGATTTCTCGTGTGTCTGTTAATAAGACTATTAGTATTATAGTATTAAGACAGACTTCTCGTGTGTCTGTTAATAAGACTATTACTATTACGGTAGTATTATAGTATTAAGACAGACTTCTCGTGTGTCTATTAATAAGACTATTAGTATGATAGTATTAAGACAGACTTCTCGTGTGTCTGTTAATAAGACTATTAGTATTATAGTATTAAGACAGATTTCTCGTGTGTCTGTTAATAAGACTATTACTATTAGTATTATAGTATTAAGACAGATTTCTCGTGTGTCTGTTAATAAGACTATTAGTATTATAGTATTAAGACAGACTTCTCGTGTGTCTGTTAATACGACTATTAGTATTATAGTATTAAGACAGACTTCTCGTGTGTCTGTTAATAAGACTATTAGTATTATACTATTAAGACAGATTTCTCATGTGTCTGTTAATAAGACTATTAGTATTATAGTATTAAGACAGACTTCTCGTGAGTCTGTCAATAGGACAAGCAGTTGCTTAATCCTTCAACAAAAAGATTTCAAAGTTTAGACATGATTCCCTTGGAGATGAACATGTGACAACCCACTTTGCATATTGTAACGCCCACTTTCTTTTAGGTCTTACTCAAACGACACAAGAAGGAGGTGGAGGAGCAGGTGTATGAAGATTAACCCGATGGCCTTGGGAGGGATATGCTGAAATAATGTTCATCATACTCCTACTGTTATCTTTGTTCTCATAGTAAACATCTGCATTTATATTGTGTCTAGTGTCAATAGAACAAACTGCTGCTGAATCATATTGCTGTTTGTGTTTTAGTAGTAAAGCTTTGTACTTCTAGTGTCAATGTAGAGCAAACTGTTGCTAAATCCTATCGCTGTTTGTGTTTAGTAGTAAAGATTTGTACTTCTATTGTGACTGTCAATAGAACAAACTGTTGCTGAATCCTATCGCTGTTTGTGTTTTAGTAGTAAAGCTTTGTACTTCTATTGTGACTGTCAATAGAACAAACTGTTGCTAAATCCTATCGCTGTTTGTGTTTAGTAGTAAAGCTTTGTACTTCTAGTGTCAATAGAACAAACTGTTGCTAAATCCTATCGCTGTTTGTGTTTAGTAGTAAAGCTTTGTACTTCTAGTGTCAATAGAACAAACTGTTGCTAAATCCTATCGCTGTTTGTGTTTAGTAGTAAAGCTTTGTACTTCTAGTGTCAATAGAACAAACTGTTGCTAAATCCTATCGCTGTTTGTGTTTGTGTTTAGTAGTAAAGCTTTGCTAAATCCTATACTTTTATTGTGAGCTTGTCAATAGAACAAACTGTTGCTGAATCCTATCGCTGTTTGTGTTCAGTAGTAAAGCTTTGTACTTAAAGCTTTGTACTTCTATTGTGACTGTCAATAGAACAAACTGTTGCTAAATCCTATCGCTGTTTGTGTTTAGTAGTAAAACTTTGTACTTCTATTGTGACTGTCAATAGAACAAACTGTTGCTAAATCCTATCGCTGTTTGTGTTTTAGTAAAGCTTTGTACTTCTATTGTGACTGTCAATAGAACAAACTGTTGCTAAATCCTATCGCTGTTTTTGTTTAGTAGTAAAGCTTTGTACTTCTATTGTGACTGTCAATAGAACAAACTGTTGCTAAATCCTATCGCTGTTTGTGTTTAGTAGTAAAGCTTTGTACTTCTAGTGTCAATAGAACAAACTGTTGCTAAATCCTATCGCTGTTTGTGTTTAGTAGTAAAGCTTTGTACTTCTAGTGTGACTGTCAATAGAACAAACTGTTGCTAAATCCTATCGCTGTTTGTGTTTTAGTAGTAAAGCTTTGTACTTCTATTGTGTCTAGTGTCAATATAACAAACTGTTGCTGAATCCTATTGCTGTTTTTGTTTAGTAGTAAAGCTTTGTACTTATATT
>JAXRKP010000284.1:284522-332022 GCA_037039925.1 Doris montereyensis
CATAGGAACACAAAGGAAATTTACTACTTTGCATAGGAACACAAAGGAAATTTACTACTTTGCATAGGAACACAAAGGAAATTTACTACTTTGCATAGGAACACAAATGAAATTTACTACTTTGCATAGGAACACAAAGGAAATTTACTACTTTGCACAGGAACACAAAGGAAATTTACTACTTTGCACAGGAACACAAAGGAAATTTACTACTTTGCACAGGAACACAAAGGAAATTTACTACTTTGCACAGGAACACTAAAGGAACTTTACTACTTTGCATAGGAACACAAAGGAGTTTTACTATTTTGCATAGGAACACAAAGGAGCTTTACTACTTTGCATAGGAACACAAAGGAGTTTTACTACTTTAATAGGAACACAAAGGAGCTTAACTACTTTGCATAGGAACACAAAGGAGTTTTACTACTTTGCATAGGAACACAAAGGAGTTTTATTACTTTGCATAGGAACACAAAGGAAATTTACTACTTTGCACAGGAACACAAAGGAAATTTACTACTTTGCATAGGAACACAAAGGAGTTTTACTACTTTGCATAGGAACACAAAGGAAATTTACTACTTTGCATAGGAACACAAAGGAAATTTACTACTTTGCATAGGAACACAAAGGAGTTTTACTACTTTGCATAGGAACACAAAGGAAATTTACTACTTTGCATAGGAACACAAAGGAAATTTACTACTTTGCATAGGAACACAAATGAAATTTACTACTTTGCATAGGAACACAAAGGAAATTTACTACTTTGCACAGGAACACAAAGGAAATTTACTACTTTGCACAGGAACACGAAGGAAATTTACTATTTTGCACAGGAGCACAAAGGAAATTTACTACTTTGCACAGGAACACAAAGGAAATTTACTACTTTGCGTAGGAACACAAAGGAGTTTTACTATTTTGCATAGGAACACAAAGGAGCTTTACTACTTTGCATAGGAACACAAAGGAGTTTTATTACTTTGCATAGGAACACAAAGGAACTTTATTACGTTGCGTCGATTTTTTGGTAGGATTTTCGGCAACAATTGCCCATTTTGGGAGAAATTTGATCAACAAATGCCCGTTTTAGGGGAAATTTGATTATCAAAAGCCTTCTGTTTATGTTCCTAGTTTCAAAAGGAAGCAAGTTTTTTTGTTGTAAACAGTCAACGTGCACAGAGTGATATGGTTTGCACACGGAACCTCCTTGTTATCGTCGATGGGATTAGGTTTCGATTCATCTACCTGGACTAGAGAGGGTAGATCTCTTCTCGAAAAAAAAATCGATAATTTTCTTCAACCTTCAGCGAGACTTGAACCCAAGACCTTTGGGTTGAGGAGCCTTGCCTCTGAACTACTGAGTCCCCGGATAACTTGTAAACCAAAGCGGTCCCTAGGACCGAACATTTTCCCATCCCGTGACTCCATTGTCTAAGGTATCATGGCTCTGAACGTTGACCCCTTCAAAGTGACATCTATTGACGTCATCAACGGCATATGCCCTATTGACCAATGAAAAATAAGAAACCAAACCCATCTGCTTAAAGTTTCCCTTTGATCTGGGTTCAGCTCCCTTGGCGTCTCACTGTTGAGTTAAAGGATTGGTTCAGTCAACAAAGAGCTAAGACAGGAGATTGGACGGATTCGGCTCCATCACAGCAAAGCTTTGACAACAACAAACAACAAACAATGAGATGTTGTTTTTCGTAAAGCTGTAATGAAATTTTAGCCAAAACTTTGACACCACAAATAACTGTGTGGTGAACGGTTATATTGTTGTAAAGGTGGTGAAAGGAGCAAATATTAAGGTGGTGTAAGTTTAGTGTAAAAGGTAATGTCAAGTTGGTGTAAAGGGGGTGAAAGCAGCAAATGTTCAGGTGATGTAAGTTTAGTGTAAAAGGTAATGTCAAGTTGGTGTAAAGGGGGTGAAAGGAAGAAATGTAAATTTCAGTGTAAAGGGAGGAAATGAGTAATTTTAAGTTTGTGTAAAGTGGTGAAAGAGGCAAAGTTCAATTGGTATAACGGTAAGGAAATGAGTCATGCTAGGTTGGTACAAAGTTGAGGAAATTAGTCATGCTAAGTTGGTATGAAGGTAAGGAAATGAGTCATGCTAAGCTGGTATAAAGGTAAGGAAATGAGTCATGCTAATTTGGTATAAGGTGAGGAAATGAGTCATGCTAATTTGGTATAAAGGTGAGGAAATGAGTCATGCTAATTTGGTATAAAGGTAGGAAATGAGTCATGCTAATTTGGTATAAAGGTAAGGAAATGAGTCATGCTAAGTTGGTATAAAGGTGAGGAAATGAGTAAATTGATGTAAAGTTTGGGAAAAGAGTAATTTCTATTAAATATAAAGGGGTTGAAAGATATAATACTAAACTAGGGTAAATGTGATGTAATAGGGGAGTGGGGCAATGTTCAGTAAGTGTAAAGTTGTTATAAGGTTAACGTTAAGTTGGTGTAAAGCTAGTGTAAATGTGATATAATGAGGAGGAGGGGCAATGTTCAGAAAGTGCAAATTTGTTATAAGGTTAACGTTAAGTTACTTTAAAGCTAGTGTAAATGTGATATAATGAGTTCAGTAAGTGTAAAGTTGTTATAAGGTTAACGTTAAGCTTTAAAGCAATGTTCAGAACGTGTAAATTTGTTATAAGGGTAACATTAAGTTGGTGTAAAGCTAGTGTAAATGTGATATAATTAAGGGGGGCAATGTTCAGAAAGTGTAAATTTGTTATAAGGTTAACGTTAAGTTACATTAAAGCTAGTGTAAATGTGATATAATTAAGGGGGGGGGGGGCAATGTTCAGAAAGTGTAAATTTGTTATAAGGGTAACATTAAGTTGGTGTAAAGCTAGTGTAAATGTGATACAATTAAGGGGGGGCAATGTTCAGAAAGTGTAAATTTGTTATAAGGGTAACATTAAGTTGGTGTAAAGCTAGTGTAAATGTGATATAATTAAGGGGGGGCAATGTTCCGAAAGTGTAAATTTGTTATAAGGGTAAGGTTTAGTTGGTGTAAAGCTAGTGTAAATGTGATATAATTAAGGGATGGGGGGGCGATGTTCCGAAAGTGTAAAGTTGTTATAAGGGTAACGTTTAGTTGGTGTAAAGTTGTTATAAGAGTAAGGTTAAGTTGCTGTAAAGCTAGTGTAAATGTGATATAATAGGGTGGAGGGGTAATGTTCCGTAAGTGTAAAGTTGTTATAAGGGTAACATTAAGTTATATACATATATAGATAACATCACCACCCCCTCCAGAATTTATTTACAATGGAGGGCAGTACTATGCTCCTTTTTTTCTTTGTTCTTTTTTCTTTGAGTTGGACTCAATGGTTCACGGGCAAGGTGTCGGCCTCTCAACCAAAGGGTCATGAGTTCGTGCCCCGACAGGTTGGAAAAATTTTCTCAAGACATTTCTAATGAAATCAAACCAACCCCACCCCGACCATCCCCTCGCCGCCCTCTGCTACAGGTCGGCGGATCAGCATCTAGTCTCATCGAAGAAATAAAGGAGGTCCCAAAATATGCAGATGACAATATTTTGCACGTTTAAGATCCCTTGACTGTTTAAAGAGCAAGCCAGACAAAATATGTTTTTTAAACATTCTAATAAAAAATATCCCCAAATCACCTTAGTTGTGGATGTTGGTAAATGTAATATGGAAATAACAAAATCTTTGTTTTAGTGAATGTGTAATGGAGTCATTTGGTGCCATCGATGGCCGAGTGGTTAGGCTGCCGGATTGGGGATCATGAGGTCCTGGATCGAATCCTGGCAAAAGCCAGTCCCAACGTTGCGTTCCTTGGGAAAGACTCGTAACACGCATTTCCCCACTCTACCCAGGTGCAAATAGGTACAAGCACTAACTAGCTTGGGAGTAAAACAACCTGCGTCAGACTAACGTCACGGCCAGGAGGTGATTATTATCACATGTTCCGCTTCACGCTATAGAGACCGGCATAAGCTCCGGCTCTGTGCGCCGTATGTAAAGACGTCGAAAGTAACTTTTTCATGCAATCAGAATTCTCTATTTGGGATTAAATGAAGAAATAAAACAAGGTCAAAGCGACATCACAACATATCATATACAACAAAAACAGTAATCGGGAAATTCCTTTAACAAATAATTAATCATTACAAAAGTTTTGCACAGATGCGCTCACAAGAGAAAAAGAAAGAATCATTCTTACACCCACATACACACACATCCATCCACACACACACAACACACACACACATCCATTCACACAACACACACATACACACACACACGCGTACTCTCATACACATTCAGAGAGAGACATTGTTAGCAGCCAGGGACAATGCAGATTAAGTGGGTCAGTCTGACATTTAATCAACGACACTGCATTTACACAACACACACACACACACACACATACACATAGTTGCAAATATACATACACATACATACACGCACACCATCATATTATACATAAACACAAATACAAACACATACACATACACGCAAAGACATTACATATACATATTTACACATACACACATGTGTATACAATATACTTATTTTTTAAACTTCAAGTCATTCAAAACAATTCAGCCAGACCTATCTTTAACAAACAAAAACTTGAAAATATATCCCCACTACTGACAGAACTTCACTGGTTAACAGTCGAAAAAAGAATAAAATTCAAAGCTGCAACTTTAATTTACAGATGTCTTGATGGAACAGCACCTAGCTATCTTCAAAGTCTTTTAAATGTCTACAAACCTGGTCGGACATTAAGATCGTCTGCCGATACTTCTACTCAATTACTCCCAAAAGTAAAACTAGTGCTGGTACACGATCGTTCGCATTATTATGACCCGCTCGTATGGAATACCCTCCCACAGCGTCTTAGAGAGTCAAAGTCACTGTCAATTTTTAGAAAAAAACATTAAGGCACATCTTATTAACTAGCTTATAAAAGCGTACTTTCTTAAATGAAAACTTGCATAATTTTATTAAGGCTGTATTCACCCTGTGTGTGAGGAAGCGTGTGTGTGTATGTGTGTGTGTGTGTGTGTGTGTGTGTGTGTGTGTGGAATATAAATTCATGACAGTATTTACTGTTAAACGACTTTCTTCTTCTTGTTTGCATTGTCGGTTCTTCTTGTCATAAATTACATTCATTCATGTAGCTTGATGTAGGAAAGTCGTATTGTATATCATAATATGTAACACATGTATAACATATTGTTTCTTAAAATATGTAATGCGCCTAGAGCCATACCGTTGTAAGAGTGTGAAATAGAAATGTACATAATAATTACCCATACACGTGCGCACATACACAAACACAGCATACTAACTTCATTCTAACATATTAGATCTAGTGTCAACATCGTGTACGGTCTGGTTGATTTCATTCATATTCAAAACAAAAAAATTATTATTATTGTTATTATTATTATTGTTAGTAGTAGTATTATTATTATTATTATTATTGTTATTATTATTATTATTATTATTATTCTGTATTATTATTATTATTATTAGCAAAATTATTGATATACCTATTATTATTGTTATATACAAAATAATGATGGTTATAATTTTTATTATTATGATGATGATTATGATCATTATTTTTATTATTTTTAATATTTTTATTACAATAAGATAAAGTGATAATGATGATGATAATTTCAAAGATGGTGGTATTGATATTAATGACGATGATGATGATGATAATACAATGTTAATCTGATTAAAATAATATGATAATAGATAATGATAATGTTGATAATATAATGATAATAATGATAATACTAATGACGATGATGGAGATAATAATAAATCAATACTAATAACAATAATAATAAGAATGCGTACTAATACTAATACTGATAATAGTAGTAATAAGTAGTAATAATAATAATAAAATAATAATAATAGTAGTAATAATAATAATAATAATAATAATAATGAAAAACAAAAAATAAAATTTGTAGTAGTTTCGATGCTATAATAATTAGTAATAATAAAGGGCCAAATATGATGTATGTAGTATAGTATTGTTTTTTATTTTATTAATATGATTTTTATGATGATGATATATATATGTATGATGTAATAATAATAATTGGCAATGATATTAATAATAAAAATAATAATAATAATAATAACAATAATGATAATAACAATAGTAATAAGTAATAATAATAATGATTTAATAATAATAATAATAATTAATATGTAGTAGTCCAGGATTGTTATTCCAGCCACGTTGGATCTTAAAAACTGTCGTTGCTTAGCTGTGTTAGTAGTGTCCAGACCTAGTATCAACCAGCTAGTAGTGTCTAGTATGTGTATATTAGCAATGGTAGTAGACTAGTAGCAAGTAGTGCTCATTGTTAAAAGGGCAGTAATATGGTGTTTGATTACCTCCCCTGTAATTGCTTGTGAGTCTTGGGAGACAGAAGAGAGCTTAATAATTGTTTATAGATTTGTAGTCGTAGTAGTAGTAGTGATTGATAGTAGTAGAATTGGTTTAGTGTTTGGAGATTCGAAATGCTGGTGATGAGGTGCGCAGTAGAGAGGGATCCTAGTAGTAGAGTAGTAGTAGAGAAGCAGCAAGAGTAGTAGGAGAGAGAGAGAGAGAGTAGTAGAGAGAGAGAGAGAGAGAGAGAGAGAGAGAGGTGGGAGACGAGAAAGAAAGAGAGAGAGAGAGACAGACAGACAGACAGACAGACAGAGAGACAGAGATAGTACATATAGAGATAGTTAGTAGTAGTAGTAGTACAGAGACAGTAGACAGACAGAGAGTAGAGTCCCTCTGCCTAATAGTAGTAGTCTAGTAGAGTCTCTCTCCCTCTCTCTCTCTCTCTCTCTCTCTCTCTCTCTCTCTCTCTCTCTGAGAGAGAGAGAGAGAGAGAGTAGTAGCCCACAGTAGAGAGAGAGAGAGATATCTCTAGTTGTTCTAAATATAGTAATAGTAGTAGTAGTAGTAGTAGTCCTCTCTCTACAGTCTGTAGTCGCTCCCTTTCCCTCTCAGCCCCACACCCAAGGAAGAGACGCCGTATCAAAGTGTCAATACAAGTCTGTGTCTACAATAGTAGTAGTAGTAACCATCTTCCCTCTCACTACTATACTCTATCAAATGTCCTTCATCAGAGAGAGAGAGTAGAGAGTAGTAGTTCCTTCACTCTCTTTCTCTAGACAGAGACAGAACATACAGAGACAAATCTGACAAGTCAGTCTAGAGAGAACACAGACAATAACACAAGACAAGTGTTCTCTGTTCCTTCTCAGAGACTGTGATCAATTTTCTATCGATAATAGTTGTAGCAGTAGTGATCTAGAACATAAAGATATTATATGATCTACAAAAAATAGATATAAAAAATAATAATGTAGAGATAAAGAGAAACATCCTAGTAGATTGTAAATGAATTAGGTCAATATATTTAAGATGTTTGTTTATGTTTGCTCAATAGAATGTATGACTATAAATTCTAAAAAATTTAAAGTGATGACCAAGAATAATTAAGTTGTTTGATCTGAGAGAGAATTAAGAAAATGAACGTGACTGGTTCAAAGAGAGAGAGCCCTGTATTGAGAGAACAGCATTCTTAGAGGAGGTACTGTCTGTCAGATTGACAGGGACAGACAGACAGGCAGTGAGAGAGAGTTCCTAGACAGAGAGAAGGATCTCTGGCAGAGAGAGAGAGAGAGAGAACAGGTTGATGTAGAGAGAGTTTCCCATTGAGAGAGAGAAGGAGAGAATAAACAGAGAAAGGGAGAGAGAACATCTATATGTATCTAGAGAGAGAAAGAGAGATTCTTGTTTATCATCTCTCTTCAATCTCAGCAGCAATGAGATCTACCTACCTGGAAGAGAGAGACAATTATTTGCCCATTTAGCTCAGAGATCGTACTATAAGAGAGAGATAAAGCTCTGTCTGTCTCTACCCGGATTTTTAATAGTAATTATAATCCTGATAATAATTTGTCTCTGGATAATACTAATAATAATAATAAGAGACTGTCTCATTTCTTTATTGAGGCATAATGACAATATGACACCTCTGATGAGATTTCCTGTCAGAAACTCTGTAAAGTTTGTTTGCCGAATCTCTTTGACTCTAGTCTCTATCTTTGTCTCTGTCTCTGTCATTTCATCAAAACATCAAGTGAAGGCATTATTTCAGATCTGTCAAGTATTTAATGTGAAAATAGATACAATAATCAGAAACAGTCATCAATGCATCTCTATCAAGTCGAACTTGCTTTCTTCAATAGACATTCACAAATATGCAAATAAAGAGACAAACAGCAATGACATCCAAGTGAGGAATCAGCAATCAAACCATGGCAAATTGGTAATTATCTGAGAATTACAAAACATTATTAAGAAAATGTTAACATGAAAAGGTAGCATATTATTGCCACTAATACAGTCATGGGTTCCAGAACTTGTTTCGTCTCTGTCAACACAGCTGAATAGATTATAGATTCAATGTTTTGAAGATCAAGCTTTTAAGATGGGGTAGCAATGTCAGAATGTTGCAGCACGTTTCTCCATAGTTCGCAGTCCTCCATAATCCAGATCGTCTGGTCTTTGCCAATTAAGCCCCAGATGTCGTTGTCGCATTTTCGCAGATGGGTGCATGTAGATCGCTGTTCATGACGATGAAGATTCCCTGCTTATCCTTTGATTGGTAACGCAATAATCAATAATGAGATCATCAACATGTGCAAGAATAACATGTGTCGTTTGAAATCTGTCTAACATCAGATTTAAAATCGAGGCCTTGTTACGATCTGGCTTGTATTGATGCATAAATAGTCTTTCGTGATTTTGAAGATCTGGACAGTTTATTTTATCAGCAGTGAAGTTGGTTGACTGCATGTCAGCAAAGCTGTGTGATTACTGTTACCACCTTATTGGTTTTCCATGGAGCAGTTCAGCCTCATGTAGCAGCTAAAACACAATAACGATAATGTTCTCACTGTCTGATCATAGATGCATCAGAAAGTTAGATCTATCTTCTTGGATGTTTCCAATGTCACTGTGTTTGCTAGGTAGACCGTTTGATTCATGATTGTATTTCCGACCATAGATGTCTCATTCAAGGGGATGTCACTGGTTGACACGCTGCATTAAATGGACAGCCTCTGAGAATTCGTTATTACAAGTCCGAATTGCTGTTGTTTGTTTGTTGAATGTCAGATGCATTGTCTTTGTTTTCAATAATAGGTTCCAGATGTGAGAAGGAGCGAGTTACGGAAAAGAAGCTTCGACTGAATGAATGGATAGCAATCGTCGTTACATGCTGGATTAAGCAATATTGTTGTTGTTTGTTTAAATGTCAGCACTTTCGAATTTCTTTATTTTCGATGAAACATGTTGAAAGTAGATGCTACATTCTATGAGATTGCTACATTGTATGGTATTGCAGCATTAAAGTTGATTCCTCTTATTTGGCTCGGCAATTTCATTATTAAGCTAGCAGGAGTTGACACACTCATAATGAACTATATTTTTTCCATGTGATCAAATCGAAGGACGAGTAGGTTTGCGCCTTTATTTCCAGCTTCCTTGTGAAGTCTGAGATTCAGATTGCCTCTAAAATGCTGTTGTCTAAGAGATTTCAGCATCGTCGGAAGTCTTTAGACTTTGCATCTTGATTGTATTTGTCAACCTATAAATAAAATTTGTCATAAAACTAGAGCTTGCGAACCCTGTCTATCCTTCGGTAATCTCAGGGTAAAAGAGTTGTTCCGCTTCACTTTCGACTCACATAATATTTAACTTATTGGCATTTTCTAAAACCCCTGTGAAGGGTTTGGTATTTTATTGATCTATGGTATCTTTAACGCTGTGATGTATATGTCATTATTCTTATATCTCTTAGTATGACTTCTTTAACTATTATTATATTTTTATATACGGAGACATTTAAAACTGACTTTTTGACCTATCATGGGGCGTGAGGGGTTGCCACCTGCAATGTGTCTGTGTCTGTGTGTGTGTGTGTGTGTGTGTGTGTGTATATGTATATGTGTGTGTGTGAGTGTGTTCACTAATTCATTCTTGTATCGTTATTGTGTGACTCTCTCTCCTGTTTTTGCCCGAAACTTTTTCTGTCTTTCTAACTGTCTTTGTTCTATCTATTAGGCCTTCATATTCAATTTCATATTTCTTCTCTACTAGTTACCGGCCTACTGCAGTACTATTTCTCTTATCATTAGTAGTAGTAGTAGTAGTAGTAGTAGTAGTAGTAGTCCTTAGTAGCAGCAGCAGCAGCAGTAGTAGTCAGTAGTAGCAGTAGTAGTAGTAGTAGTAGTAGTAATAATAGTAGTAGTATTTAGTAGCAGTAAGTAGTAGCAGTAGTAGTAGTAGTTGCAGCAGTAATAGTAGTAGTAGTAGTAGTAGTAGTAGTAGTAGTAGTAGTAGTAGTAGTAGTAGTAGTAGTAGTAGTAGTAGTAGTAGTAGTAGTAGGAAGTAGAGGTAAAATTAGCAGTAAGGCATCTGATGGCCTACTAAGGTGAAATATGCCCACGCATTCACACATACTATAGGTATGCATAAACATACACACAGACAATAACACACGCCCAAGTACACATGTACACACACATGTACACACACACGTAACACCCTCGAACTGCATGATTTACTGAAATTTTACCGCCAGCAAGTTTACGTCAGCAAATCGACCTCAAAGTTCAATAACCTACTATCGATTGGTAGGAAATCAAAGATCGACTTGGATATCTCATTTCGAAACGCACCATTATCTATACCAGTGGCAGGTTCAATTTGAAAATGTCCATCACTACACAAGCTGAACATTATCTAGATTTATTAAGAGAAATAGATAATGATGATTATATTATCGTTCAGAGATGTCGTGATGAGATTGCTAGGCTTCAAGCTGATAGACAGTTTGTTAGAATTATCTGGTGATCACATTTCACAAACTACTATAATTATTAACTATATTTGATAACAATAGTGATATGTAAATTCACTCAGACACGACAGCTACATTTCCGTAGAAAATAATGTATTTATCTATACATGTAATGTTCATACCAATGTTTCATTAATATACTACCAAAGATCCTCTACTTGTTGTGAATTAATTATGTGCTGCTACAATGTCCATCCATAATGATCATACCAATGTCCATATTATCACATCACCAATACCATCACATAATTAGGTAGAACTTTGTTTGATTTTTTACCTCGATGTGCGTAAACGAATCTTTGATTACTAACTAACCATCAGAGTTATTCTTATTTATAATATACCCTCTAGACTCGTATAAACGCTTGTTAGCGCTTTATGGAGTATTCCGTGTCTAGAAAATGAAATGAGTTATGGGTTTGGCGAGGATGAATTAACATTGGTTAAATCCATAGAACAGATGCGTGATGCCAATGATTATGAATCTAGTGTGTTAATTAAATGCGAAATGTTAAAAGACCATAATGACGGTGGATATAACTACGTACCCGTAGATACTGATCGTATAGGTAGTCTTACATTTAAAGATTTTATTATTGGATATGATAGGGGTACGGGACAAACTGCTCGAGCAGAGACAGAGGCGTTGGTAATTTTTATAAAGCAAATTTAAAATTGGTTCAAATGACTCATGTTATACCTCTAAATACGAGTAATACCACTGGTGTTACTACATAGTGTAGGTCTAGTATCAGCGACGATGGTTGCTGTGTTTAACAATTCACCAGCGGTGATATCTACCATTGCAGATCCTAAGATTTGTGATAATGATGAATCCTTCTATTACAAGAGTTTCCCTATGTCAGCAACAGCAATTTTACTGATTGCTATCGAAGCAGTTATTAAAATGTACAATGCCACGACCTACAAGAGACAGGCTAGACTGATTAGTTCTATTATATTCGGAATGGCTGTCGTACCTATATTATTCTCATTTCCTATAGCCATAGATTGTATACATGATATAGTTACCGACTTAGAACGAGATACGCATAATGACGTAGTAATCGGTGTATTTTTGTTATGTGTGGTATCATAGAATTATTTGTTAGAATTATTGTTATCATGTGTGTAGCCCTGACTATTTGGTATAGAATTATTGTTATCACTCATAGGCCTGACTATTTGGTATATAATTATTGTTATCACTCATGTGTAGTATGAATTATTGTGATTATGTAGTATAGCCCTGACTATCTGGTATAGAATTATTGTTATCACTCAGTGTGTAGGCCTGACTATTTGGTATAGAATTATTGTTATCACTCATGTCATGTAAGTATAAGCCCTGACTATCTGGTATAGAATTATTGTTATCACTCATGTGTGTAGTGTAGTCCTGACTATTTGGTATAGAATTATTGTTATCACTCATGTGTGTAGTATAGCCCCTGACTATCTATTGTGATCACTAGTAGCCTGAATATTTGGTATGAATTATTGTTATCACTCATGTGTGTAGTATAGCCCTGACTATTTGGTATAGAATTATTGTGATCACTCATGTGTGTAGTATAGCCTGACTATTTGGTATAGAATTATTTATCACTCATGTTTAGTGTAGGCCTGACTATTTGGTATAGAATTATTGTTATCACTCATGTCTGTAGTGTAACCCTGACTATTTGGTATAGAATTATTGTTATCACTCATGTCTGTGTGTAGCCCTGACTATTTGGTATAGAATTATTGCGATCACTCATGTGTGTAGGCCTGACTATTTGGTAAAGAATTAGATCACTCATGTGTGTAGCCTGACTATTTGGTATAGAATTATTGTTATCACTCATAATACGAAGGAGCCACAGCGGAGTAAAGTCTGACTGATTTGGTATAAATTCGTCTGACAACAAACGTGAACTATCTAGAATCTAGATTTGGTATACATTGTGATCACACAATGTGATGTCTAGAAGAAATTGTTAAAGGATTATAAGACTAAAAAATTGTTATCACTCAAAAGACTGATGATATAGAAACGTATCACTCATGTAGTATAGGGATGTGAAGAAATGAGCAGAGTGGAAGTCCTGTATTTGGTATAGAATGAAATCAAAAATATTGTAATATAGGACACTGTAAAATCTCAGTAGTAAACGTTAGAAAATCACTCATGTGTTTCATTAATTAAATTATTGTTATCATTCATGTGTTTTAGCCCTGACTATTTGGGGAGGGGGATCACTCATGTGTGAGTAAAATTTAATATAGAATTATTAGGATCACTCAGGTAGTCCTGATTATTTTTAATGTATAGATTTTAGTTTGTGACTATCTGGTATAAATTAATCACTCAAATAGCCCTAACTATTTGGTATAAAAAACAAAACAAAACAAAAAAACAAACAAATAAACACATTTTTTTAAAAATAAATTTAAAAAAGCATAAAAAGTGAAACAAACAAAAAAATAAAATGTAAAAAAAAAAAACAAACTATGGGATGTAGTGAAACCAAATACAATTTTGTGACAATATATGAAAAACAACATGTGCGTCATTTTGAAATTACGAGCACTCTAAATGTCGTGATGTGAAGATGCCAGTGAAGCTAGAATGAAATAAAAATATTGTAATAGGTAAGTAGTAAAATGATAGTGGTACTCTAAAAGTCTGTTTCATTAGACACATTATGCAGCAGAAAGAGGTTATTTAATAAGAACTATTAGGATTAGGTATGATTATCCCACTAGATTTGTAAAAGAAAAAACAAAACAAAACAAAAAACAAAACAAAACAAAACAAACAAAACAACAAACAAAAACACAAAAAATAAAAAAAAGACAAAAAAAACAAACAAAAAAAAAAAAAAACGCAAAACAAAAAAAACAAAATGGGATGTAGTGAAACCAAAACAATTTTGTGACAATACAAAACATGTGCGTCATTTTGAAAACGAGCACTCTAAACGTGTCGTGATATTGGTGAAATGCAAGAACCTACAATATGTAGATGACGCTTGATACTGGCACTCTAAAACTACCCAGAGACAGAGTGCAGACGTTATTTCAGTACAGAACCCTACCGAACTATATATCACCACAAAGAGACAACCCTAACAACAAAAACAACAACAAACAAACAAACAAACAAACAAACAAAAAACTGTTGGCGGAAAAAAACCACAACAACCAAAAATAACTAACAAAACAGACAAACAAACAATACAAACAAAAAACAATTGCTAGACTATAAGAAAGACTAGACAGACAAACAGAGAGAGAGAAGAGAGAGAGAGACTCCCCACAGAGAGAGATTGAGAGAACTACTAGAGAGAGAGAGAGAGAGAGAGAGAGAGAGACTGAGAGAGAGAAGAGAGAAGAGAGAGAGAGAGAGAGATTAAAGAGAGGGAGAGATGAAAGACAGGTAAGACAGAGAATTCAGTTCAGAGAAGGAAGAAAATAGAGAAATGGGGAAGGAGGAAAATAGGTAGATAGATAGGCAGAGTGACCAAAACGAAAACAAAAAAACAAAGATATATAATATAGTTTGATTGAAATGGGACTAGATAACAAATCTGCAAAGGTCTAATAGCCGTTCATCTGCTGACGTTTGATATATGCCTACCAATTTGAGCACAAAAAGAAAAAATCAATAAATAAATTTTGTTTTTAAAAATTAAAAAAAACAAATTAAAAAATCACTACCTTATCACGACAAATGGATCGTTGGTAGTTTAATTCCAGATTTCGACGGCGGTGATTACGAATAAAAGTTACAGGGTAAAGCTAGCGATAATACGATATTGGGAGAGAGTCGTCGTAGAGTCACCAACGAAGCCACAGATTATCTCGTGTATCGCCGATACAGTTAAATTATATGTTCCCGATAGTTACAATAACACGTATCTCTCTCCTATCCGCAATGTTCGTTCAGGATTGTAATGTCATCGGAGACACCTACAACGCATGATAACGTAGAAATGCCAATGTCTCATTGTTCTATTAATTATTACCAACAATTCGCCCCTTACATTCAGAGAATACAAATTGTATAATGTAGGAAACGATTTTAATGTTTTGTTGACCTCTTATAAACTCAAATCCTTGATTACACTATCTACCGACAACGTTATCGGTTCGTAAGGACCAACAGACGTCAATTTCTTGTTCGAGCAAGAGTATTGGGATCTATGTACATTCATGCCCGTGATTGATAATGTTTTGGTATATACACCAGTCACTCTTAGAATTTCACTAGGCGAATTGTACAAATATAATTGCGATATCTTGCCATTGGTATATACGGCTAACGATAACATGATCATCTCTAGTTCCTGTAGTACCAGTAATGAGATTTTCGGTAATTTTGCAAAGCAAGGTATTAGTGAATTGAGAGCTGATTTTAATATGTTTAGAACTATCGATAGTTCTACCCATTTTCCATCTACCGATTTGCAAAGTTTATAATACTTTATTTGTAGCTAGCGTTGATACATCTACTAGAGAATCTGAAGCATCCATTAGTCCGTTTATAACTTATAAAATCTTAATGATGTGTATTAAGTCATTTAGTCATCAACGTTTATATAAAGAATGGAAAACTTGTGGACTCCGTCATTTCACAACGTTTGCCATGGAATTCACATCTGCCAATCTTGAATACTCATCCCTGTTTGATGCTAAAAGCCAACAAGTACATGATGCTTAAAGCCAACAAAGTACATGATGTTAATAACCAACACGTACATAATGTTCATAGCCAACACGTACATAATGCTAACAGACAGCACATACTCGATGATAATAGCCTAAACGTACATGATGTTAATAGCCAACACGTACATGATGCTAATGTAACACGTACATCATGAAATAAGCCAACACGTACGATGTTGATAGCCAACACGTACATGATGCAGCAACACGTACATGATGATAATAGCGTACATGATGCTAATAGCCAAACGTCATGATGCTAACAGCCAACACGTACATGATGCTAATAGCCAACACGTACATGATGCTAACAGCCAACACGTAGGTGATGAAAATGACCAACATTGTACATGATGCTAATAGCCAACACGTACATGATGCTAATAGCCAAGACGTACATGATGCTAATAGCCAAGACGTACATGATGCTAATAGCCAACACGTACATGATGCGTAATAGCCAACACGTACATGATGCTTAGCCAACACGTAATTGCCATCACGTACATGATGCTAATAGCCAACACGTACATGATGCTAATAGCCAACACGTACATGATGCTAATAGCCAACACGTAGGTGATGAAAATAGCCAACACGTACATGATGCTAATAGCCAACACGTAGGTGATGAAAAACAGCCAACACGTACATGATGCTAATAGCCAACATGTACATGATGCTAATAGCCAACACGTACATGATGTTAATAGCCAACACGTACATGATGCTAATAGCCAACACGTAGGTGATGAATTAGCCAACACGTACATGATGCTAATAGCCAACACGTACATGATGCTAATAGCCAACACGTACATGATGTTAATAGCCAACATGTACATGATGCTAATAGCCAACACGTACATGATGCTAATAGCCAACACGTACATGATGCTAATAGCCAACACGTACATGATGTTAATAAACTTAATGATGTACATGATGAAAAATAGCCAACACGTACATGATGCTAATAGCCAACACGTACATGATGCTAATAGCCAACACGTAGGTGATGAAAAATAGCCAACACGTACATGATGCTAATAGCCAACACGTACATGATGCTAATAGCCAACACGTACATGATGCTAATAGCCAACACGTGCATGATGTTAATAGCCAACACGTACATGATAACTAATAGCCAACACGTACATGATGCTAGTAGCCAACACGTAGGTGATAATAATAGCCAACACGTACATGATGTTAATAGCCAACACGTACATGATAACTAATAACCAACACGTACATGATGCTAATAAGCCAACACGTACATGATGCTAGTAGCCAACACGTACATGATGCTAGTAACCAACACGTACATGATGCTAGTAGCCAACACGTACATGATGCTAGTAACCAACACGTACATGATAATAGTAACCAACACGTACATGATGCTCGTAACCAACACGTACATGATAATAGTAACCAACACGTACATGATAACTCGTAACCAACACGTACATGATAATAGTAACCAACACGTACATGATAACTAGTAACCAACACGTACATGATGGTAGTAACCAACACGTACATGATAATAGTAACCAACACGTACATGATAATAGTAACCAACACGTACATGATAATAGTAACCAACACGTACATGATACTAGTAACCAACACGTACATGATGCTAGTAACCAACACGTACATGATAATAGTAACCAACACGTACATGATAATAGTAACCAACACGTACATGATAATAGTAACCAACACGTACATGATAATAGTAACCAACACGTACATGATACTCGTAACCAACACGTACATGATAATAGTAATCAACACGTACATGATAATAGTAACCAACACGTACATCATACTAGTAACCAACACGTACATGATAATAGTAACCAACACGTACATGATAACTAGTAACCAACACGTACATGATAATAGTAACCAACACGTACATGATAATAGTAACCAACACGTACATGATTCTAGTAACCAACACGTACATGATAATAGTAACCAACACGTACATGATGCTAGTAACCAACATGTACATGATGGTAGTAACCAACACGTACATCATAATAGTAACCAAAACGTACATGATAATAGTAACCAACACGTACATGATAATAGTAACCAACACGTACATGATAATAGTAACCAACACGTACATCATACTATGAACACGTACATGATACCTAGTAACCAACACGTACATGAATAATACGTACATGATACTAGTAACCAACACGTACATGATAATAGTAACCAACACGTACATTATACTAGTAACCAACACGTACATCGATAATAGTAACCAACACGTACATCATACTAGTAACCAACACGTACATGATAATAATAACCAACACGTACATGATACTAGTAACCAACACGTACATGATGGTAATAGTAGTCAACACGTACATCATAATAGTAACCAACACGTACATGATACTAGTAATCCAACACGTACATGATACTAGTAACCAACACGTACATGATAATAGTAACCAACACGTACATGATACTAGTAACCAACACGTACATGATAATAGTAACCAACACGTACATGATGGTAGTAACCAACACGTACATGATGGTAGTAACCAACACGTACATGATAATAGTAACCAACATGTACATGATAATAGTAACCAACACGTACATGATAATAGTAACCAACACGTACATCATACTAGTAACCAACACGTACATGATAATAGTAACCAACACGTACATGATAATAGTAACCAACACGTACATGATAATAGTAACCAACACGTACATGATTCTAGTAACCAACACGTACATGATGGTAGTAACAAACACGTACATGATAATAGTAACCAACACGTACATGATAATAGTAACCAACACGTACATGATAATAGTAACCAACACGTACATGATAATAGTAACCAACACGTACATGATAATAGTAACCAACACGTACATGATACTAGTAACCAACACGTACATGATAATAGTAACCAACACGTACATGATGGTAGTAACCAACACGTACATGATAATAGTAACCAACACGTACATCATACTAGTAACCAACACGTACATGATAATAGTAACCAACACGTACATGATACTAGTAACCAACACGTACATCATAATAGTAACCAACACGTACATGATAATAGTAACCAACACGTACATGATGGTAGTAACCAACACGTACATGATACTAGTAACCAACACGTACATCATACTAGTAACCAACACGTACATCATACTAGTAACCAACACGTACATGATACTAGTAACCAACACGTACATCATAATAGTAACCAACACGCACATCATACTAGTAACCAACACGTACATGATAATAGTAACCAACACGTACATGATACTAGTAACAAACACGTACATCATAATAGTAACCAACACGTACATGATACTAGTAACCAACACGTACATGATGGTAGTAACCAACACGTACATGATACTAGTAACCAACACGTACATGATAATAGTAACCAACACGTACATCATACTAGTAACCAACACGTACATGATACTCGTAACCAACACGTACATGATGGTAGTAACCAACACGTACATGATAATAGTAACCAACACGTACATCATACTAGTAACCAACACGTACATGATACTAGTAACCAACACGTACATGATAATAGTAACCAACACGTACATGATACTAGTAACCAACACGTACATGATAATAGTAACCAACACGTACATGATAATAGTAACCAACACCTACATGATAATAGTAACCAACACGTACATGATAATAGTAACCAACACGTACATGATAATAGTAACCAACACGTACATGATGGTAGTAACCAACACGTACATGATAATAGTAACCAACACGTACATGATAATAGTAACCAACACGTACATGATGGTAGTAACCAACGTACATCATACTAGTAACCAACACGTACATGATAGTAGTAACCAACACGTACATGATGGTAGTAACCAACACGTACATGATAATAGTAACCAACACGTATGATATGCTAGTAACCAACACGTACATGAAATAGTAACCAACACGTACATGATAATAGTAACCAACACGTACATGATAATAGTAACCAACACGTACATGATAATAGTAACCAACACCTACATGATGGTAGTAACCAACACGTACATGATAATAGTAACCAACACGTACATGATGGTAGTAACCAACACGTACATGATAATAGTAACCAACACGTACATGATAGTAGTAACCAACACCTACATGATAATAGTAACCAACACGTACATGATAATAGTAACCAACACGTACATGAAGGTAGTAACCAACACCTACATGATAGTAGTAACCAACACGTACATGATAGTAGTAACCAACACGTACATGATGGTAGTAACATCATGATGGTAGTAACCAACACGTACATGATGGTAGTAACCAACACGTACATGATGGTAGTGGTCAACACGTACATGATAATAGTAACCAACACGTACATGATGGTAGTAACCAACACGTACATGATGGTAGTAACCAACACGTACATGATGGTAGTA
Organism: Doris montereyensis; assembly: GCA_037039925.1. NCBI lineage: Eukaryota > Metazoa > Mollusca > Gastropoda > Nudibranchia > Dorididae > Doris > Doris montereyensis. The sequence continues at coordinate 304,708 of JAXRKP010000284.1, forward strand.
ACCAACATGTACATGATGGTAGTAACAACATGTATATGATGGTAGTAGTCAACATGTATATGATAGTAGTAACCAACATGTACATGATGGTAGTAGTCAACACGTGCATGATGGTAGTAACCAACACGTACATGATGGTAGTAGTCAACACATACATGAGATAGTAGTCAACACGTACATGATAATAGTAACCAACACGTACATGATGGTAGTAACCAACACGTACATGATGGTAGTAGTCAACACGTACATGATGGTAGTAACCAACACGTACATGATGGTAGTAACCAACACGTACATGATACTAGTAACCAACACGTACATGATGGTAGTAGTCAACACGTATAGGATGGTAGTAGTCAACACGTATAGGATGGTAGTAACCAACACGTACAGGATGGTAGTAGTCAACACGTATAGGATGATACTAGTCAAAACGTATAGGATGGTAGTAACCAACACGTACATGATGCTAGTAACCAACACGTACATGATGCTAATAACCAACTCAACATGGTACATGATGTACGTACTAATAACCAACACGTACATGATGCTAATAACCAACACGTACATGATAATAGTAACCAACACGTACATCATGCTAGTAACCAACACGTACAGGATGCTAATAGCCAACACGTACATGATAATAGTAACCAACACGTACAGGATACTAGTAGCCAACACGTACATAATGGTAGTAACCAACACGTACGAGATGCTAGTAACCAACACGTACATGATAATAGTAGCCAACATGTACATGATGCTAGTAACCAACATGTACAGGATAATAGTAACCAACACGTACAGGATGCTAATAACCAACACGTACAGGATAATAATAACCAACATGTACATGATGCTAGTAAGCCAACACGTACATGATAATAGTAACTAACACGTACATGATAATAATAACCAACACGTACATGATGCTAATAACCAACACGTACATGATGCTAATAGCCAACACGTACATAATGGTAATAACCAACACGTACAGGATGCTAATAACCAACATGTACATGATGCTAATAACCAACACGTACATGATGCTAATAACCAACATGCTAATAAACGTACATGATGCTAATAAGCCAACACGTACATAATGCTAATAGCCAACACGTACATGATGATCAACCAACACGTACATAATGCTAATAGCCAACATGTACAGGATGCTAATAACCAACATGTACAGGATGCTAATAGCCAACATGTACATGATGCTAATAGCCAACACGTACATGATGCTAGTAGCCAACACGTACATGATACTAGTAACCAACACGTACAGGATGCTAATAACCAACACGTACATGATGGTAGTAGCCAACATGTACGAGGATGCTAAAGCCAACACGTACATGATGCTAGTAGCCAACATGTACATGATGCTAATAGCCAACATGTACAGGATGCTAATAGCCAACACGTACATGATGCTAATAACCAACATGTACAGGATGCTAATAGCCAACATGTACATGATGGTAATAACCAACACGTACATGATAATAGTAACCAACATGTACATGATAATAGTAGCCAACATGATAATAGTAACCAAAACGTACATGATAATAGTAACCAACATGTACATGATGCTAATAACCAACATGTACATGATTAGTAACCAACATACATGATAAAGTAACCAAATCCTAAAGAACTAACTAACACGTATCTGTAATTCAACAATTAACAATTGTAACCAACATGGGTATTGTAGTAACCAACACGTTCTTTATAGGTGGCAAACACGTACCATGGGATAAGGAAACTATTGGCTTGTTATCCCCAACCACGTAATGATGGTGAATTAGCAACCATGGGACTGCAATGTCAAAAGTGTGTTGCTTTGGTAGTGAATGCCAAACGTAGGTGATGGTCTATGCAAAACGATTATAATGCTAGTTACGTACATGATTAGTCTGTGTAAGATGGTATTGTAGTATTCATTGTGATGATCTTTGAGTTGAACCAATACCTAGAGAACCATTTGGAGTTACACGACATGATGTAGTATATTCTCAACACGTACAGATGGTAGTACTCAATAGATCATGATGGTAGTAGTGAACGCGCGTATATGACCAATGATGACGATGTCTTTGGTAGTAACCAACAGCTCAGATGTTTTTAGTCAAATTATGATAGATAATCGTAAAGACCAACACGTACATAAGATATCTAGTGCACGTAAATGATTCTCCTGCAAAGTACGTGATGGTACTATTCTCAATCAGTGTACATTAACAGAACAATACGGATTATACAACGTTGAAATACCTACGACTCGTATTCAACATATGCGTACGGGTTCAAACTTAAATGATGAACCAACACCGTTTACAAAATTGATAATGTAGCCAACTGTAAATGAAGATACTCACGTTAGGCTATGGGTCAATAGTCCAATGATTATCAATACGGTCTTGACTGATGAATTGAAGGAATTAAATGAACAACCCGATCTAGACGTACGTGATGGTAGTAGTCAACATTTACCTGATGGTACCAATAAGATTAAGATTACGTTTTTAAAGTAACGTATTCGAATCAACAGTAGAATTGGTAGTAGTCAAATTTAAAGACAAGTTAGTAACAACCAAGAAACACAAATATAAGGCTAAAAGATAATAAAAAAATGTACATGCCCTATAAGTCAACATGTACATGATTTAGTGAACATTCTATGGTAAAATCACAATTCGTAGTATTTAACGACAATGATGATGAAGTCAACATTAAGATGGTAGTAGTCAACACGTACATGATGGTACAGCCATAAACAAATTCTCGGTAGTCGAATGACAATGATGTATTTTAAACCAAAATTACCCAACTAAACCCATGATGTAGTAAATGTATGTGTTGGTTCATTAATTCTTAAATGATGCTATATCACAAACGATACATGATGGATAAACAACACGTACATTTATCAACACGAACGATGGTATCCAACACGTAAAGATGGTAGTAACCAACCCGTAAATGATGGTAGTAGTCAACACGTACGTGATGGTAAACCAACACGTAAATGACATCGTAAACAGAATGTAATCATCGTCCGTAAATGATGGTACCTACTAAAACTACGTGATGGTAGTAGTCAACATGTACATGATCCTAAAAATCAGGAACAATTGGCTCATGATGGCAGTAGCTAACATCTTTATGATGGTAGTAGCTCAAAACTCATGATGGTAGTAGTCAACATGTATATGATTTCAATAACACGTACATGAAGTACAAGCGCACTCGTGGTAGCCAACAAAGCGTCCAAGTAGTCAACATGACAAAATGGTAGTCAACCTGTACTGATGGTAGTAGTCAACATGTAATGATCGAGAGTTAACATGTATGAAATTGGTAGTGAACATGTACATGATGGTCAGGAATAGTCAATTGTACATGATGGTAGTAGTCAACACCATGATTCTTGCCATCACGTACAAATTGGTGAATACTGGTCAATTTAGTAGTCAACAAAAATGGTATTTCCACTCATATGGTAGTGGTCAACACGTACATGGTGGCATTAGTTAACACTGTCTTAGATGTGCTCAAGTGTTAGGATGATGGTAGTTTCAAAAAATCCAAAGCTGTAGGCTCACAGTACATGAAGCTGAAAATAATGATGGAAGTAGTTAAACGTACATGGGACGAGGACCAACATGTACTATGATCGAGTGTCAACACGTACATGATGGTGCTAGACCCATGTTTTTGACCGTAACAGCTCAAAAGAAATGATGGGAGAGTCAACTATGTTCGACTGTAACAATGGTAGTAGTCAACATGTACATGATGCTAGTTCGACTGTAACAATGAAAGAAATCGATGGTAGACTCAACTATGTTCGATGGTGACAATAAATGAAATCGATGGTAGTAGTCAAGCTATGTTCGACTGTAACAATAAAAGACATCGACGTACATGATGGTAGTATGTTCAACATGTACATGATGGTGGTAGTCAACATGTACATGATGGTAGTAGACTCAACATGTACATGATGGTAGGAGTCAAACGTAAATCTAGAAGGAAAATCAACACCTACATGATGGTAGTAGTCAACACCTCTTTGTTTTAATATTCATAAATACATGATGGGAAAAATAGTAATCTTAAACTGTTTGCGGACGACATGATGGTAGTTTCGAGAAATGTACATGTGCGAAAACCTTAGTAGTCAACCCATGTACATGATGGTAGTAGTCAAATAGCATATGAAATTCCATCCATCAAGTGCTAGTGATCAACATGTACATGATGGTAGTAGTCAACCCTCATGATGGAACACGTTCAAAGCATACTACCAGTCAACATGTCATCTCAACAACAAACTCCAATGATGATAGTAGTCAACATGTATATGATGGTAGCAAATAACATGGGTTTATCCACCGATGGTCAATAGAAGTCAACATGTACATGATGGTAGTATCCGCACACCCAATACCAAATTGACCAAATTGAAAAGGTGATTGTAGTAGTCAAGAACAAGGATACTGCATTACAGGATGGTAGTAGTCGAAAACACTCTCGCCTCATACATGATTACAAAGCAATAAACAACAGCTACATCAACCGATGGTAGTAGTCAACATGTACAATGATGGTACTAGCTCAACATGCAAATGATGGTACCCGGACCAACATTTACAAACACGCTTTTTCCCTCAAACATCTGATGGTAGTAGTCAACATGTATGACCAATTTGATGCTAGTACGTCAACATGTATATGATGTGTAGTAGTAAACATGCATATGATGGTAGTATCAATTCTGATTCTATGATGGTAGTAGTCAACAATGAAAGATATGATGGTAGACTGAAGCTATTTTATGATGTAACAATAAAAAATATCGACGTGGTAGACTCAACAGCAATGTTCGGTTGTAGTCAACACGTACATCGACGTGGTAGACTCAAGCTATGTTCGACTGTAACAACAATATAGGATGGTAGACTCAACATCGATGTAGGTACGTATATGACTCTATGTTCGACTGTCAACACGTATCGACGTGGTAGTAGTTCGACTGTAACAATAAAAGATATCGACGATAGATCAAGCAATGTTCGATGCTGTGGTAGTAGACTCAAGCTATGTTCGACTGTAACAATAAAAAAGACATCGACATGGTGCTAGACTCAAGCTATGTTCGACTGTAACAATGAAAGACATCGATGCTGGCAGACCTAAGCTATGTTCGACTGTAACAACATGTACATGATGGAGTTCTAGACTCAAGCTATGTTCAACTGTAACAATAAAAGAAATCAGGATGTACTAGACTCAAGCATGTTCGATGTAACAACAATCGGATACTAGACTCAAGCTATGTTCAGGACTGTAATAGCCAACATGTACATGCTGGTTTTAGACTCAAGCAATGTTCGACTGTAACAATAAAAGACATCGGAGTACAAGACTCAAGCTATGTTCGACTGTAACAATAAAAGAATCGAAGTACTAGACTCAAGCTATGTTCGACTGTGGCGAAAGACCATCGGATAGGAAACTAGACTCAAGCTATGTTCGACTGTAACAATGAAAGAAATCGGAGTTCTAGACTCAAGCTATGTTCGACTGTAACAATAATGATTATAACTCAACATGTCCGACTGTAACAATGAAAGACATCGGAGTACTTTAGACTCAAGCTATGTTCGACTGTAACAATGAAAGACATCGACGTACTAGACTCAAACAATGTTCGACTGTAACAATGAAAGATATCTTTACTAGACTCAAGCTATGTTCGACTGTAACAATGAAAGACATCGACGTGGTAGACTCAAGCAATGTTCGACTGTAACAATAAAAGAAATCGGAGTACTAGACTCAAGCTATGTTCAACTGTAACAATACGGAAAAGAAATCGACGTGGTAGACTCAAGCTATGTTCGACTGTAACAATGAAAGACATCGGACGCACTAGACTCAAGATAATGTTCGACTGTAACAATGAAAGATATCGACGTGGTAGACTCAAGCAATGATTTAGACTTAACAATAAAAGGAAGAAATGAACAACTCAAGCTATGTTCGAGTAACGAATAACTATAAATCTGAGTTCAATAAGCCCCAAGATTATGTTCGACTGTAACAATGAAAGAAATTAAAGGCAAGTTCTAACAACCAAGCAATGTTCGACTGTAACAATAAAAGAAATCGAGTACTAAGACTCAAGCTATGTTCGACTGTAACAATGAAAGACATCGACGTGGTAGACTCAAGCTATGTTCGACTGTAACAATAAAAGAAATCGGACGTGACAATAGACTCAAGCTATGTTCGACTGTAACAATGAAAGAAATCGACGTGGTAGACTCAATTAATGTTCGACTGTAACAAAAGACATGGATGACGTTCTAGACGGTACAAACTGCATCAATAAAAGAAATTACTAGACCAAGCAATGTTTGACTGTAACAATTAAAAGAAATCGACGTGGTAGACTCAAGCAATGTTCGACTGTAACAATGAAAGACATTGACGTAGTAGACTCAAGCTATGTTCGACTGTAACAATAAAAGACATCGATGTGGTAGACTCAAGCTATGTTTGACTGTAACAATAAAAGACGACTCGTGGACTCAAACAATGTTCGACTGTAATAAAATAGACTCAAGCTATGTTCGACTGTAACAATAAAAGAAGAAATTGGTCGAACTCAAGCTATGTTCGACTGTAACAATGAAAGACTCAAGCTATGTTCTACAAATTGTGAAACAAACGTGGTGGTAGACTCAAGCTATGTTCTACTGTAACAATGTTAATAGACACAATAAAAGATGTTCGAAATAAGAAGAAAAGTTGGTAGACTCAAGCTATGTTCGACTGTAACAATGGAAGAAATCGGCGAAGACTCAAGCTATGTTCGACTGTAACAATAAAAGTGAGACTCAATCTGTTCGACTGTAACAATGAAAGAAATCGACGTGGTAGACTCAAGCTATGTTCGACTGTAACAATAAAAGAAATTGACGTGGTAGACTCAAGCAATGTTCGACTGTAACAATGAAAGAAATCGACGTGGTAGATCCATGTTCGACTGTAACTCATCGACGTGGTAGACTCAAGCTATGTTCGACTGTAACAATGAAAGAAATTGACGTGGTAGACTCAAGCAATGTTCGACTGTAACAATAAAAGAAATCGACGTGGTAGACTCAAGCTATGTTCGACTGTAACAATAAAAGATATCGAGTGGTAGACTCATGCTATGTTCGACTGTAACAATTACGTGGTAGACTCAAGCCTGTAACAATAAAGACATCGACGTGGTAGACTCAAGCTATGTTCGATGTAACAATGAAAGAAACACGATTCATTTCAAGTGATGCAATCTGTTGTAGATAGATTTGCAATCATTTGTTATCTCTGTCACGCCATGGGTAGTGTCTCCGACATGCTACACAACCAGGTCAACATCGTGACTTATACGCCCCCCCACCCCCCCCCCAATTTATCTCAACCACATTGAGCGCTTGATGAACAAACACATTACGATATCCAAGCCCCCCCCCCAATTTATCTCAACCACATTACAACGCTTGATGAACAAACACATTACGATATCCAAGGTTGAGTGTAAATTTTGACTGGAAGATGTAAATTATAAGTCTCCAACTTAAACAAATATGTTGATGCGCAGATTGAGTTCTCTCTAAATCAGCCCGCAACATGAAAAAACGTTAATTTTGTAATGGAATCAATGTCTTATCACATGCCGAGATTTATATTTACAACCAAAGCAGGCATTGGTCAACGTTTACCTAGAGAATCAATCTCATACTTGAACCAATCTAATTGATATTGTTATTCTTTGTTTTCAAAAATGTAAAGAAATTGGAATACATAGAATAAAACAAAATTATGTATGAAAAATGTGAATTCTAAAGAAATTAGCAAAACAATATCATGAAACACGAATATGCCGCACACGTTCACCATAACTAGTGATTTCAGTGATGTGTGTGTATTGGTTGATCCTTTCATGAGGTCACAACCCCTATTTTCCCAACAGTTACAAACGAATGGAAACATTTCTTAACATCTGTTAAACTTCAGGTGAACGACTTCCTAAACACACATTTCTGAGCTCTACTTTTGTCTTCGCAGGAAATGTTATACATTGTAAGTCTGTGTTATCTTTGAAAACAGTTTACACAAAAGTACCTAGAAGACATTCAAATAATTGAAAGGTACAGTATAACAACATGCCCCCCCCCCTCCCCCGTCAAATAACGTTAGCATGAGAATCTAGTCAACTTGTATTAATATTGTGTAATAATTTGGAAGGTGTATGTCTTAGCTTGGATCCATCCACTTATTCATTCTGTCTGTGTGTCTGTCAGTCTGTCTACATCTCTGTCTGTCCCTGTCTATCACTCTTTCTCTCATTCTTTTTGTTTGTTAATAGATGTTTTATCAGTGTCACCCAGCACGAATCATTGACGTCAATAATCAATGCTACGTGTGAAGAGCCTTGCCATTGTCCACGACTGATAACAGTTGATATTATAAGTATCAGAGGGCGATGGGCAGATCTGAAAGTTGCCTGCACTCCTTGGTTGACGACTGAACCAACAGACAGCCATCCAGATCTTCACCACATCTCTTCTCAAGTCAACTCAGTGTAATTAAGGTATGTAGTACTTGCCTTAATAATAGGATATATCATAGATAGATATACAGATAAGTTAAATATATACACGCAAAGTCACATAATTATGTCTACTTTTTTTATTTGTATTTACTGCCGTCGGCGTCAAACGCAGAAAGATGTTGCACCTGGCATTCCAATTTCTTTAGAGAACGTAAGTTATGCATTATACATGGAGATCTATAGACCATCACCGAGCTTACGCTCAATTCAACAGGACTCACCCATGTTCTCAAAGTGGGCAATAGGGGTACATTTTCATTAACAAGGACAAACGAAATGCCTGAAGGTAGGCTCGATCCCAATACAAACAGGTCAAAGTACAGTACCTTTAACCATTCAGCCATTTCGCCCCTTCAATATCAATATACATTGCACAATAAAAGTGAGCAGATGATAATATACATAACATAGTTATGATAGATATAGATTGATGAATATGTATATATTATATGGATAGATAGATATAAATAGATAGATAGATAGATAGATAGATAGATAGATAGATAGATAGATAGATAGATAGATAGATAGATAGATAGATAGATAGATAGATAGATAAATAGATTGATAGATTATGTATTTAGATTGAATATTTATGTATGTATTTATTTTTTCATTCTTACTGTCTGTTTCTTTATTATTGTATGTATATCATTTCTGTCTGTCTCCCTGTCTCTCTCTCTCTCCCTCTCTCCCTCTCTCCCTCTCTCCCTCTCTCCCTCTCTCCCTTTCTCCCTCCCTCCTTCCCTCCCTCCCTCCCTCTCTCTCTCTCTCCCCTCTCTCTCCCTCCCTCCCTCCCTCTCTCTCTCTCTCCCTCCCCCTCCCTCCCTCCCTCCCTCCCTCCCTCTCTCTCTCTCCTCTCTCCCTCCCTCCCTCCCTCTCTCTCTCTCTCTCTCTCTGTCTGTCTGTCTGTCTGTCTGTCTCTCTCTCTCTCTCTCTCTCTCTCTCTCTCTCTCTCTCTCTCTCTCTCTCTCTCTCTCTCTCTCTCTCTCTCTCTCTCTCTGCATCTCTCACTCTCCCTCATTCCTTCCTGTTATTAAGTTTGCAGGGCTCGGCAGGCATATTTTGTCTTCAGACAGTACAGTAAATACAAACACTCTAATGTTATTGCTATTGTGGTTTATACCAGTTGTCTAAAAGTATGACGTTGGGACATTATTCTATCGTGGCACCATCTGAAGCATTGGGTACGCCACGCCTCCGGTATTATCTACAGGCATGTTTTGTGTTCTAATACAATATCAGCGCTCTATTTTGTTGAACACCATCACGAAGAATACAATAGATCGAGACGTAGATTATGAGCAGCATTGAGTTTCATTATACCTAGATATAGATATAGAAAGAAATGTAAATCTAGATCTAGTTGGTCGCTCTTTGTGTGTCAAAGTCATATACTTTATTGCGTAGATTTTAGTCTCCAAAGCCCCCTATAAACTTAACGACTGATCATAGCCCATAGTTGTATCGCAAGCAATATTCCCGTTTGCCTTCTTTGATTCTTTTCCAAAACAATTTCTGATATTGCTAATTTATTCTCTTATTGCTAAATTGATACTATGCTTCAATTTTCTGTAAAAGCTACAAGAAAATGGTAGATCTCTCTCTCTCTCTCTCTCTCTCTCTCTCTCTCTCTCTCTCTCTCTCTCTCTCTCTCTCTCTCTCTCTCTCTCTCTCTCTCTCTCTCTCTCTCTCTCTCTCTCTCTCTCTCTCTCTCTCTCTCTCTCTCTCTCTCTCTCTCTCTCTCTCTCTCTCTCTCTCTCTCTCTCTCTCTCTCTCTCTCTCTCTCATATATGTATAATGTATACACGTGTAATAGAAAGTATTCTTCTAAACCTTTCATATTCGATTTAGTATTATATTTTTGAAGCAGACTAATTGTTTCGAGATAAAAGGAGCCACAGTGAAGTGGTCAAATGTGAAAAACTACAATAAATGACGAATCCACCAATAAAGACAGAACAATATGTTTCGTTTTGTCTTGATTGGTTAACTTATTGATTCACATCGATAAGCCTCGATTCACATACAATATAGGCCCACTCACGGGTATTTTTTTAAATCAAGGGAAGCTACTCTTATAAACTTATCATGTGCAATATAATAATATAAATAATTTTGATATCGATTCAAAATAATGGATCTTTTTCGATCACATGTTTTTTGTTTTGTGTGGGTTCTTATTGAGTACTGTTTCTTTTGCCTTCCTGAAAAAGAGGGGTTGTTTAATTAAAACTTTTAACATTTTTCTTTGTGCTCAGTTATTTTGTTATTTTTTAAGGTATGGTAATATCTTTATTGGGTTATATCATAACTTTATAGCAACAGAAACTTCGGAAAAGGAAAGAAATAAGAGTACTTTAGAACGCATAGCATCATTACATGTATACATTCATAATCATTTAACAGGCATATGAACTAAACAGATTCTTTTGAAATTTTATTAATAAATGACCAGGAAAAGCCCGAGTGAGTCAAAATAAACATCAAGGTTTTTTTACATTGGTGCCGAAATCATTCGACATCGACATGATACGATATTTCAGTGCATATCGATAAATCGATACTTCGATGCGTATAAACTGCGTCTGCTTCTTGTGTCTGCGACCAAAAGATGTGCTGGGGAAAACCGAGGTCTGGATTCTACATTAATTATTCTAAACGTCTAGATCTAGACCTAGCTCCTGATCTAATCTAGAATATAGATATCTAGATCTAGAGTAGGCTAACATCATGTAGTATTTTAATTCTCATAAAAGGTTATTGAGAGACACATATTGCAAGACAACATTCAAGCTTGTATGCGCCTGCACTGACCGTGATGTCGTATACCTTCTTATTATAACATAATGCATAGGTCTATTGTGTGTGTGTATGTGGGGTGGGGAGGGGGGGGACGGGGTGACAGAGAGAGTGAAAGAGAGACAGACAGACTGGGAGAGGGAAAGAGAGAGACACGCTTGCGGTTTATAGTTATGGTGTAGCCTGTAGGTGTCAGACAAAGTGTCTGTTGGTCACTTTTTTTTTTTTCTCTCCCTCTCTCTCACACGCACAAACAGGGAACTGTCTTTCATAATAAAGCCAAGCCATTATTAGTATTTCCAAAGTTAACATCGTAAACATTTATAACAGTACAACAGGTATGTTGTGCCTGTAGTGTTGTACTGCAGTGTATTGTTAAAATCTTAATACCACAATGGTAGTGTCAGTAGTACAGTTTGTTTTTTTTTCCGCTGAGAGACAGATCACCGATGACCTTCGCGAAATTCAAGATGAGACTAGGTTCTTTTAAAACTGAGCCATTTTCAAGTCATGAATTAGGCTGTCCATTTTTCAAGACTTTTTCAAGACTTCAAGGCTGCCGTAGAGACCCTGCGGTAGACCGAGATAGCTCTAAATTTCTGAATCTTAATCTCTTTCTTCTCACTTCTGATTCCGACAAAATTTTAGCTCTTTTTTGTACCATGTGAAATTTGAAAGTATTGGATTTCTGTTGTGATCTATTCTTCGTCTGACGTCAAAGCTCAAATGAGGTTTGAAATCGATTGATCTGATTTTGAAAGTCGACTCAACAAAGGAAATGTTATCATTATAAGCAATATGCATGCGCAGTAAGTCAAATACAACCGATTACTTAGAAACCGCAAACACTGCGCAGACGCAGCTAGTTTCACGCTCGTTTTAGACACACACAGTCTTAGTTTACTGACCGACGCAAACAAAGTTACGTACGTGTGTGTGTGACTAGCATCTCCATTTCGCTCTTTTGTCAAAATGTACACACATGTTATATTTCTTACAAGTGTTATTAAATATACCATATAAAGCTTGGAACATGAGGAGTCCAGATATATGACTTTAAGAGATAGCAAAGGACTGTGGGGCAAGTAAATCAGCTGTTAAAAGTCATGTTTTTCAGTCAAGGGGCATAACTGTGAAAATTCTAGGTCCAATGCCAGTGACGTAATGTTACGTGAACTGCACGCGTCCGTCGACCGAGGTTTCCCTGGCGTTTATTTAGTGACGTAACACTTGGGCATCTGGTTTGGAGAGTTCCCTGACTTTTCCCTAGTTCTCAATAAGATGTGAAGTCTGTGTTTGCGTTTCCCGACACCTTGGAAGTGGAGTCCACGGCCGGTGCCTTACCGTTGATCACATGACTTGTGCGTTCCGGATTGGTGGATGGATGAAAACTGATGCTTTTTTGTCCCATTTTTGTAAAATTCTGTGATTGTACGCCTTTAAACTACCCTTATTACGTGTTACGGGATTATCGTGTGTACCATTCTGCTCAAACTGGTACGGTAAACTTCACGACTAATAATTTTATCGAGTGAGGATGCCATATGTATAGGCCGATATTTGCCAATAGAGAGAGAGAGAGAGAGAGAGAGAGAGAGAGAGAGAGAGAGAGAGAGAGAGAGAGAGAGAGAGAGAGAGAGAGAGAGAGAGAGAGAGAGATGCACCAGCAACAAAACCCTCACCGAAAAGAAAGCGCTTTTGACGACAATGGTTCTTTTCCCCCGTACGAACCCCCTCCCATCATCACTTCTCACTCCCGAATCACTTCTCCGCTAATCATCACTTCTCCGCTACTCCCATCATCACTGGTCATCACTTCTCCCTACTCCCGTCATCACTTCTCCGCTACTCCCGTCATCACTTCCCTCCCATCATCACTTCTCCGCTACTCCCGTCATCACTCACCGCTACCCCGTCATCACTCACCCCCTTACTATCTACAGTCACATAGAGCGCCCCACTAGACTAGCACAAACTTGTGTTTATCGATCGATAATTGCTTCGTGGAATACGGGACGGGATGGGAGCGGTGGCTGACAAATCTTGAACTCTACTTGAACCTGTGCTATTAGTATTATTTTCTCTCTCTCTCTCTCTTTGAAATGTGTTTTTAGTAATATTGTATTGTTATGCGAAGAAGACTGCATAGTGGAGACGTAGAGTCACTATCGTCGTAATGGATTTCTAAACCTCCCGTATTGCCAATTATCTTGTCTTTATTTATTAGAACATAATAAATCATGAAAGCCTATTGATTGCCGGACTTCTTTACATAAGTTTCACTCACGATAAGCCAAAGCAGGTTTTGCTAATGCAACCGAATCTAACCTAAACGGTCTCCGAATCTAACCTGATCACAGTCTCTTTCTGATGTCCGATCATCGTCTACATTTTTGCATGGTCGTAAGCGCATTGCCGTGAGGAGACATACCAAGAGAAAATATTCCGCAAAGCCAACCAGACAATTTAAAAACAAAAATTTTATGATTTCCCAATATGCTTACACGAGATGAACTATGAGACAATAGCTCGACGCAATATTACCGTTAGATCTCAGATTGAAAAAAATATTTTTTGTCTGACCAAGAGATTTGAAGACTGACAGTAGTCTCATGGTATTCTCACTCTCATTTAGAGTAAGCTATGATTTTTTTTCGTGTCTTTTACAGAATATATGGTCTTAGGAATTCTTTCACTCCAGATCATAAAACAGCGCTTCTAGGTATTTTTCAACTGTTTTTTTCAGCTCTTACTGTGTGTTCATTTGTAGACATCAGTTGTTACATAATAACAAAAATCTGAAACCTGCCTTACGTGATCACTGGAAAAGATAAAAAATATTTAGAACTCGCCAAATTTTCTTTGAACAATTTTCTTTCACATGGAATTAAAGAAAACAGAATAAAAGATCGTTGACCTCACCTACCTTAAGGTGAAAAGGGACTTATTAAAAAGAGGGAAATGCCGTCCGTCTGGATTGCTGACGTTCACACCCAAAAAATATTCACAAAACACACAAATTGAAAGCAAATTTCACAATATTATGTTTTTTTTATATCTGCGATGTCAAAGCTATACATGGACCAAATGTTAAGAAGATTCATCAATTAAACTTTAAGAAAGATTAATTGAAGAGTTCAAGTTATCATTGGGTCCCATTTTTGTGAAACCTGCCCTATTAAAACAATAGGCTGATCTTATTGTTCACCGACCGAACCAAAATGCCTGCAGAATGAATTGAGGAAAGTGTGACATTAAAAATCCCCTGCCCCATTGCCAAATGACATAAAACAATTTGTCAGCGGCCTAGATTTATCAATATTCTGCTACATGGTGAAGTCTTTTGTCTGAATTTAAGCTTTGTAAAAATCAGATCTATTTCCGAAGTAGACACCGAGTCGAGATTGTGACACAAATGGTACAGTGGAAAATAGTCGCCGTCTTGAGAGGGGTGGGTGAGGTGAGGGACAAGCTGTCATCATCACGCCTGCGCATACTTCGATAGGTAGTTATCATTTTTATTATTAATTTTGTTTATTTCGCCAAAACTGATAGATCTAGATTACAAATACATCTTGACGAGTCAGGCTGGTTGAATGAATGAATGAATGGAATGCTGTTTAATGCATGGCGGTGTGGACAAATTCTATCCATTTATTTACCGAAACTGGCATACAAGAAAAAAGACAGGAAATATTGACGGACAGCGAAATGAAGAAAAAAATCCATTTCCTTGAATAATACGAGACGGAGGGTGTTGTCTTATTGGGATGGATTCCACCTGGATAATCACTTCCCTACTTAATATCAAAGAGGCTAAAAGTAAAGTGCAAGTATCCCCATTAATTAATAAATAATACTCAATAGAATACTAACTTAGAATCTAGATCTAGACTCATAGTTAACTATGATTTAACAATAACACTATTTGGCATAAACAATTACTATGCAGGTTTCACAAAATAGTCCATCTTATTCCCTTTTGTCAAAATTTACATTGTTATATTTTTTACAAGTGTTATATACCATGTTAAAGCTTAGAACCTGAAGATTCTAGATATGTGACTTTAAGAGATAACAAGGGACTGTGAGACGAGTAAATTAGCTTTTAAAAGTCATGTTTTTCAGTCAAGGGGCATAACTGAAAATTCTATGTCCAATGCCAGTGACATAATGTTACGTGGCACTGCACGGGTCTGTCGACCGAGATTTCCCTGGCGTTTATTTAGTGACGCAGCGCTTGGGCATCTGGTTTGGAGAGTCCATGACCGGTGCCTTACCGTTGATCAGATGACTCGCGCGTCCCGGATTGTGTGGATGGATGCAAACCGATGCTTTTTTGTCCCATTTTTGGGGTGATATTTTGTGCCTGTACGCCTTTATACTATCATTATTACGTGTTATGAGTTTATCTTGTGTGCCATTCTGCTGAAACCGGTACGGTAAACTTCACGACTTATATAACGAGTGAGGATGTGATACGTATAGGCCGATATTTGCCAATAGAGAGAGAGACAGGAAGGAAGACAGAAAGAGAGAGAGAGAGAGCTTTGACATCAGTGGGACTATAAAGTATCATTGTAAAGCCTACATTTAGCACAATCAGAGCCGACTACAATTCATTGAGCTATCATGTAACGCGAAAAAAGAGAGGGGTGTCTTGCGAGCTGGTTTTTCACCGGCTTGCCGCTGGCTTTCGCGACTACCCTCGTTTACTATCTAGAGTGTGAGAGCACATTATATTACACATTCCCTGTCACAACACACATGGTTGGAAAGGGTTTGAATAGATCTCTCCAAGAGTGTAGTAAGCCTAGGAAACCTTAGAGCCTGAAGAGATGTTTTTTGATTTTGAGGTTTTCAGGTTTTTGCTTTTAGTATGTACATGAGTAACTCTCAAAAGATAGTTATCTTGTATCATTGAAAAGTTTGTAACCTCCTTAGTTACCATAGAGACGGTCGCCATCTTGAATTTCGACCCAATTTTCAAAATCCATCTCCTCCTTTAGTTATGAATAAAATCACTCAAAACCTGTGCAGATCGACTTTTCATTTAATAGCTAAAGAGTGACGTCGGTTTTTTTTAAATATTTTTGATTTTTTTTTTTATGAATTATTGAAAATACTATGATATATCGTGAATGTACAAAAACGGTATTTTATTACAACAAAAAATTCTTCGAAAGTTTACGATATATTTAAAATAACGACGTCATTCCATTAACATTGACAAGAGAAACCTGTGTGCCAAATCGAATGTTAGTGTGAAAATTTACATTTCGAGAAAAATGCAGATAAAAAAATCGAAAGAAAATAACACAAAACAGTTGCTTCAGATGGATTTCCCTTGTAGCAGCCCCCTTACTCTTTCGACAGTCTCTGGCATTGTTACTAATGTAGAGAAGATTATAAAGCTACGTTTAGATATAATGCACTGTTGTTAAAACAAACGTCAAATTGACCATTATTTTCTTCTTTTTCCTCTTATATCCTATGCTTGTGAGAGTGCTTACATACACACTGATGCCCAATGCCTCTTACATCACACAACGATGGGCCGAAGGGACTAGTGGTGTCGGCAGAAGCCAGGTGGCCTCAGTATAACCACATTTGGCAATTAGCCACCAATATACGAGTTTTAACTGCCATTTTCTCAGACAGCGTTAGGGTAATTTACGTTAAAATTTTGACTGCTTTTATCTACCCTTGCCCGCAAGATATTTTGTATAAAAAAAATACATCATATGGATATTTTTCTGTCATAAACTTGTAGATAAATGATCGTTCTATCTGAATATAAAATGCAAAGAATAGAAAATCAACCTTTTGCTCCCAAACTCGCCAGTTCAAAATCTTCTTTAGTTGACGGTCTTCCACTTGACTGACCCAACATCTGAATTTACTTTAGTTGGCAGTCTACCACTTGACTGACCCAACATCTGAATTTACTTTAGTTGACATTCTAACACTTGACGGACCTAAAATCAGAATTTACTTTAGTTGACAGTCTAACACTTGACTGACCTAAGATCAGAATTTACTTTAGTTGACAGTCTACCACTTGACTGACCCAACATCTTAATTTACTTGAATTGACGGTCTACCATGACTCACCCAACATCTGAATTTTCTTTAGTTGACAGTCTACCACTTGACTGACCGAATTTACTTTAGTTGACAGTCTACCACTTGATTGACCCAACATCTGAATTTACTTGAATTGACGGTCTACCATGACTGACACAACATCAGAATTTACTTTAGTTGACAGTCTACCACTTGACTCACCGAATTTACTTTAGTTGACAGTCTACCACTTGACTGACCGAATTTACTTTAGTTGACAGTCTACCACTTGACTGACCGAATTTACTTTAGTTGACAGTCTACCATTTGACTGACCGAATTTACTTTAGTTGACAGTCTACCACTTGACTGACCTAACATCTGAATTTACTTGAATTGACGGTCTACCATGACTGACACAACATCAGAATTTACTTTAGTTGACAGTCTACCACTTGACTGACCGAATTTACTTTAGTTGACAGTCTACCACTTGACTGACCGAATCGAATTTTTGACTTTAGTTGACAGTCTACCACTTGACTGACCGAATTTACTTGAATTGACAGTCTACCATGACTGACACAATATCATAATTTACTTTAGTTGACAGTCTTCCACTTGACTGACCCAACATCAAAATTTACTTGAATTGACGGTCTACCATGACTGACACAACATCAGAATTTACTTTAGTTGACAGTCTTCCACTTGACAGACCCAACATCAGAATTTACTTGAATTGACGGTCTACCATGACTGACACAACATCAGAATTTACTTTAGTTGACAGTCTTCCACTTGACAGACCCAACATCAGAATTTACTTTAGTTGACAGTCTACCACTTGACTGACCCAACATCAGAATTTACTTTAGTTGACAGTCTACCACTTGACTGACCCAACATCAGAATTTACTTTAGTTGACAGTCTTCCACTTGACAGACCCAACATCTGAATTTACTTTAGTTGACAGTCTTCACTTGACTGACCCAACATCAGAATTTACTTTAGTTGACAGTCTTCCACTTGACAGACCCAACATCAGAATTTACTTTAGTTGGCCCAACATCAACATCAGAATTTACTTTAGTTGACAGTCTTCCACTTGACAGACCCAACATCAGAATTTACTTTAGTTGACAGTCTTCCACTTGACAGACCCAACATCAGAATTTACTTTAGTTGGCAGGCTTCCACTTGACAGACCCAACATCAGAATTTACTTTAGTTGGCAGGCTTCCACTTGACTGACCCAACATCAGAATTTACTTTAGTTGACAGGCCTTCCACTTGACTGACCCAACATCTGAATTTACTTTAGTTGACGGCCTTTCAATTGACTGACCTAACATCAGAATTTACTTTAGTTGACAGTCTTCCACTTGACTGACCCAACATCAGAATTTACTTTAGTTGACAGTCTACCACTTGACTGACCCAACATCAGAATTTACTTTAGTTGACAGTCTTCCACTTGACTGACCCAACATCAGAATTTACTTTAGTTTACTGTCTTCAATTTGACTGACCCAGCATCAGAATCTGCTTTAGTTTACCGTCTTCCACTTGACTGACCCAATCTCAGAGTCTGCTTTAGTTGAAGTTCTACCATGACATTGGCATCTACCTTGATATGTCGCAATTAGTGATTACCACTTGTTAGTTCATGATGGTAACAACTTATCATTTCTCCGGCCATATCAGCCAGTGATGATAATTTTACACTAGTCAAAGATCCACTTTTTCCAGCATTCAGAAAATTTTCCACCTTTTTCATCGTGTTTTTCACCTCCAACATTATTATAAAGATTATTAACTGTTTAGCAATAGTTGATGAGGTTTTGCAATTCAGTGTGTACAGCTATCGATACCGGCACTAACGTAAACACAAACACTTTTGTGAACGACGAATCATCTCCTCGATTATTTTTATTATGCACTGAGATTAGCAGATTCCTGTGCTGTCTGAGAACTTTATATACCATGTCAGCAGACATTGTATCATTGCTAGAGAAACAAGAATGTATATATATATATATATATATATATATATATATATATATATATATATATATATATAAATGTATATATATATATATATAAATAGAACATGTCTTTCCCACATCTGCATTTGAAACAGGAAATGCGCGCTATCGTTATCACGCATTCCCAATGGATCGTTCTCATTGGCCGTAATTCAACATCTGCATTCCGGTACCTTTAGATCTATACTTTGACAAAGTTTTGACACCTGAAAGAAAGAGAGAGGGAGAGAGAGAGACAAAGAGAGGGGCAGAGATTTTGGACCAATAGGACTAGTAGGCTTACTGCTACTACATTAATATTGATTACTTTTCAAGGTCATGTTTTAGTATTATTTCAGCTTTATTCTCACATACTCTTGGTAGAAATTTTAGGACTTGAAATAAGGAATTGAAGCTTCATTGCTCTTGGCAAATCTCATGTTATCTGAAACTCGAGCGCAGTTAGCACGCTTTCTTTTCATGGTGAGGCGAAGGGTGCCGACGCAGGGGTTCGATCCCAATGGCGGCCAGGATTATTCTTTTTCTTCTGTCTATTCCTTGTGTTTGTCTCGTCTTTGTTTCTATGGCGCTTTCATATTATCTTGTGTCATTACATTAACTTCCGACATGCCCCTTGCCTCACTGTTTGTCTGAAACTCGAGTCAAACGGTGAACGGTTGGTAGGTATTACAATTAGTTGTATGTTCTACTTCTTTCCTTTTTCTTTTTCTTTCTTTCCTGTTGCTGTTACCTCTTAACTCACCTTAGCTCATGGCATATAGCGGACGAGGTAAAATTCAATAATATTATTAAGATAAATAAGCAAACAAATCCAACTCACATGGCGCCCTCTACCAATCATGACCGCAAAAGGGGATAACTCACACAAATCACGTAAGTCGATTTTTCATGCAAGCCAATCATTTAGCCAATGTCCTGTGAGTAGTGTGAGCATTGACTCAACCGGCTTTCAGTGTAGTTGAGTATGATGAACTTGGAAAACTAAATCTAGGTCTTATAAGTTATAGTCGTCTTGAAGAAGATTGATAGTGATAGATTTGATGACCAGAAGATTTTAATTTTTTTCAAAACGTTATTATTGTAGAATTTTCTACTTCAATTTATTTATTTTATATTTTGTTGTAGAATGGGAGTGGTTTTGTACAGTTGTGATTACCTATAATAATATTGAAAATGCAACAAATTTAGTGTCATAGGGTTGACATTGCCACTTTTGATCTCCAAAAGGTTAGCATGTCTGATATCACTATTATCAGATGCTTTCAAATTAAGAAAACAGTACACTATTCTTTAATCATGTAAATGATGTTAATTCCCTCATTTTGACACGCAAGTCCATATTTACATGGCAGTGGACAGGTAAGCACCTGTACGGGGTAGATGATCCCGCCCTCCATGGATCTCCTGTTGCCTTGCAGGTGGATCTTGGCTGGCCAAAGGCTAAGGGAGTTAATTATGACAGAAAATAACAAGGCCTGGTAGGGTGCCTCAAGGTGGCAGCCACACCATCTACCTAGGGTACAGTGGGCTAATACCCTGCTTATCCAAAACCAAACTGATTCAGAGAAATAAAACCCATACACCGAAAAAGTAGAATGGGAACTGAGAAAGAAGGAAAGGTCCATATTTATGCTTTTATTCAATTAAAAACAACACAAGAGAGTATTTTAAGTTGGGTTTTTTTTCATGGATATCCTGATTAGGAGGAGACGGTGCAGGAAGGGTGGTTTGCTGCGGCACGGATAGTTTTCCCTTTTTTTTGTGGCTTTTCTCCATTAGCAAAAATAGCACTGATCAGCACGGTTCTAAATTCATCTCTTCCAGATTTATTTTATTGCAGTTCTACATTTGTGGCAAGGATCAGCTGTGTTTGGAAATAGCTGCAGCTTCTTCTGCGGAGATGATAATTGTGTAAAAATCTCTGAGATGCATCTTGCTTGTTTGTTTCAAAGTTAAATGAATTATTGTAGCGAGCCATTCAAGCTATAGTTTGTCATTGCCACTGCCAGTCAAATCCCATTCTCTGTTGGGATAATTGAACTTCTACAATTACTGACTCATCAATATTATAGTCACACAGGCAGCCCACCATCACACCGACACATCAAACAGCTTACTTAACAAAACAATAGGCACAGTAGTATGTAGCCAATCACTGACTCATCAATATTATAGTCACACAGGCAGCCCACCATCACACCGACACATCAAACAGCTTGCTTAACAAAATAATAGGTAATCAGTATGTAGCAATCACACTCATCAATATTATAGTCACACAGGCAGCCCACCATCACACCGACACATCAAACAGCTTAAACAAAACAATAGGTACAGTAGTATGTAGCCAATCACTGACTCATCAATATTATAGTCACACAGGCAGCCCACCATCACACCGACACATCAAACAGCTTACTTAACAAAACAACAGGTACGGTAGTCCCTAGCCAATCACTGCTTACTTACCGGTATTTACTTACTGCTCATTATGCCAGCTGGAATGTAGGGCAGCAAGGAAGGATTTCCATCTCTCTTTTTTAATGAAAGCGTTTTTATGGAATTTCAGGTTTTGCCCCAGTTTTTAATCTCATTTTCTGCTGTTCTTCTCCAAATTGTCTTTGGTCTCCTTTTCCCTTCAGGGGTCCAATGTAGGGCATTCTTGGTGATGCTCCCCTCTTCTTTTCTTAAAACATGCCCTATCCACCTCCATCATCTTTTAAACAGGATGTCTTGCATGTGGTCTATTTTGCATTTTCGGAGAAGAGTCTCATTTGAAATTTTATTTGGCCAAAATATATTTAGGATTTTTTACAGGCATTTGGTGTTGAATGAGGATAACTTGTTCATGTCTCTGTCCGTCAGCCTCCACCATTCAGATCCATATAGTAGAGTTGATAGGACACAGCTTTGGTAGATTTTTAGTTTTGTTTTAATATTTTATTCTTTTGTTTTCCATACATTTTGAAGTAGTTTGAAGGAGTTTCTTGCTTTGTTTAGACATCTATTGATGTCCATGTCAGCTCTTCTGCTACTTGTGACAACGCTGCCTAAATATGTAAATTCCTTGGATATTTGTATGCTATTGTTATTGATGATGATTGGATAGGGATTTTCTATATATTTAATGTTATTAGTTCAGATTTTGTAAGGCTTATTTTTAAACCTATCTGTTGACCAAAAGAGCTTAGCCATGATGGTTTCTAGTTGTTTGCTTCATCACCAAGTCTATAGCAATAATGAACATGGTTGCTGACATCACGCCCTTGTCTAACACCAGTTTTGATTTCAAAATTGTGAGTACTATTTCAAACTTTACATGTGAATTCATTGCAGAAACTTTTAATGAGCTGAACAATATATTAAAGTATTCCATAATTCCTTAGAATTTTCCAAATGCTTTCTAGATGGAGGCTATCGAATGCTTTTTCAAAATCAATTAAGTTTAAATACAGTTGTGTCTTCCATTCATTGCATTGCTCTATAATGTTTCTTATTGTAAAAAATTGGTCTGAGCAGTTTCTTTTTTTCCTAAACCCTGGCTGTTAATTTCTTTTATGTAAGTATCAACGTCATTTGATATTCGCTGTATTATTACTTTTGCAAAAATTTTACTAGGGAAGACAGGAGTGTTACTCCCCCTCCAGTTATTGCAGTCACGCAAATTGCCTTTTAAAAAAAAAATCTTTATTATTATACCTTCATTCCATTCATCCGGAGTTTTCTTTTCTGTCCATATTTTGTGAAGAGTGGATGCAGTGTTTTTGCTGCAAAAGGAGGCTCAGCTTTAAAAAGTTCAGCGTTTACGTTGTCTATGCCTGGGACTTTTCCATTTTTAGAGTTTTAATAGTGTTATTCCATTTAAGCTAGGTGGTGCTATAATAATATTCAAATCTTTTTGTGCCTCTTCAATGCTTACTCCTTGTTTGTTTGTAATAGGCGGGTCTGAAGTTCCTTGATATTTTCCACTTATTACTTTTGCAATTCTATAAACTCTGCCTTGGTCTCCCACTTGTGATGCTTTTTCTGCTTCATTCTCAAGTCTGTCCATGAATGACCTTCTGTCTTGTCTTGCACTCCTTCTGCCTTCCTTGTTTATTTTCTGGTATTGAGTTGACAATCTTCCTTTCAATCTGTTTGATTTAGCATCAAGTATTTTCTTCTTAATTTTCTTCCTCTTTTCAATTGTTTTCCATGTGTCATTTGATGGCCACTCTTTCCTTTTTGTGTCTTTTTGTTCCTAAGCATGTTTTAGCTGTCTCTAAGTAGGCGTGCTTGATAGTGTTCTATCGTCGATTTCATTTCCATCACATTAGCCAATCACTGACTCATCAATATTATAGTCACACAGGTAAGCCACCATCACACTGACACATCAAACAGCTTACTTAACAAAACAATAGGTACAGTAGTCTATAGCCAATCAGTGACTCATCAATATTATAGTCACACAGGCAACCCACCATCACACCGACAAATCAAACAGCTTGCTTAACAAAACAATAGGAACAGTAGTCTATAGCCAATCACTGGCTCATCAATATTGTGGTATTTCTTTTAGTGTATTATGTATGTAATGATTAGTTTCGAAGCTGGCTGCACTCTATTGTAATTTTCTCAATTACGTGTGTAGTATGTTGGTGTGGCTCCCAGACACAGGTTCCATAATCTAAGCCTTTTTTTTTTTTACTTAAGTTTAAGCCTTATATAGCACTTCTCTTTTACATTTTGAGGACAGTTGTAAAGGTTTCTTCTAAGGAAGGCCAAAATGCCATTTGCTTTTCTGTATATAGTGCTCTATGTTGTTCTTTCCATTGCAATTTAGTGTCTATTGTAACTCATTGGTACTTTGCACTGTCGGATATTTTTAGTTTTTTGTTATGTATGTAATAATCTGATTTGACGATTTTTTGCTTTTTTGTTTCATATTTTTAGTACCTGACATTTATTTGGATGGAACTCCATAGTCCATTTTTTCTCCCATTCTTGCAGTAATGGTATAGAGTTTGGTCTCTAGACTAGACGGAAAGGAGTGAAATTTTGTTGACTTCCTGGTGGTAGATGTCAGGCAATTCCAGGTTTGATGAGCAGCGTTGGAAAAGGTTCTGTCACTGTCAGCGAATGTTGTCCATGAAATCGGGCTTGCCAACCTGTCATCAGCTATCAAATTGCGTATCATTGTTGTTACATGAAGCAAAGTGCAAATTGTTGCCTGTGTGTTTGTTTGTGAATACGGACTCACTTATAAGAGAAGCAGAGTAGAACAAAAAGCTCATCATTCTAAAGCCTGTGTTGACAGCAATGCACATATCAACCTAGATTTTTTAATCCTTTTGACATAAATAAAAAACAAAGCCAAAGAGAAAGGCGGCTGTTGCAAGAAGAGCGACCTAGCTGAAGCGTCTCGACATGAGTTATTTTCTTTTGATTTCGTAACTTGCGTTTTTCTCATAATGTACTTCTTTCATGTTCTCTGCCTGATTGTTTAATCTCCTCTATTGTAAAGTAAAAACAAATGATGTCAGTCTTTTGTATCCAATTGTCTTGTACACTGTTTTAGAAAAGTAAAATTGTTGATAAAAAAAAGTAATTTCCTTCATTATAATATGAAATGTAATTTTGTCTCCGCCAAATGCATGGTCCACAGGTGACAAGTTAATGCGAATAATGCGATCCATTATTATGTATTTACATTGCCATTCCTGTTTGGAAATACATGATTTGTAAACTTTCTCTTTTGTTGTTGTTGTTTGTATTGTTTGGGGTTTGTTTGTTGTTCATTGGTTTGAGGACAAGATCCAATAGGCCTTATAGACTTGTTACATTCTTCTCTCACTCAAAACTACAACAAGGGGTAGCATACTGAAGCATTCAACAACAATGTCTTTTTTAATTGTTTTTTTTTCGACACGCGTGTCACACAGAGAATGATTTCCGTCGTAAAAGTGACATAAAATCCTTCACAGATTTCCTCTGTGATGAAAAAGAGAGAGGCAATTGGACTCTCTGTCTGGCAGACCTATCGAGTTGAAGGGAAGGGATGGGTGAGGGTGACTAGTAGGTGAGGGTGACCAGAGCCGAGACAGTCAAGACTAGTTGCATAATTACCGTGTGTATGTGTACACATGCTTAACATACGTGGAGATGCTGCACACACACATACACACACACGTACGTGCGTGGCATATTTTATCACTGGGACGAGGCAAGAAGAGGTTATATATAACTATGATATATATATATATATATATATATATATATATATATATATATATATATATATATATATATATATATATATATATATATATATTTATTTTTCACTGGATTTGTCTCTTTAAAGGCAACAAATTGAAGACTTACGAAAATCTGTTGCATCTTGGCGAAGTCAAGCAAGCAATTGTTGCATTTTGAGGGAGTAGCTAGCGCTGTAGGTCAGTTATATGAAAACGTTGTGCATTATGACGAATCATGCATTTTGGCGGCGTGCACTTTGGCGGAGACTACTGTATGTTATTTGCAAAAATTCATGTAATTTGTATTAATGTCACTTTGCTGACATGAACTTTCAGAAATGGGAAGAAACGATCTACCAGGTTTTGAATGATTTGATCAGTCATGAAATAAGTACATTGATCTTAAAAATTGTGACAAATTAAAAAATGGTGGCCGTTTCCATGGCAAGTAAAAAGGCTAGAAAGTTTTATGCGTTTAGAATCAGTATATCAGGACAATATTTCCTCTGATCTCCACGTTTAACTAGTGTCTCATAACGTGTTTGTGACATCCACAGGTTCTGACAATGGACATTACGCAAGAAACACTCAAACGCCTTGAAAAAAATATGATTGTGCTGAAAGGAGAATTAGCGGCCTGCAAAGAAGAAGTCAAAATCAGCACAGAAAAAATAGAGTGCCTGGAGAATTTACAAAGGGAGAGTCAATCCAAAATAAAGGATTTGCAAAAGATCAAGGGTGACACACAATGCCACTGTGTTGAGTATAAGAAAGAGCTGAAGTCACTGACCAAAAAAATTGAAAACATGGAAAAAGTGGTAAAATTCATGTAGTATGAAATAGGTGTAAATTGAATGAATGAAATGAATGTTTAAAAAAAGTCTGCAGAATACAGTGAATCAAAAAAAATATGTCTGAAATAGATCTACATAAAATAAACAGTTATAATGTGCTTTTCAACATCGGGTACTGTAACACTGGAAGTCAAACCCGGGTCTTCATGCCACAGTGTCCTACTGCAAATTAAGTCAACAGCATATTAGACATACACCATACCACTACCAGTGAATGAAATAGAACGTATCACATAAAAATTGATATTTAAACGTTACACAGTCTATCCAGTATAATAGTATGGTCACGAATACCAACAGCTGAACTCTAATGTCTAGAAGATTTCCTCACAGAGAATTTTCCTTTATGAAGTGCGGGTGGTTGGTGGGGGGATGCTGGTAGGTCCTACTTCTTTCCTTTCTTTCTTGTTTCTTTTTTTTTTTACTTATCTTTCATCTTGCTGGCTCCTCTTAATTCACCCTGAGATGGTGGACTGGGTAAATTTCAAAGAAACAAACAAATCTTTATGAAGTAAGGGCTGTCAGGCCAAAATCCAGTTGCCACATCCAATATCCAATACAACTGTCTATGTTGGATAAGTAAAACAAACAAGTGACCATCTGTTGA
>JAXRKP010000284.1:337022-349672 GCA_037039925.1 Doris montereyensis
GGCTAAACTGTGACTCTGTGAAAGGTCCTTCACTCTGATTTCCTCAATCGACTCAGGCGTGCATGAGTACCCAGCTGTAAGCAGGGAAAGCGTGTTCGTATGAAGGTCCTTAAAGGCTGGTGTACTGTGTGCTTCCCAAGGAGTTGAGAAGGAATTTAGATGGAATGTCCTGCTGGGAGATAAATCATGTATAGTCGGTGAGCCTGCGCTTTTGCAGGGATATGGAAGATATCCTTTATCTTTAACTGATTTATCGTCATCAGAATCATAATAATCCAGTCAAACTTTAAGCATGAGTCAGACTGTCAGAATTCATTCATCCAGCACTTCATCTCGCGTTAGAGCTCATTTTCAGGACATTTTTCATTAGATTTTAACGCCACTAGAGTGCTAATGGCAATACAGCATGTAAACAAATGCTAAGGAACAGGAGTGGAATCTGTAAGGCTATTGAAAACGTGGACTGGCAAATGCCAAATTGCTGGGAATGCTCATCAGCAGTTTTGGCATAGCTACAGCAAGTTGTGAATATACTTGCCGGTGATCGCACAGTGGTTAAAAGTATGTCCCAGCAGACATGAATGTAAGGCTTAAGTAAGATGCCTGTACAGTCTAAATCTAAGGGATCGGTACATGTATGAAGAAAAAAACATATCAAAACAACGAGAAAACTTGTACAAATCAAAAATGAAGGAAAGAAAAAAAATCTTTTAGCGACAGGGAGATAAACACAGGAAGGAAGAGAAACATACAAACAAACAAAACTCAAAAGCCTACACACCCAAACACAAACACATATAATAAATGTTTGATAGAATGGTGATGCTATTTTATTCATCGCACAGTGGACAAAAAATGAAAAATGAGTTCTTTGAAATTGAAGCCATGGTTTATGTCTTACATTAGAGAGTAGTATAAGAGAAAAAATATGTTTTACATTCTGATTTAGATATTTTAAAAAATTTGTTCTTCATTCTTGTTTAAACACAATGTCAGATTGCTTTTGATGTTGGGACTTGAATGTTTTGAAACATGTTTCTATTTGATTTGATTTCAATGCTGGGATAGTGGAGCTGCTGTTGACAAGACAATACGATTTATCTTACATATTGACCATTAATGGTGTATGATTGTGTTAGACTGTGCTGAATTATTGTTGTATATGACCATGTCTTTGTTTATAGTTTTTTGTATGAATGGTTTAGAGTAAACCTTTTTATAGGGGTAGAGTATTTGTACTTGTGTATAATGTATTTGTAAGTGTGCGAATGTTTGTGTGAGTAGTGTATGTGGTTGTATCTGTGTGTGTCGATTGGGGAAAATTGTAGTCATCTCCTTCCGTCTATTGCCATGAATTATTATGCGTAATACGATAACATTGTAGACAACTAGTTTTATTGATGTCTAGCTGGACAGACAAATAAAAATAAAGATAAAGATGGATTTATAGTCTGTATCCTCACACAAGTGCAGGCTCACAGACTGCACATCATTTAGTCACTAGCAGGCTATTTCATTCACAGTTCTTCTCAACTCCCAGGTGAGCTTACAGTACAGCAGCCTGTTGGGCAGTTAGTACCAAACACTCTAACAAGATCTTTCTCTACCAATAGCTGGGTACTCATATACACCTGAGTCAGTGAGAAAATCAGAGTGAAGTACCTTTCTTACGAGTACAACATTGTGAAAAAAAAACACCTAGGCCAGCCATAAGGTTTGAACCAGTGTCGCCGTGATTACAAAGTCACAACACTACGGTTTCACGATGCCTCCAAAGACACTATGATATACTGAAAGCTATATATGAATAGAACAATACTAAGATACACAGGTAAATAGATAATGATAAAGAGATATATAGATAGATAATTAGATAAATAAGTAATTAGATATATAGATATATAGGTCGATAGAACATAGATTGATAGAAATAAAAAATAGATGTATAGATTAATAAATAGATAAGTAAACAGATGAAACTGTGGATATATAGATGAATAGATTGTTCGATTCCTTTACTGAATGCCCGTTCTAAAATTTTCATCAACAGGGTGAGACTGAGGACAGCCAAAGTCCAATTGACACACAAGCCGAAGCGGCTAGCCAAGGTGCAAGTCATGCCGACACACAAGGAATACAAAGACTTGGTAATTGTGTGTATTTTATATTTTGATTTCACTTTTCACTGAAAGTATTAGTCTAGAGAACATAGCGGTTGTTAGAAATGGTGCCGGCTTTTCAGGTTGATTTTGTCGTTTTGAACTAATATGAAAGTAGATCCAGCTTTTAATAGTGTCGATGCTCAAATGATAAGTTTGCCAGTTTCACATAGTAAATTGGTTCAGCTGACTTGCAACACAATATATCTGAGTGCTTTATATGTGTGCAATTGACCTCAGGATGTTATAGATTGTACGACTCAAGCAAACTTTGAACACCTTTAGTAATACGTTATAATGGGGATAACTGCTAATTCATGATATAGAATGATAATTTTTTTTTAGAAATTTAGAGGACAAGGATTGTGCCTGAGACCAGAAGGAGAGAGTATTAGATACACTAGGAGAGCGAGAGAAACAGAAAAAAATAATCAGAGAGAGAGAGAAATAGAGAAACTTGATGGACAGACAGACATATCAGTCTGTGTGGCCTTACGTGTGGTAATTCACGATCATGAATTTACTTTCTGATAATCACTGTTTGTTTTTAAAGGCAAGATTTTAGCCGTTTTGTGTTTCACAAATTGAAATTTACATTGTTAAAAAGGCAACCCAGGACCCATCAATTTTTTTTTATTTACGTAGGAGATAGAAAAGGGAGGGAAAGATGCTAGTGGTCCAGCATACCAGCTTGTCTTAATGGTTTTCAGTCTAACCCGTTGGTAACTCCACAAATAGGTATGCTTGCAACTATTCATCTTTCTTTCTTTCTTTCTTTATCAGTTCCCATTCTACCTTTCGGTGTATGGATTCAGGTGCCGGAGATAATCTTTCTCTAGGATGCCCTGTCCTGCATTTTCTGTTTCCTTCCAAAAATGTTAAATTTCTATGCTTTACTGCCTTTTTTATATCTTCTTCCCACTTTCTCCGAGGTCTGCCTTGGGCTTTAGCACTCTATACTGATTTAGCTATTCTATTGTCATTCATTCTGTTTACATGCCCAAATCATCTCAATTGATTTATTTCTATCTTAGTTTTTATGCCATCTGCTTTGGTTTGATCTCTTATTGTTGTGTTTCTGATTTTGTCTCTTTTAGTTTTTCTTACTACTCTTCTAAGATATTTCATTTCAGCTGCTTGTACTCTACTGTATTCTCTTCTGTCTAAGGTCCAGGTTTCGCTGCATAGAGGAGAGTAAGACAATAAACTGTATTGTATACTGCCATTTGGGTTTTGTTGACAATTCTTGCTTACCTACAAATGCCTTTTCTAGATGGTTATATATTGCATTTGCCTTTTGGATTCTCTGGCTGATTTCTTCTCTTAGTTTTCCCTCAGAGTTAATCATTACTCCTAGGTAATTGTAGCTTTGAACTTATTCTAAATTCTCCCATGCCGAATTTAAGATTTGGTGTTTTAGCTTCCCTAGTTACTAGCATTGTTTTGGATTTCGTTGCATTTACTCTCATTCTTCTTTTATCTAGTTCATTGTTCATAATGTTGATATTCGACTGATGGTAATTTTCTGATTTTCCAAACAGAACTAAATCATCGGCAAATGAAAACATTGATACATTTACTGGTTTGAGCTTCCACATACCTATGTTCATTTCTTCATTTTTGAGGATGCCTTTGCAACTGAATCCATAAATGTGATAGTGATAAACAAAAGAGGACTTAGACACAACCCTGTCTTACTCCAAATCTACATCAAATTCTGCAGATATGATTCCAGCTACTCTCACTGAAAATGTTGGTTTATTGTAAAAACTTTTAATGGCTTCTATTAAATTTTGCTCTACATTGCGTTCTTTTAAGGACTGCCATAGTTCGTCCCTCCTCACAGTGTTTAATGCCTTTTCTAAGTCTATAAAACACAGATGCAAGTCAATTTTTCTCTCAAGGCATTTTTCTATTATTTGTCTAATGGTAAATATGTGGTCTTGTACACTTCTTCCTGGTCTACCTCCACTCTGATGCTCTTCAATCTGATCCTTTACTCTTTTCCTTAGTCTCATTTCCAGTATCCTGGCATAAACACTTTTCCTGGTATGCTAAGTAGGGATATCCCTCTATATTTTGAGCGTTCCATAGTTGCTCATTTTTTATGTATTGGTACTACCATTCCCTTTTTCAGTTGTCTGGCACCTGTTTGGACTTCCATGCTTGTTGGCACATTGCATGTAGTAGTTTGTCTGCCTCTTCCCCTTGATTTTTAATCATTTCTGGATAAACTTGATCTGCTCCTGGGGATTTTCCTAATTTCACTTTTCTTATAGCTGTTTGAATTACTTCCATTGATATATCTAAATCTTCAGCTGTCTCCTCTGGATTACTTGTTACTCTTACCAATTGATCTTTACTCCTCGTTTCATATGTTCTGGAGGGCTTGTGTAATTGTTGAAAATGCTTTCTCCCTATTTCCATGATTTCGCTGTCTTCTTTCATTTTTTCTCATGCTCTTCATTGCCCACCAGAACAGCTTTTGATTTCCTTGATAGCTTTCTTGAAGTCTTTGTCCAAACTCTTCCCACTGTTCCTGTTTTGTTTGCCTAACTTCCTCTGGCGATAGTTCTTTTATTCACGTAATCTATCCTATCCTCTGGTCTCTTTATTTGTAAGTTTTCTTCCAGGCATCCTTCTTTTATTTGATCTTAGTCTTGACATTCTCATTCCACCATGCTGTTCTTTTCCTATCTCCTTTAACTTGTTTCCTGCTACAGGCCTCTTCAATATAACTGAGGAGTGTTTTTTTATACATTTGCCACTTTTCTTCTATTGTGCTATCATTCAGATCCATCCGCCTTTCACTTATAAATCTTTTTATTCTAGATTGGTATACCTGTTTTACTACTGGTTTATTTAGTTCCTCTATTTTGAGTTTAGTAGCTTTCTTCTCTTTCTTTTCTGTTTTGTTTTCTTCAATCAGTAATCTCATTTTGGCAATCACTAGGTGGTGATCACTAAATATTTCTGCTACTGTAAAAAAAGAGCTGCTAACTATTGTGTAATCTATCATTGACTTTTCACACCTGTATTCATTTTACTCTTGTATATATGTGGATATCTTTATGAGGAAAAAAAAGATGTTTGCTGTTTTCATGTTATTCTTTAGGCAAAAATCTATTAGTCCCTCTCCATTTGGAGAAGTTGTTGTCTCTCCTTCTTTTCCTATTACTCCTCCTGATGTTTCTATATTGTTGCCTACTCAGCGTTTAAATCTCCTAAAGCCATTAGTTCCACTGTTTGGATTTAAGATTCTCCGCAGCTATTTGTAAATCTTTTCGAAGATATGTTTTTGTTGTTTAGTTGTATCTTCGTTTGGTCCATAAGTTATTAATAATTTAATTTCTCGTCCTTTTGGTTTAATATTTACCTCCAATAGCCTAGGGCTTATAAATTTCCAACTTTCTAGTAACTTTTCATGCCTTTTATGCTCTTGGAGGCTATACTTCTGCTCTAGCTCTATCTTTGACATCTATTCCTAAGATTAAAATGTGATTTGGTCCTACATTTTCTATTCCTTGTCCTTTTTTCTTTGTTTCTGTGCATTCTTGTTATCCAATTGTTTCACCTCCTTTTCCTTCTCCTGTTGCTCTGCTCCTTGTTATACGTGTGGTTAAATGTGTAAGACGGACAGGGTACAATGGTGAGTATCATAGCATGAGCACGTCTACTCTGCTATTGTACAAGGAATGAGAAGTAGTTTGCTTTCATAAATAAAGCTGTCCTGTGTGTTCTTCCTCCTTACTCCCATCCCCCTGTCTCTCTCCCCGTCACCTGTCCTTCCTTGATAATTGTTACTTTTTCTCTCATTGTGTCTGACAAAAATACAAACCATTTTGCATTCATTTTCTAATTCTCTTTTTCTCTTTGTTTATATATATATATATATATATATATATATATATATATATATATATATATATATATATATATATATATATATATATATATATATATATATATATATATATATATATATATATATATATATATATATATATATATATATATATATATATATATATATATATATATATATATATATATATATATATATATATATATATATATATATATATATATATATATATATATATATATATATATATATATATATATATATATATATATATATATATATATATATATATATATATATTTATATATATATGTATATATATATATATATATATATATATATATATATATATATATATATATATATATATATATATATATATATATATATTATATATATATATATATATATATATATATATATATATATATATATATATATATATATATATATATATATATATATATATATATATATATATATATATATATATATATATATATATATATATATATATATATATATATATATATATATATATATATATATATATATATATATATATATATATATATATATATATATATATATATATATATATATATATATATATATATATATATATATATATATATATATATATATATATATATATATATATATATATATATATATACATACACAAGACACAACACCCATACAGACCCATTCTTTCTCTATCTCATACACAAAGACACAAACACCCATAACAGACCCATTCTTTCTCTATCTCATACACAAAGACACAAACACCCATACAGACCCATTCTCTCTCTATCTCATACACAAAGACACAAACACCCATACAGCCATTCTCTCTCTATCTCTCACACAAAGACACAAACACCCATACAGACTCATTCTCTCTCTATCTCCTCACACAAAGACACAAACACCCATACAGACCCATTCTTTCTCTATCTCACACCAAAAAACAAAGACACACACAGACACTAGTCCATCTCTCACACAAAGATGCAAACACCCATACAGACCATTCTTTCTCTATCTACCACACAAAACACAAAGGTGCACACAGACACTACCTCATCTCTCACACAAAGATGCAAACACCCTTCAGACCCATTCTCTCTCTATCATCGCACAAGGACACAAACACGCATACATACAACACACACACACACACACATGTTCTCTATCTCTCACACGAAAACACAAAGACGCACACAGACACGACTCCATCTCTCACACAAGGACACAAACAGGACTCACCACACCTCTCATCTTTTTCTGACACAAACACACAAAAACACACACACTCCTCTATCTCTCATACCAACACACCAAAACACACACACTCTCTCTGTCTCTCACACAACACACAACACTCCACTCTACATCTCTCGTACAAAGACCAAACACCAGTATACACCAGTCTCCTCTATCTCTCACAGATGGACACAAACACACATACATGCACTCCTCTATCTCTCACACAGGACTCGACCAAAGCACTCTCTCTCTATTCTAACGCAAAGACACAAACACACATACACGCACTCCTCTATCTCTCACACAAGGACTCGACACAAGCACATACTCCTCTATCCTAAGCAAATACACAAAACACATACACACACACCCATTCTCTCTGTGTCTCACACAACGACATAAACACACATATAAGCATACTCTCTCTGTCTCTCATACAAGGGCACAAATGCACTTACACACACAGTCGCTTTCTATCTCTTTACAAAGCACACACACACCCACACCTTTTCTCTATCTCTCTTACAAAGACACTAAACCCGTTCTCTCTCCTATCTGCCACATAACAACTAAAATACAAAGACGCACAGTCTCTCTATCTCTGACACAAGCACACAGACACACATACATAGCCACTTCTCTCTATCTCTGACACAAGCACACAACACCAATACATAGCCACTCTCTCTCTATTTCTGACACAACACACAAACACACAGTACATAGTCCAGTCCCTCTCTATCTCGGACACAAACACGCAAACACACAAACACATACACAGCCACATTCTCTTCATCTCTGACACAAACACGAACACACATACACACAAACTCACTCTTTTCTATCTCTCACATACAAACAAACACAACATACACACAATTCACCACACACTCCCTCTATCTCTTACGCAAAGACACAGAGACCAGACATACACATATCTCTATCTCCTCACCCAATGACAACAAACAGATAACACACACCACTTTGTCACTCTATCTCTATGCACACAAGGGACAACAGACACAGCACACTAGCCAATCTCTCTCTATCTACTGTCACAAAAACACATACATACACACATATATAGTCCTCTCTATCTCTCTATGTCTGGCACAAACACACAAACATTGCCTGCAGCCACTCTCACTCTATCTCAGACACAAACACACATATACACACACACCTCAATCCTTCCTCTCACACAGGACTATAAACACATATACACATATGCTCGCTCTCTATCTCTCACACAAGGACACAAACACACTTACACACTCTCTCTATCTCTCTTTAGAACACAAACACATATACACAAATGTGTATCTCTCCCACAAAGACACACACACACTATCTGCCATTGCTCCACAAAGACACAAACATACATACACGCCTTCCCTCTATCTCTCACACAAATGACTACATACACCACACACACTCTATCTCCTCACACAAAGACACAAGCACACACTCACTCACTCACATACACACCCTGCCCAGTATCTCTCTGTGTCTCTTGCACACAAGTGACACAAATGCACACGCACTCACTCACCTCTCTATCTGCTCGCACATAGGGCACAAAACAACACTTATACACACGTCTCGTTCTCTATCTCTCACACAAAGACTCATACACTGTATTGCTCTACAAAGGACTCATTTTTCTTCTATCTCATCACTCAAGGACAGAAACACACATACAGAAATGCTCTCTATCTCTCATGCAAAGACCACCACACACACATTTTTCTAGCTTGTATTGTTCACTACAATGACACAAACACACACACACCTCTTTCTATCTCTTACACAAAGACTCAAACGCACTCACACACCCACACCAATTCTCTCTGTATCCCTTGCACACAAGTACACAAACACACAACACACACCATGCAACACGCACACTCCTATCTCTCGCACAAGGGGCACAAAACACACTTCACACACCACTCTGTTCCTCTATCTTCTCACACAAAGACACACACACACTTTATTTTCTCTTACAAAGACACAAACACAGGTACACACCCATCCCTCTCTACTATCTCACACAACAAGGACACAAAAACGCACATAACGGATCACACTCGCTTCTCTATCTTTCACACAATGACACAAACACACTCACAACTACACTCTATCTTTCTTTTTGTACACAGACATAATCACAGATACTTACCCATTTTTTGTCTATTTCGCACACATATTGACACAAATGCACATACACACAATGTTTCTATGTCTGACACACCAAGCAGCCCACCAACTCACATACATAGTCCACATCCTTCTCTCTTTATCTCGGACCAGCAAACACACATACATATACACAGCCATTCTCTCTCTCTATCTCTGGACACACACAATATTACACACAGACTCACCTCTCCTCTATCTCCCACACAAGGTACACAAAACACAACATACAACTACACTTTTTAATCACCTCTTAGAATCAACACTCAATCACCACGGCTACACACCCATATCTTTCTCTATGCCAGCACACAAGGACACATATTCACAACACACGCCGTGTCTCTATCTCTGACCCCAAGCGCACAAACACAACATACAATAGCCACTCTCTCTTCTCTCTGACGCAAACACACAAACCCATAAAACTAATTACAACAGACACCACTCTTTCTATCTCTGACACACAACTCATCAACACTTAACTACTGCCACTCTTTCTCTATCTCTGACATTTCAAAAAAAAACAAACACCATCTCACATAACCTCGCTCTGTATGTGTCACACTAAGACACAAACAAGACATAGTCTCTCTCTCCTACTCTGGCTCAATACACACAAACACAGATACACAGCATTCCTCTCGCTAGCTCTGGGACACAAACAAAAACATACATACATCCTCGCTCTTTATCTCTCCCACAAAACACACATAAACAGCCACTCTCTCCTAGAGGCTCCGTCTACATATCTCACATACACATCAGGCGTATCTCTCGCTATGCGCTCTCACAAACACTGACAAAGTCACGGGTCGGGCGACCTCGGACACAAACACACATACACGTACACAGTCTCTGACGCACTCGCCGAGCGCTTGACACAATACACTCTGTATACTCTACCGACCCATGCTGGGGATCTGTCTCTCACGTCCATCAACTGTCTAGTATCAGCACAAAGAGGGGGGGGCTCTACCTATATGCACGCATCCTACTTCCCGCGCTCTTGATTTCTCACAACAAACATGCATACACACAACCGCGCTCTTTACTCGTCTCATAGAAACACACATACACTAGTCACGCTCTCTCAGGCGGGTACAGTCACATACCACCAGCCACCCTCTCTATCTCTGACACTAATACACATACACACACGCTCACCCTCATCTATCTCTGGCACAAACACACATACGCCAGCCACACTCTCCTCTCTCTCGCTCTCTCGCGCGCGCGCGCTCTCGCGCTCGGGCGCGGAGCACGCGCGCGCTCTCTCATCGCCTCGCTCTCTAGCTCGCTCGCGCTCTCTCAGCTCATCCTCCTCTCTCTCTCTCTCTCTTCTCTCTCTCTCCCTCTCTCTCCTCTCTCATCTCTCTCTCTCTCATCTCTCTCTCTCTCTCTCTTCTCTCTCTTCTCTCTCTCTCTATCTATCTCTCTCCTCTCTCTATCTATCTCACACTAACACACATACACAGTCACTCTCTCCTCTCTATCCCTAACACAAACACACCAAACACTCACACACTCTCCCATCTCCTCACACAAACACACATACACAGTCACTCTCTATCTCTATCTCTCACACTAACACACCAACACACATAGGCTCGCACACTCTGTATCTCTCACACAAACACACATACATAGTCACTCTCTCTCTATCTCACACAAACACACATACACAGTCACTCTCTCTCTCTATCTCTAATGCAAACACACCAACACTCATACACTCTCTGTCTCTCACACAAACATACATACACAGCCACCCTATCTCTATCTCTCATACAAACACACATACACAGTCACGCTCTCTCTCTCTCTCTCTCTCTCTCTCTCTCTCTCTCTCTCTCTCTCTCTCTCTCTCTCTCTCTCTCTCTCTCTCTCTCTCTCTCTCTCTCTCTCTCTCACAAACACACATACACAGTCATTCTCTATCTCTATCTCCTAACACAAACACACCAACACACATACGCTCGCACACTCTCTATCTCTCACACAAGCACACTCTCTGAAATGAACACACTAACACTCACACACTCTCTATCTCTCACACAAGCACACTCTCTGAAATAAACACACTAACACTCACACACTCTCTATCTCTCACACAAACACACACATACACAGTCACTTTCTCTATCTCTCACACAAACACACATACAGAATCACTCTTTCTCTTTCTCTAACACAAACACACCAACACACATACACCCGCACACTCTCTATTTCTCACACAAACACACATACACAGCTGCTCTATCTCTATCTCCCACACAAACACACATACACAGTCAATCTATCTCTATCTCTCACACAAACACACATACACAGTAAATCTCTCTCTATCTCTCACACAAACTTACATACACAGTCATTTTATCTCTATCTCTCACACAAACACACATAGACAGTCACTCTCTCTCTACCTCTCACACAAACACACATACACAGTCACTCTCTCTCTATCTCTCACACAAACACACATACACAGTCACTCTCTCTCTATCTGTCACACAAACACACATACACAGTCACTCTCTCTCTATACCTCACACAAACACACATACACAGTCCTCTCTCTATCTCTATCTCTCACACAAAACACATACACAGTCACTCTATCTCTATCTCTCACACAAACACACACACACATACACTCTACACTCTATCTCTCACACAAACATACATACACAGTCACTCTCTCTCTATCTCTCACACAAACACACATACACAGTCCCTCTATCTCTATCTCTCGCACAAACACACATACACTCGCACACTCTCTATCTCTCACACAAACACACATACACAGTCACTCTCTCTCTATCTCTCACACAAACACACATACACAGTCACTCTCTCTCTATCTCTCACACAAACACACATACACAGTCACTCTCTCTCTATCTCTCACACAAACACACATACATAGTCACTCTCTCTATCTCTCACACAAACACACATACACAGTCACTCTCTCTCTATCTCTCACACAAACACACATACATAATCACTCTCTCTCTCTCTCTCTCTCTCTCTCTCTCTCTCTCTCTCTCTCTCTCTCTCTCTCTCTCTCTCTCTCTCTCTCTCTCTTTCTCTCTCTCTCTCTCTCTCTCTCTCTCTCTCTCTCTCTCTCTCTCTCTCTCTCT
>JAXRKP010002840.1:0-30000 GCA_037039925.1 Doris montereyensis
GACAGTTACAACAAACTGGACGAGGATCTACGTATGATAAAGACATGGGTGTACGTTTGATTTTTTACACATCATTTCTGACATAATGAGAAAATCAATGGAAAATCTATTTATTCCTTCAAACACTACAACAGAATCTATTTAATTTTGTTCCCTCTTTAAAAAAAGAAGAAGGTATTTGATATGTCACTGTACGCAGTTGTGAAACATATATTATGTTATCGTCTATATATATTATATATATATATATATATATATATATATATATATATTATATATATATATATATATATATATATATATATATATATATATATATACATATATATCTATATATATATATATATATATATATATATATATATATATATATATATATATATATATATATATATATATATATATATATATATATATATATATATATATATATATATATATATATATATATAGATGGTATCAGACGCAAACCAGCCGACTTCAAAATATAAATTTTACATGAGAAACGAAAAACTGCATACATAGTTTAAAAATGCGTTTAAAAGGTCAAAACCATCACATAATGTGATAACTGTTTACAAGGTGTTGATAAATACTAGATATTGTTGATATTTTTCCTAATTTCAGACTTGGCTGTTTTGAGACAGAAATTTGTCAGTGGTCAGCCGCTTTGAGCGTCGCTACTCGTTCGACCGGTTTGCACTGGACAAAATAGAACAATTATTTGTACTGGGATGGTTTGTACTGACGATCCAGGGTGTTCATTTGGGACTCGGCCGATCTGCACTGACAGAATAGAACTATTAGATTAATTAGAACGTTCATTTCATACACACAGCCAGTTCGTTATGCACTAGGATTGTACTGAGTAGGCCTACGTTGATTTTCTTCTTATCATTACATTGCGTAGAAATTGATTATAGTTCCACCTCTGGTATAGATATAATGCCTTTGAAATTTACTCCCAAGGATCAAACAGTTGGTCTCTTAGTTTGGAAAGAATAGTGATCACGCACACTTAAGCACGTCTGTTCTATTGGATATATTATTTCACAGAACAGATGATCATACAGGGGGAAATAAAGCTATTATTGTATATATAATAATTTACATC
Source organism: Doris montereyensis (assembly GCA_037039925.1). Lineage (NCBI taxonomy): Eukaryota > Metazoa > Mollusca > Gastropoda > Nudibranchia > Dorididae > Doris > Doris montereyensis. The sequence continues at coordinate 1,115 of JAXRKP010002840.1, forward strand.
GATATCCTTAAAGCATGCTAATTTAATTTGTTCGATCCAATCAAGCTATTGTTGAAAGCCATTTCGCCTTGATTGAGTGGTGATATCTATGTTCATTGAAATTACGTATCTTAAAACACCAAAATATAATCATGTCAGATATTAAGATAATGTGGAAGTAAATAAACATTGTAAACAAAGGAGAACTTTTTCTTTTCAAGCTCATTTTATTCCATTATGTCCACAAGACTGAAATCAGATTTCGTGAATAGAGGTAAATGACATTCTTAAAATTAAAATGAAACAAATTCAATCTATAAAATTCAAATCAAAATCAATTCTGCCAACTACATCTCTCAAAATGACATTATATATCATATTATTGCATAACATCATCATGAACACGATAACGAAATCATCTTACATGACAATGGCACAGGATAATTCCTCCCCATCTCCTCCGCCCCCTCCATCCCAACCCCTCCTTTTCCATCAAAAGCACTTTTTGAAATGCAATTGTGTCAATAATCTCGAATATTATTGTGTCTAATATTGTGCATATCATTTGAAATGCAGCAAATTCTGTTGCATTGAGTCATTCTTCTGTCTCATTCCAAATGAAGCAGGTCACATCCTTGAGGCCAGTCAAATAAAGTATAATTGTGTACTTGGAGATTTGTCTTGTAACATAAAGCTGATGCTTTCAGGATGGTGCCAGCAAAATCCTTTGCACATCCGCACACAAAACTTTAGTGCGAGAGTTTTGTAAATAATTTTCTTTATCTCTTTTCTTTTCTGCCTGAGCAGTCTCCTTTTTTTCCCTGTGTGTGTTGTACTTGTCCTCAGAGGTATTCCCCTGTGTGTGTATTGTACTTGTCCTCAGAGGTATTCCCCTGTTTGTGTGTTGTACCTGTCCTCAGAGATATTCCCCTGTGTGTGTGTGTGTGTGTGTTGTACTTGTCCGCAGAGGTATTCCCCTGTGTGTGTTGTACTTGTCCGCAGAGGTATTCCCCCTGTGTGTGTTGTATTTGTCCTCAGAGGTATTCCCCTGTGTGTGCTGTATTTGTCCTCATAGGTATTCCCCTGTGTGTGTTGTACTTGTCCTCAGAGGTATTCCCCTGTGTGTGTTGTATTTGTCCTCAGAGGTATTCCCCTGTGTGTGCTGTATTTGTCCGTGAGGTATTCCCCTGTGTGTGCTGTATTTGTCCTAAGAGGTATTCCCCTGTGTGTGTTGTATTTGTCCTCAGAGGTATTCCCTGTGTGTGTTGTATTTGTCCTCAGAGGTATTCCCCTGTGTGTGCTGTACTTGTCCTCAGAGGTATTCCCTATGTGTGTGTGTTGTACTTGTCCTCAGAGGTATTTCCTGTGTGTGCTGTATTTGTCCTCAGAGGTATTCCCCTGTGTGTGTTGTACTTGTCCTCAGAGGTATTGCCCTGTGTGTGTTGTATTTGTCCTCAGAGGTATTCCCCTGTGTGTGTTGTATTTGTCCTCAGAGGTATTCCCCTGTGTGTGTTGTATTTGTCCTCAGGAGGTATTCCCCTGTGTGTGTTGTATTTGTCCTCAGAGGTATTCCCCTGTGTGTGCTGTATTTGTCCTCAGAGGTATTCCCCTGTGTGTGTTGTATTTGTCCTCAGAGGTATTCCCCTGTGCGTGTTGTATTTGTCCTCAGAGGTATTCCCCTGTGTGTGTTGTATTTGTCCTCAGAGGTATTCCCCTGTGTGTGTTGTATTTGTCCTCAGAGGTATTCCCCTGTGTGTGTTGTATTTGTCCTCAGAGGTATTCCCCTGTGTGTGCTGTATTTGTCCTCAGATGTATTTCCCCTGTGTGCTGTATTTGTCCTCAGAGGTATTCCCCTGTGTGTGTTGTATTTGTCCTCAGAGGTATTCCCCTGTGTGTGTTGTATTTGTCCTCAAGAGGTATTCCCATGTGTGTGTTGTACTTGTCGTCAGATGTATTTCCCTGTGTGTGTTTTGTACTTGTCCTCAGATGTATTCCCTGTGTGTGTTGTACTTGTCCTCAGAGGTATTTCCCTGGATAAATTCGACACACGTGTCCTTATTAAGGATGGAAAATCGCGATGTTTTGTGATTTCAATTCTGTAATGAAGACATTCCGTGACATTTTCACTTCGTTCTCTACTGCCTCACGTGTGGAAACATGCTCACGATGGCTCTGCAAAAGACTGGAAAGACGGCTCCAAGGTAGCTTTTGTTGCATCCTTGCAGTAATGCTATGGCATTCTTGGCAATCTGTCGAGAAACTCTCGCATGAAAGCCACACCATCAGAGACATGGGTTGTCACGGAGGATGTTTCAACGTTTCAGAACGACCATTTTCTTTAATCCTGTCGTCTGCTAAAACATGTCCTTTCACTCTCTCCTCTGGCTGTTATTACCTTTCAGACGAAACAGGAAAGTGTTGTTGCGTCTGATTGGACCACCCCACGTAGGTTTTCGTTCTTTGACTTCGTTCAACTCCACCGATATCTTCACATAAACACGTTTCTCATTCCATGACATACTCCAGACACGATGGTAAGTTGTTGCTCTCTCCTCATCGCTAATGTCTTTGCATTGGTAGAATGAAGCTTTGCAATTGCATCGAGGTCCCAATTTCCGTTCTTCTTTTTCAACTTCAACAAACTTGCCTTGTTGCTTGTCAAAATATCTACCTGTATACGCTTGGCCTTTCTCTCTCCAAAATGTGTTTCTTTCTTTCTTTGTCAAAGTCAGTGTATGCCTTTGTTGACCATGTCCGATCACCAGATAGTCAGGACCATTGCCGCCATGAAGATTTACATCGTCGACATTTCAAATGAGTTCTTCCCGATTAAATGTCCCATTGTATGTATTTCCATTGCTTTCTTCCAAATTACTGAACAGATGGTTGACATTTTCAATAACTTCCTCCCCAAAACCATTGGGAGTATTGACATTTCCATTGCTTTCTTCCAAATTACTGTACAGATAATTGACATTTTCAGTGACTTCCTCCCCAAAAATATTGGGAGTATTGGCATTTTCAGTGACTTCCTCCCCATCACCATTGGGATAATTAGCATTTTCAGTGACTTCCTCCCCATTACCATCGGGATAATTGGCCTTTTTAGTGACTTTCTCCCCATTACCATTGGGAGTATTGACATTTTCAGTGACTTTCTGCCATTATCATTGGGATAATTGGCATTTTCAGTAACTTCCTCCCTACTGCCATTTTCAGTGACTTCCTCTCCAGTTACTTCCTCCCCATTAACATTGGGATCTTTGTCATTTTGAGTGACTTCCTCCACAGCTGGTGATGCTCTGCTCTTACTGTCTCTCTCCTCTTCGCGGGGCCTTTGTTACAAACCGGCGATGTCGCATTTTGAAACAGTTTTAATTATTATACTGAATTGTTTGAATTTATACTGAAAAACATTAGTTATAATTAACAATCTAATATTATTTATTTGACAAGGCATAATTATTGTGAATATACACTCACCTGATTAGTGGGGAGCTAACATTTATTCATCAGTCGGGATGTCAGGCTTGCAGAGACGAAACCAAAACATGACCGGATTGCGCAGATAAAATAAAAGACGGGAGGAGTCGGCCGGTTTGATCACGTGCCATTTTTACACGTTTTCATTGGTTGATGCTAACTAGCATCAATACACAAAATGCGTCTTCTTCTGGGCTCTCAAAAAAAAGGAAAAAGTGTTTTTCTAAAATTTTGGAGTCGGCCGGTTTGTGCCTGACACCATCGATATGTGTGTGTGTGTGTGTGTGTGTGTGTGTCTGTGTTGTTTTGTGCTCTTGTCCATCCAGTTCTGGCAACAACTTGATGTATTATTATGCATTAAATGCATGTAACTAACTACTCATTCAGTAGTGACAATTGTTTGATGTTTATTGAACAGACGCTTGTCCTTGTTTACCCTGTGTTGACAACGGTGTAATAATGTACATTCCATCACAGATGACCAGTTACCGCTTTTCTATTTCCTGGTCACGTGTCATGCCCAACGGGACTTTGCCCTACAACCAGGCCGGGCTGGACTACTACATGCGTCTCATTGACGGATTGCACAAAATAGGTCTGTTGATGGTCGCCTTACGGTAGACAGACCGATTAACTGACAATGAAACTATTCTTTGTTTTCTTACTTATCTACTCACTGACTCACTCATTTTACTGCTCATTCACTCATTTACTCATTCACTCATTCACTCATTTTATCTCATTTACAGATTCATTCACTCACACATTCACTCCCTCATTCATTCATTCACTCATTCAATCAATCACTTACTCATTCATTCACTCATTCTGCTCATTAACCTGCTCATTCCCTCAATCATTCACTCACTCCTCATCCCCTCACTCATTCATTCACTAATTTCACTCACTAGCTCACTCATTCACTCACTCATTCCCTCACTAATTTACTCACTCATTCAGTCACTCATTCACTCACTCATCCACTCACTGACTCCCTCACTCATTCACTCACACAACCATTCACTCACTAAATCACTCACTCACTCATTCACTCATCATTCACTCACTCCAGTCACCTCATTCATTCACTTATTCATTCACTCATCCATTCACTCACTCATTCACTCATTTATTCACTCACTCACTCACTCACTCACTCACTCATCGCTCACTCATTTACTCACTCCTTCACTCGCTTATTCACTCACTCATTCATTCACTCACTCATTCACTCACTCAGTCACTCACTCACCTCACTCATTCACTCACTCATGTACTCACTCATTCACTCACTCATTCACTCCCTCATGCAGTCACTCATTCAATCACTCATTCACTCACTCATTCACTCTCTCATTCACTCAATCAGTCACTCACTCACTCATTCACTCGCTCAATCATTCTCTCACTGATTCGCTCACTTAGTCACTCATTCACGCACTCATTCACTACTTCCCTCATTGACTCACTCACCAATCATTCATTCACTCATTTACTCACTTATTCACACTCATTCTTTCACTCATTCACTCATTCACTCATTCACTCATTCTCCCCGCACTCACTCACTCATTCATTCACTCACTCATTCACTCACTCATTTACTCACGCATTCACTCATTTACTCATTCATTCTCTCATTCCCTCACTCACTAATTCACTCATTCCCTCACTCATTCACTCACTCATTCACTCACTTATTCACTCACTCATTCACTCGCTCATTGATTCATGCATTGACTCACTCACTCATTCATTCACGCACTCACTCATCCACTCATTTACTCACCCATGTAGTCCCTTACTTACTTACTTAATTATTTACTTACTTTCTTACTTAATTACTTTCTTCATTTCCTTCTTTATTTACTTCTTCGCTTTATTCTTTCCTTCCTTCCCCCATTTTTTGCTAATTCTGTGACGCTAGCTAGGTTATTGTCCTTTTTTTGGCAGTCAATGCTACACTTGAAATTATGAATTTGAAATATTGACAGTTAAGGACATGTTCCCGCCACAAATAGAGCAGTGAAAGTTTCAGTAATTACTGTTGGTATTATTACGGCCGTGATCGAAAAGGTACTTTTTTAAATGTTTGTAGTAAAAGCAAATTTATTTTTACTTCCAAAATTGCTCCTTACATGGAAATAGACTTTCAACTGCTTGCAGACTTAAAAAAAACAACAACGTTCTTTGATTTCCTTAAGAGTCCATAAGGTATCTGTGGCAAATATCAATGACATCAATTGGTGATATTAATGCAACAATAAAATATATCAATTACAAAACCATACAAAGCCATTTTGACTTTGTGGCAGGTGTGGAGCCTATGGTCACCTTGTACCACAAGGATCTTCCACAAGGCATCCAGGACCTGGGTGGATGGTACAACCCCAGCGTTGTCAGATGGTTCACCGACTACGCTGACCTTTGCTTCTCACAGTTTGGAGACAAGGTCAGTCTTGTCACATAGGCTACACTTTGTTATTGATGGCCAATGTGGCAAATGTAAAAACTTTTTTTTTTTAATGTTAAGGGGGAAGGGGGACAGCGGCCCCCTGGATTGGCGAGTTTGACAAACAGGTTAATTTTCTGACTTATTTCTATCTTAGTTTTCATGCCATCTGTGGTGGTTTGATCTCTGTTTCTGATTTTCTCTTTTTAGTTTTCCTTACTACTCTTCTTAGATATTTCATTTTAAGCTGCCTGTACTCTGCTGTATTCTCTACTGTCTAAGATCCAGGTTCAACACCCAAAGAGAAGAGACGGACAATAAACTGTGTTGTATACTGCTATTTTGGCTTTTGTTGACAATTCTTGTTTACCTACAAATGCCTTTCCTAGATGGTTATATATTGCACTTGCCTTTGGATTTTCTGACTAATTTCTTCTCTTAGTTTCCCCTCAGAGGTAATCATTACTCTGGGTAATTGAAGCCGTGAACTTGTTCTAAATTATGCCTGTCCAATCTAAGATTTTGTTTTTAGCCTCCCTAGTTAATAGCATTGTTTTGGTTTTCTTTGCATTTACTCTCATTCCTCTTTTTATTTAGTTCATTGTTCATAATGTTAATATTTGACTGAAGGTCACTTTCTGATTTTCCAAACAGAGCTGAATCATCAGCAATTGAAAGCATTGATACATTTACTGGTTTGAGCTTCCACATACCCACATTCATTTATTCATTTTTGAGGATGCCTTTATGACTGAATCCATAAATGTGATAAACAAAAGAGGACTTAGGATACAACCCTGTCTTACTCCTATATCTACATCAAATTCTGCAGATACGTTTCCAGCTACTCTCACTGCACGTGTTGGTTTATTGTAAAGGCTTTTGATGGCTTTTATTAATTTTTGCTCTACTTTATGTTATTTTAAGGATTGCCATGGTTCGGCCTTCCTCACAGTGTCAAATGCCTTTTCTAAAGCTATAAAACACAGGTGCAAGTCAGTGTTGTTGTCAAGGAATATTTCTATTAATAGTCTAATTGTGCATATGTGGTCTTGTACACTTTTCCCTGGTCTAAATTCACTTTGATGTTCTTCAATGTGATCCTCTATTCTGTTCCTTAGTCTCATTTCTAATATCCTGACATACACTTTTCCTGGTATTCTAAATAGTGATATCCCTGTATAGTTTGGGTATTCCATAGTTGATCCCTTTCTTATGTATTGGTACCACTATTCCCTTATTCCAGTTGTCTGTCACCTGTTTGGACTTTCATGCTTCTTGTCATATTGCATGTAGTAGTTTGTCTGCCTCTCTCCCTTAGTTTTTAATCATTTCTGGATAAACTTGATCTGCTCCTAGGGCCTTTCTTGATTTAACTTTTCTTATTTCTTATAGCTTTCTTGAAGTCTTTATTCAAAGTAATTGCATTGTTCTTGTTTTGCTTTCCTCATTTCCTCTTTGGCGATAGTTCGTTTATTCATGTAATCTATCCTATCCTCTGGTCTCTTTGTTTGCAAGTATTTCTTCCAGGCATCCTTCTTTCTTTGATCTCAGTCTTGACATTCACATTCCCCCATGCTGTTCTTTTTCTATCTCCTTTAATTTGTTTTCTAGCACAGACCTCATCAGTACAACTGAGGAATGTTTCTTTATACATTTGAGCCTTTTCTTCTATTGTGCTATCATTCACATCCATATGTCTTTCACTGATAAATCTTCTTTTCCTAGATTGGTATGTCTCTTTTACTATTGCTTTATTTACTTCCTCTATTTTGAGTTTAATAGCTTTCTTTATTTTCTTTTTCTGTTTGTTTTCTTCAGTCAGTAATCTCATTTTGGCAATCACTAGATGATGATCACTAGATATTTTTGCTCCTCTGTTTCCTCTTACATCCAACGTACCGTAAAAAGGGAGCTGCTAGCTATTATGTAGTTTATGATTGACTTTCCACACCTGTCTTCATTTACTCTTGTGTATTTGTGGATATCTTTATGGGGAATAAAGGTGTTGGCTATTTTAATGTTATTCTTTAGGCAAAAATCTATTAGTCTCTCCATTTGGAGAAGTTGTTGTCTATCCTTCTTTACCTATTACTCCTCCTGATATTTCTATATTGTTGCCTACTCTAGCGTTTACATCTCCTAAAACCATTATTTCCTCTTTGTTTTCATGATTCCCTGCAGCTGTTTTAACTCGTTTTCAAAGATATCTTTTTCTTCTTTAGTGGCGTCTTTGTTTGGTCCATAAGCTATTTACAATTTAATTTCTCTTCCTTTTGGTTTAATATTTATCTCTAAAAGCAGTGAGCTTATAAATGTCCAATTTTCTATTAGCTTGTCATGCCTTTCATGCACTAGGAGGCCTACTCCTACTCTAGTTCTATCTTTGACATCTACTCCTGAGAAGATTAAAGTATGATTTGGTCCCACATTTTCTATTCCTTGTCCTTTTTTCATGGTTTCTGTAATGGCCAAAATGTCTACTTAAAATGTTTCCAATTGTTCAACTATTTCTAACTCTTTTCCCATTTATTGCCCTATTATTCCATGTTCCAAAATCCCAGTCCATGTTCATTTGCATATTCGTAATTGCAAGGTTAAGCCAGGTATATTGCATTTATTTCTCTGAATCAGTTTGGTTTTGGATAAGTAGGGATTAGCCCACTGTACTTTAGGTAGATGGTGGGACTGCCACCTTGAGACCCCCTACCAGGCCTTGTTATTTTATGTCAGGATTATCCCCCTTAGCCTTTGGCCATTCAAGACCAGCCTGTAAGGTAGCAGGTTGTTTTTTTCTGTCAGGTTAACTCCCTTAGCCTTTCGGCAGTCAATACCGGTCTGTAAAGCAGCAGGTTTTTTTCTGTCAGGATTAACTCCCTTAGCCTTTGGTCAGCCAAGCCCTGCGTGCAAGGCAGCAGGAAACTGCTGGAGGGCGGGATCATCTACTCCCCGTACAGGTGCTTACCTGTCCACTGTCTTTCATCACTACAGAATTTTATTTCACCAATTTAAGGAGGGGGGGGGGCGGCACCTGAAGTGATTTTTTTGCTTTTGAGTTTAGGTTTTTGCTTTAAGTATGTACATGAGTAACTGTGAAAATACAGGCATCCTATATTATTGAAAGTTTGTAGAGTCCTTGGTTGCCATAGAACGGCCGTCATCTCCGGATTTTTTACTCAATTTTCAAAATCTATTTCCTCCCTTAGTTATGAATAAAATCACTCAGAACCTGTGCTGATGATCTTTTCCATTCGATATCTAAAGGGTGACTTCGGGTTTTTCGATATTTTGGATAGTTTGTTTTTTAATGAATTTTTCTAAAATATATATATCGTGAATGTACAACAACTGCGTTTTAATAACAACAAAAATAATTCTCAATAAGTTAACAGTTTATAAAAAAAACGGCGTCATTATGAACATTGACAAGAGGAACCTGTATGCCAAATATAATACAAATCGTTCGGTAAATGGCGGAGGAGATATAATTTTAGTGTGGAAAAACTACATTTTGAGAAAAATGCAAGTAAACAAATCAACAGAATATAACACAAAACAAACGCTTTAACGGGCTTCCTTTATTGTAGCAGCCCCCTTATTCTTTCGACAGTCTCTGACATTGTTACTAATGTAAATAGGATTACAAATCTAGGTTTAGATGTGCACTGAGGTGAAAACAGACGTCGAAATGGCCAGTTTTTTGTTTGTTTCCTCTATATCCTTCGCTTGTGCGCGTGTTTACATACACTAACGTGGAACGCCTCTTATATCACACAGCGACGTGTAGATCGGTGTCGGCAAAACAAAAGGTCAAATCGTGTGCTGCAACATTTGGAGATTAGCCGCCGATATACCGGTTTTAATGCCATTTTCTCAGTCAGTGTTAGGGTAATTTACGTCAAAATTTTGATTGTTTTTACCTTCCCTCGCCTACAAAATATTTTGTAAAAACAAAACAATACGCCACATGGACATTTTTCTGCTATGAACCTGTAGATAAATGATCATTCTACCCGAATATGCAAAGAACAAAAAATCAACCTTTTGGTCCAAATCTCGCCAGTCCAGGTGCCGCCCCTCCCCCTCCCGCCCCTCCTTCATTTAAAGTAAAAGATCACCAACACTTTAGTGAATAAAGAAAATATTTGCAAAAATATGCAACTCTTTCTCTTTTCCAATTTAATTGATAGAAAAAACAACTTTATAACATTCCTTTTTTCTTCTTTAAAAATAATCTTGGCGTTAAGGGCGAGGGGGCGAGTTTGGGACCAAAGTTAATTTTTCTGTTCTTTGCATATTCCGGTAGAACGATCATTTATCTACAAGTTTATGGCAGACAAAAAGTCCATATGGCTTATAGTTTTTAAAAAAAATATTTTGTAGGCGAAGGTAGGAAATTTTTACTTAAATTACCATATCACTGACTAAGAAGATGGCAATAAAAACCCATGTATTGGGGATAATCGCCCAATGGGGCAAAATCAGGTTGTCTGACTTCTGTCGACACCGGTCGTCGATTCGGTCCTTTGCTGTGTGGCGTAAGAGGCGTTGCGCGTCAGTGTATGTAAACACGTGCACAAGCATAAGGAATAATGGAATAAAACAAAAGCTGGTCATAGTAATGTCTGTTTTTACAACAGTGTACATCTGAACCTTGTTTCAAGTCAATTCACCTTCTTGCACCTCTGGTTTTTAAACCCTTAGATAGTTTGTACTTTATCTAATTCTGTATCTCTTAGATATTTTTATTTATCATTCCTATTTCTTAAACCCTTGGATATTTTTATTTATCATTCTATTTCTTAAACCATATGATATTTTTGTTATCATTCCTTTTTCTTAAACCATATGATATTTTTGTTATCATTCTTATTTCTTAATCCCTTGGATATTTTTGTTATCATTCTTATTTCTTAAACCCTTGCATTCTTTTGTGATCACTTCTATTTCTTAAACCATATGATATTTTTGTTATCATTTCTATTTCTTAAACCATATGATATTTTTGTTGTCATTCCTATTTCTTAAACCAAATGATATTTTTGTTATCATTTTCTATTTCTTAAACCATATGATATTTTTGTTATCATTCTATTTCTTAAACCCTTGGATATTTTTGTTATCATTTCTATTTCTTAAACCATAAGATATTTTTGTTATCATTCCTATTTCTTAAACCCTTGGATATTTTTGTTATCATTCTTATGTCTTATGCTCGGATATTTTTGTTATCATTCCTATTTCTTAAGCCATATGATATTTTTTGTTATCATTCTATTTCTTAAACCATTGGATATTTTTGTTATCATTTCAATTTCTTAAACCATTGGATATTTTTGTTATCATTCTTATTTCTTAAACCCTTTAATATTTTTTGTTATCATTCCTATTTCTTAAACCATTGGATATTTTTGTCATCCATTCTATTTCTTAAACCCTTGGAAATGTTTGTTATTATTCTGATATTTAAACCCTTAAATATTTTTGTTATCATTCCTGCTTTTTAAACACTTCGATAGTTTTGTTATCATTCCTAATTTTCAATCCTTGGATAGTTTTGTTATCATTCCTAATTCTTCAACACTTCGATATTTGTTTATCAGTCCTATTTCTTAAAACATTGGATATTTTTGTTATCATTCCTATTTCTTAAACCATTGGATATTTTTGTTATCATTCCTATTTCTTAAACCATTAGATATTTTTGTTATCATTTCTATTTCTTAAACCATTGGATATTTTTTTATGATTCTATTTCTTAAACCATTGGATATTTTTGTTATCATTCCTATTTCTTAAACCCTTGAAAATTTGTGTTATTATTCTGATTTTTAAACCCTTGTATATTTTTGTTATTATTCCTACTTTTAAAAACTTCGATAGTTTTGTTATCATTCCTAATTTTTAACCCTTGGATAGTTTTGTTATGATTCTTAATTTGTAAACACTTAGATATTTTTGTTATCATTTCTAATTTGTAAACACTTAGATATTTTTGTTATCATTTCTAATTTGTAAGCACTTAGATATTTTTGTTATCATTTGTAATTTTTAAACACTTAGATATTGTTGTTATCATTCCTAATTTGTAAACACTTAGATATTTTTGTTATCATTCCTAATTTGTAAACACTTAGATATTTTGTTATCATTCCTAATTTGTAAACATTTAGATATTTTTGTTATCATTCTAATTTGTAAACATTTAGATATTTTTGTTATCATTCCTAATTTGTAAACACTTAGATATTTTTGTTATCATTCCTATTCATTAAACACTTGGATATTTTTTGTTATCATTCCTAATTTGTAAACATTTAGATATTTTTGTTATCATTCCTATTCGTTAAACACTTGGATATTTTTGTTATCATTTGTAATTTTTAAAGCCTTGGATATTCTTGTTATCATATGTAATTTTTAAACACCTAGAATTTTTGTTATCATTAGTAATTCTTAAACCCTTATATATTTTTGTTAATATTCCTAATTCTCAACACTTAGATATTTTGTTATCATTGCTAATTCTTAAACCCCATGTATGTGGTAAAAACATAATATGGGACAGAATTAGACATGAATGAAATTTTTAACATTTTTTTTTTAACTTGCAGAATTACATTTCGTACAATGAAGTCTTGAATCGATTATGGATTTGATTTTCTTTCAGGTTAAGCGTTGGATAACTTTCAACGAGCCATGGGTATTCACAACCTATGGCCACGATTCAGGCGACATGGCGCCAGGCATAGCAGACACAGGGGTTGGAGGTTACAAGGCAGCACACAACGTTATCAAGGCTCATGCCGAAACTTACCACCTTTATAAGGCAGTTTACAAGTGTACTCAAGAAGGTGTGTTAAATCTGACATTGTAATACCACATGTTTATTATTCCGCCTGTATCATCTTCCTATAAAAAAACAGACCGTAAAACAATATAAAAACAATAACAAATACAAAACAAAGCAAAACAATATAACACAGTATGCATTTACGAAGTAAAACAATTGTGTTATACCTTATTAATATAAAAGGGGAGATATACGAATCAGTAGATAGGTTCATTTGGATATGTATGAGCTCATGGTTTGGTACACGTATGTATATGTATTTTATTATATATATATATATATATATATATATATATATATATATATATATATATATATATATATTATATAAACATATATTGTATATTATCGCTAGATTGTTAGAATCGGAGCGATGATTGGTAGAATCAGCCTATTGCATTTGCAATACTTTTATAGCCAATTCTATCATTCCACCAACCACATATTGTGCAGTATATGTAAGAATATATAGATCGACAGGTTGCTGAATGGATAATTATCTTTATAGATAACTAAATAAATAGCTAGATAGCTAGCTAGCTAGCTAGATAGATAGATAGATAGATATATAGATAGCTAGATAGATAGATAGATAGATAGATAGGTGGACAGATAAATATATAGTTAGATAAATAGATAGATAGATAGATAGATAGATAGATAGATAGACAGATAGATAGATAGATAGATAAATGGATAGATCACAGCATCGAATTCCTGTAGCAAATCGACCCTCTTGTTGTGGCAGGCAAAACTCATTACCCATGTGCGCTTACCTGTCAGGGTTCAAGCACGGTCAGCTGGACTCCCGGTTAGCTGATCGCCCCTTTGAGATTTTTATAAAAAGTTACACTTTGTATCTGGCTATAACAGCATGTCTTGGAGACCGATTACCTCAGCCTTTGTTTCTACCATACTATCAACGTCTTGTCTGCTCTCTGAAAGTATCATTTCTCTTGGATTTGCTACTTTTTTTTTAAAAAGCACTTTTAATATGTATGTATATTTCTTGCCAGGGTTTTTGCTTCGGTCATTATATTCTATCTAATTGCTAAAAAAACTATGTGAACATAGTTAACGAAATGAGTATATTTCAAGGATTGGTTATCGCACTTCACTCTGTAGAAAAATTAATTTCCGGTCACAAACCATTACAAAGCTCTAACGTTCTTCCTCCACCGACTCCTTTTTTTGCCTAAGTTAAGTATGTATGTAACGTGTTGTCCTTGAGCGTAAATCTTTTTTTAACCATTCAAATATTCCTTATGCAATCAATTTTTACTAACCCTCTTTTTTTCAAATAAATCTAGTATGGATTCCAGTCGAGAGAATCAACATTTTGCCGTCAGTGAATTGTGCCACATATGTGGAAAGAAAAAACTTAACACATAAAGAAACAAAAGGCAAAAGAAAGCCACTGATGTGTGATAAAATGCGAGACAGCAGCACATTCCATAGACAACAACATTACATGTCAGACAGACACTCGTCTCACAGAGCTCGGGAGGCATTACAATAATATGGCAGTTGTTGGAAACAAGCACAAGAAACACAAACACAGCTTGACCTCTATCAGTCTTGCCTTCTTTTAATGACAATGACATTGATAAAGCCACATACACTCAAGAAGTACGGGACACAGAGCATAAATTATCCCAAATAACACATGACAAACTTACACATAAATCGGATCCATTGCATCATCCTTAGATAAAAAGTTCTTACCAAACACAGAATCACACCACAGGCATACTACAGTCGATCTTTTATTGGCAACCACTGTCATAAATAGTTACAGAATAGGTTTATACAGACCTTACTCAAACAATCATCACACCGACAATGGCATGCACACATTGTCCAATAGTTATTGATGAAACATACACGATAGCGTTAGTTTTCAACAATATCAACAAAGCATTTAGTAAAGTCCACAAAAGCAATCTCACACACAATGACAATTTTATGAAAATTCAATTAATGACATTCAACACGATATAGACACATACATGAGCATGTATAGACAAAGCTTTCCAAACAAAACAATCCCAAAACAGCATATTTTAGAGCAGCATACACGACAGTACAAATTGAAACCGGTTGCTGGGTGAACAGGGACCACAACGCTGTCATCAGTCAATTGCAAGGATAGAGAGACGAGCACAAGGCATTATAAACTCACAAATGAGAATGAAGTTCATAATGAATACAACTATTAAAGCAGCCACCCCTGGTTCACGCATGCAGACCGACCTGCAAGTAACATTAAATGTACATAGTGATACATATCTTATTTCATTGTGTTTAAGAGTTATTCCTTCAATGATATTGTTTGTTTTCGTTAGTCTCATTATAGGAATCTTTTTAGTATGTATGTATATGTATGTATTGTCTTAATTTTGTGAAAGTTTGATGACATGCCTATGTACAGATTTGTTGTTAAACATTTCACTTAATACCCTATGGCTGTCATTGTACTGAAATGATGGACCTATTGAGGCCTTGATTGTGTGGAAACGAAACGCTTCGTGATAAATTTCTTTCATCAGTCAATCGCAACACTCTCTTTAAAAAGTTGGGGAAGCCTTCACATTTACTGTCGATGGCTATCTTAACAGATAAAAGCTGTTTAATTGGACCTATAAGTCACCGATAAATGCGGCAAAGCCAGCAGGGAGCCAACGCTACATGGCGGCCCTTTGCTGACCTCGGTCAGCGTGACCCAGGTGCACCGCGTCGGCCAACTTTTAGACTTTTCAATATAAATTTGATAGATTTATGTAGAATGGAGTCATAACTGATTCTGATTAGAAAGTAAACAAGTTTTATTTCGAACACACATTTCTTATGCATTACAAAACGGCTTGTGACATATTAATCTTCCATACATGTAACTGAAAGCGAAATTTTGTAAAACGTTAAGAAGTATTACAATGTATTTCACAATAAAAAGCAACAATTCATAAATTATATCACTGTTATCAAACACAGCTGAACAAACTATAACACATACAACAAACCTAAGCAAGCTTTTCAGTGCTTATAACACTGTTTTGGTGTATTCTATTTGTTTAAAAGAAGAAAAAAATACCCCTTATATTTCCACAGGTGAAATTGACATCACTCAACCCTTACCCTAACCCTATTTCTACTGGTTGTATTTCAACAGGTGAAATCGACATCACTCAATCTTTACCCTTACCCTATTGCTACTGTTCGTATTTCCACAGGTGAAATTGGCATCACCCAACCCTTAACCTTAGCGTGTTCATATTTCCATAGGTGAAATTAACATCACCCAACCTTTTATCCTTTATATTGTTTGTATTTTTACAAGTGAAATTGGCATCACCCTACCTTTACCCCTACTATTGTTCGTATTTTTACAGGTGAAATTATCACCCTACCTTTACCCCTACTATTGTTCGTATTTTTACAGGTGAAATTGGCATCACCCAACCTTTACCCCTACTATTGTTCGTATTTTTACAGGTGAAATTGGCATCACCCAACCATTACCCTTACTATTGTTCGTATTTTTGCAGGTGAAATTGGCATCACCCAACCTTTACCCCTACTATTGTTCGTATTTTTACAGGTGGAATTGGCATCACCCAGCCTTTACCCTTACTATTGTTTGTATTTTTACAGGTGAAGTGGCATCACCCTTAACTGTGACTGGTTTGAGCCCGTGATCCTATTCATGCTAGCGATGTCGAAGCAGCAGAGAGGGAATGCAGTTTTTTCATTGGCTGGTTCGCCCATCCTATTCTGGTCAATGGAGATTATCCGCAAGTCATGAAAGACTACATCCTGAATGCTAGCATGAAGGAAGGAAGGCTTGTATCAAGGCTACCGGAATTTTCTAACAGCAAAAAACAAAATTGCAGGTGTGTTTAGAATATAAGGACATAAGATTGACATGAGATTATAATTTTTGTTCCTTCACTACAGGCAGGCTTTCTGGCTTAGCATCAAATTCCAGAATGTTTTCCCTTTTATTCAAGTTTATGTTGCTATTAAATTCCAGGATGTTTTCCACATTATTTAAGTCTGTTTTAACATCAAATTCCAGGATGTTTTTCCACACTGTTTAAGTCTGTAACATCAAATTCCAGGATGTTTTTCCACATTATTTAAGTCTCTTTTAACATCAATTTCAGGATGTTTTTCCACATTATAAGTCTCTTTTAACATCAATTCCAGGATGTTTTCCACATTATAAGTCTCTTTTAACATCAATTCCAGGATGTTTTTCCACATTATTTAAGTCTCTTTTAACATCAATTTCAGGATGTTTTTCCACATTATTTAAGTCTCTTTTAACATAAAATTCAGGATGTTTTCCCGCTTCTTTCAAGTTTGTTATCATCGAATTACAGGATGTTTTTCAGTTTTTTAAGTTAATGTTAATATCAAATTCAAGGAAGTTTTCTGCTTCTTTCTAGTTTGTGTTTAAACCAATTTCAAGAGATTTTTCCGCTTCTTTCAAGTTTGTATCGGGCGGGGGGGGGGGGGGGGGGGGGCTCCTCCTGAAGTGATTCTTTTTTTTATTTTGAGTCTTTGTTTTTAGTATATACATGAATAACTATCAAAATACAGTCATCCTATGTCATTGAAATGTTTGTATCGTCCTTCGTTGCCATAGAAACAACCACCTTTTAGTCCCAAACTCATGATCCAGGTGCCCCCCCCTAACATCAATTTCCAGGAGTTTTTCCCGTCTTTCCAAGTTTGTGTTAACATCAAATTCCAGGAAGTTTTTTCCCCTTCTTTCAAGTTTGTGTTAACATCAAATTCCAGGAAGTTTTCCCCTTTCTTTCAAGTTTGCGTTAACATCAAATTCCAGGAAGTTTTTCCCCTTCTTTCAAGTTTGTGTTAACATCAAATTCCAGGAAGTTTTTCCCCTTCTTTCAAGTTTGCGTTAACATCAAATTCAGGAAGTTTTCCCCTTCTTTCAAGTTTGCGTTAACATCAAATTCCAGGAAGTTTTCCCCTTCTTTCAAATTTGTGTTAACATCAAATTCCAGGAAGTTTTTCTTCTTCTTTCAAGTTTGTGTTAACATCAAATTCCAGGAAGTTTTTCCCCTTCTTTCAAGTTTGCGTTAACATCAAATTGCAGGAAGTTTTCCCCTTCTTTCAAATTTGTGTTAACATCAAATTCCAGGAAGTTTTTCTTCTTCTTTCAAGTTTGTGTTAACATCAAATTCCAGGAAGCTTTTCCCCTTCTTTCAAGTTTGCGTTAACATCAAATTCAGGACTTTTTCCCCTTCTTTCAAGTTTGTGTTAACATCACATGCCAGAAGTTTTTCCAATTCTTTCAGGCTTGTTTAAAATTCGTTATAACGTCAAATTCCAAGTTATTCAGCTTCTTACAATTTGTGTAAACAGGAAATTCAAGATATTTATCCGCTTCTTTTTAGTTTGTTTAAACATCAAATTCCGAATGATTTTCCGCTTCTTTTAAGTTTGTGTTAACATCCAATTGCAAGATGATTGTTTGCTTCTTTCAAATTTGTGTGAACATCTATTTTCATGATGTTTTTCCACTTCTCTCAATTTTGTGTTAACATAAAATTCCAAGACGTTTTTCCGTTTTTTTTTCAAGTTTGTGTTAACATCAAATTCCAGGGCGATTTTCCTACTTCCTTTAAGTTTGTGTTAAGGGGAAGGGCGGCAATAAAGGATCGATATTTTTTTACTTTTGATTCAAATTCAAAACTTTCAATGGGTAATGGCTGTTTACCACCTTTAAAACGTATATTATAGCCCGAGTTACAATATTCCAAAACATAACCGACATTTGGATTTTTAAGAGGTATTTTATGGTTTGTAAGTCACACATGGCTAATACGGCATTAATCAAACTTCACTTTTACATTTGTATAGCAGCTGTCTCCATGATTGTCGCATCTTTTTTCTGATTTACAGTGCTGTCTTTCTTTTTACAAATATTTTGTTTTTACATATTTCGTCATTGTAAAACTTCTCAGATTGTTCAAATTTTATGCACATATATTTATGTCTAAAAATAACATTTTGAGAAAAAAGCGATTGAAAATAGAAAAGATTTATGGGCAGCATAACACCTTTAGGGCATCCCAATGCCATATGATGGTCCTCTCTCGAGCCTGTCAAGCTCCTCTTGATGTCTGCTTCACCAAATCATCTAGATCTATTTTCAAAACTTTCCTGTTCTTTGTACATTTTCTGAGATATTTTCTCAAATGTTTTTTTTATGTAATGCTGGCATCTCCAAATGTACACAGCAATGGCTAAATGCATATGGACCCATACCACACAAATTAGATTCCAGCACATGAAATATATTTACTGTGAAAGCCTTCATTCCCCTCTCCCCACCTGTTTCTTCTTGTGTGGACGCCAATGTTGTCACAATAGTTTTCTTACACACATTGCGGAACACCTCTAAAAATAGACTCATCCCTTTACTTTCCATCCTGTTCGCTCTCACGTTCAATTTTTCCTGCCAACATACACTACAAAGGAGCTGTGAAACTATGCTGTCAATTTGAATAATATCTGTTATTGTTTTATCAAACCTACCGACTGCTTCCTCGTGTCCAAAATAACACAGTTTTTTCTTTGATGGCGTAGTTTTCGTGGTTGAGGGATCCACGGTGGACGGTCCAGCGGCGAGTGTTACGTCATGGATAGAATGAGGGAAGATGTAGAAGCAGGGAGGGCGCTCGGAGAATGGGCATCGTGAACGGAAGTCTCGGTGATCGCTATGGGTGGGAGGGGAGCAGTGGTGGCCACGGTGCTTACAGTGACATGCGGTGATGGAGTTGGTAAAACAGGTATAGGCGATGGTGGGGGAGGGGGGGGGGCAGGAGCTGGCGAGTCAATAGCATGCATGTCAGTTGATTGTTGTGTGGAATCTCATGGCATTTTGTACGGGATATTGCTAGGTTTTTCTTATGATTTACAATGAACTTCTTCCTCCTTGGCATTATGAACAAATTTGTAAAGATCAAACTAATTAAAAATGAATACAAGAAAATCTGTCAACAGCTAAAATTAAAACAGAGAAGAAATGCTTGGGTATTTCAATATTAAATGAATATCC
The DNA here is from genome assembly GCA_037039925.1 of Doris montereyensis. Taxonomy (NCBI): domain Eukaryota; kingdom Metazoa; phylum Mollusca; class Gastropoda; order Nudibranchia; family Dorididae; genus Doris; species Doris montereyensis. The sequence goes on from JAXRKP010002840.1 coordinate 20,972, forward strand.
TAGTAATAGAAAAGAAATGCGTGAATAGTGTCCAAGGAAAAACAACTGTAATCAGTCACAAAACGTGTTTGTAAAGCAATAAATATCTAATTCAATGATAACACAAAACGTGTTTATAAAGTAATAAATATCTAATTCAATGATAACACAAAACGTGTTTGTAAAGCAATAAATATCTAATTCCAATGATAACATACAACCTGTTTGTAAAGCAATAAATATCTAATTCAATGATCATGAAACGTGTTTGTAAAGCAATAAATATATAATTCAATGATAACATAAAACCTGTTTGTAAAGCAATAAATATCTAATTCAATGATCATGAAACGTGTTTGTAAAGCAATAAATATCTAATTCAATGATAACACAAATCGTGTTTGTAAAGCAATAAATATCTAATTCAATGACAACACAAAACGTGTTTGTAAAGCAATAAATATATAATTCTATGATAATACAAAACGTGTTTGTAAAGCAATAAATATCTAATTCAATGATAACACAATACGGGTTTGTAAAGCAATAAATATCTAATTCAATGATAACACAAAACATGTTTGTAAAGCAATAAATATCTAATTCAATGATAACACAATAAGTGGTTTTAAAGCAATAAATATCTAATTCAATGATAACACAAAACGTGTTTGTAAAGCAATAAATATCTAATTCAATGATAACACAAAACGTGTTTGTAAAGCAATAAATATCTAATTCAATGATAACACAAAACGTGTTTGTAAAGCAATAAATATCTAATTCAATGATAACATAAAATGTGTTCGTAAACCAATGAATATCTAATTCAATGATAACACAAAACGTATTTGTAAAGCAATAAATATCTAATTCAATGAGAACACAAAACGTGTTTGGAAAGCAAGAAATATCTAATTCAATGATAACACAAAACGTGTTTGTAAAGCAAGAAATGTCTAATTCAATGATAACACAAAACGTGTTTGTAGAGCGATCAATATCTTATTCAATGAGAACAGAAAACGTGTTTGTAAAGCAATAAATATCTAATTCAATGATAACACAAAACGTGTTTGTAAAGCAATAAATATTTAATTCAATGATAACATAAAACGTGTTTGTAAAGCAATAAATATCTAATTCAATGATCATGAAACGTGTTTGTAAAGCAATAAATATCTAATTCAATGATAACACAAAACGTGTTTGTAAAGCAATACATATCTAATTCAATGATAACACAAAACGTGTTTGTAAAGCAATAAATATATAATTCAATGATAACACAAAACGTGTTTGTGAAGCAATACATATCTAATTCAATGATAACACAAAACGTGTTTGTAAAGCGATAAATATCTAATTCAATGATAACACAAAACATCTAAATATTAAACTACAAAACATGTTTGTAAAGCAATAAATATCTAATTCAATGATAACATTAAACGTTTCTCAAAGCAATACATATCTAATTCAATGATAAGACAAAACGTATTTGTAAAGCAATAAATATCTAATTCAATGATAACATTAAACGTGTTTGTAAAGCACAAATACTATTTCAATGATAAGACAAAACGTGTTTGTAAAGCAATAAATATCTAATTCAATGATAACACAAAAACGTATTTGTAAAGCAATAAATATCTAATTCAATGATAAGACAAACGTGTTTGTAAAGGCACAAATATCTAAATTGCACGATAACATTAAACGTGTTTGTAAAGCAATACATATCTAATTCAATGATAAGACAAAACATGTTTGTAAAGCAATACATATCTTATTCAATGATAACACAAAACGTGTTTGTAAAGTAATAAATATCTATTTCAATGATAACACAAAACGTGTTTGTAAAGCAATACATATCTAATTCAATGATAACAATAACAACTAAACCCAGATGCATAAAGAATCACAGGGGCAAAGTCAGATAAATAAGTATAGTCCAATGTCAATATATGTACTGTATTAAGTATGTGGAAACCAATTCAACCAAGCGAAAAGAAACCAATAAAAGTGAAAACATAACAAATAAACACGCTTGAATGGGGCAGCAGACATGCATATGTTCTATTTTGGAATTGAAATACCTATTTGACACTGGCATCCAATGAGCTATTAGCAGCTTCCGTTACGAAACTTTCCGGGGGCCGTTGTTAATCTCCCCTGTCAGGTGACACTTTCGAGTTTGCACAATGTGTACGGTATTGACTATATATGGAATGATGATATATCAAGGGTGCTTTGTTATAAAATAGAAATAAAATCAGAGATTCTCTTTGGCTCAATGATCATGGTTTCTTGAAAGAGGTGTGAGTAAAGTTTCCATTGATATATGGCGATTGCATCTATGTAAAGGGGAACATGGTTGGATCGCATGATGAAAACGTCAATTATCGTTGGGGGTTTTTTCTGATTAGAATGTACGAAACTATTGAGGTAGTCTACGTCAAATAGTATTTTTACGTTTTGCCGACACCGATCTACGCGTCTCCCATCGCTGTGTGATATAAGAGGCATTGCGCGCCAGTGTGTATGTAAACACGCGCACAAGCATAGGATATAGAGGTAAAAATAAACTGGTCGTTTTGACGTCTGTTTTTCACTACAGTGCACATCTAACCTAGATTTATAATGCTATTTACATAAGTAACAATGCCAGAGACTGTCGAAAGAGTAAAAGGCTGCTACACCAAGGTAAACCCGTCTGAAGCTTTTGTTTTTTTTTGTTATTTTATATTGATTTTTTACTTGCATTTTTCCACCGTCTTTCTGTACTAGGATAACATGAGAGTAAATGGCAATCATTGTTGAAAAATTGTGTTTGACTGCCTGATCTAGTTATGCTTGTATTAATAGGATAAACAATATCCCTTTTATAATTTTAAAGAGATTTTGAATGCCCAATGTGTGCTCATTGTATAATTTGTGTTTGTTTTGACAAAATTGTTTTCAGGCACGGCTGATTTCATCGATTGAACCATTACACCTCACAGATGGCTTATTCGGGCACCAGAAGGAAAAGGTTACTTTAGAGATCAACATGTGGTTGGATACAAGAATTCCAAGTGGCTCACGTAAGTACATATGAATGAAGATGAAATAAATGTCCGGAATTAATAATTGTTCATGTATGAAAGTATGGAAACTATCATTGTAATTACCTGCATTGGAAATTTAGATTTACATACCCTAGTCTTGAATTTTGACATATCATATACATTGTAACTTTGAAAGTCGCTTTCTACACTCTGAAATCAGATTTATAATGATCATATAAAGCATTGCCTACAAATACCCACTTAAACATGAAAGAACGTGGACATGCCAATCAAAAGGATTGATTCATTTCCCCCTTTCATTCATACCCTTCGCCCCATAATCCTCTTCCATTTCGCCCTTTCATTCATACCCTTCGCCCCATAATCCTCTTCCATTTCCCCCTTTCATTCATACCCTTCGCCCCATAATCCTCTTCCATTTCGCCCTTTCATTCACCCCTTCGCCCAATAATCCTCTTCCATTTTCCCCTTTCATGCACCCCTTCCCCCATAATCCTCTTCCATTTCCCCTTTCATTCACCCCTTCGCCCCATAATCCTCTTCCATTTCCCCCTTTCATTCACCCCCTTCGCCCCGTAATCCTCTTCCATTTCCCCCTTTCATTCACCCCTTCGCCCCATAATCCTCTTCCATAATTTCACCCCTTCGCCCCATAATCCTCTTCCATTTCCCCCTTTCATTCACCCCCTTCGCCCCATAATCCTCTTCCATTTCCCCCCTTTCATTCACCCCCTTCCCCCATAATCCCCTCTTCCATTTCCCCTTTCATTCACCCCCTTCCCCCAAAATCCTCTTCCATTCCCCTTCCATTCACCCCTTCCTCCCATAATCCTCTTCCATTTCCCTTTCCATTCCCCCTTCTAATCCTCTTCCATTTCCTTTTCATTCACCCCTTCCCCCCATATAATCCTCTTCCATTTCCCCCTTTCATTCACCCCCTTCCCCCCATAATTCTCTTCCATTTCCCCTTCCATTACCCCCTTCCCCCCCATAATCCTCATCCATTTCCCCCGTCGTTTCCTTGTCTTATTCATTCATTTTCCCCCTTCAATTCTTTTTTCCTTCATTAATATCTCTCTTTTCCCTTCAATTCTTTTTTCCTTCATTATATCTATCTCTCTTCCTTCAATTCTTTTTCCTTCATTAATATCTCTTCCCTTCAATTCTTTTTTCCTTCATTAATATCTCTCTTCTGACTTCAATTCTTTTTCTCCTTCATTAATATCTCTTCGCTTCAATTCTTTTTTTTCATTAATATCTCTCTCTTTTCAATTCTAATTCTTTCCTTCATTAATATTTCTCTTCCTTCAATTCTTTTCTCCTTCATTAATATCTCTCTCTTCCCTTCAATTCTTTTTCAGCTTCATTAATATCTCTCTTCCTTTAATTCTTTATCTCCTTCATTAATATTTGTCTTCCCTTCAATCCTTTTTTTCCTTCATTATATATCTCTTCCCCTTCAATGTTTTGCTGCATTATTTCCCCTCCCCAACCCCACCAACTCATTTCTTCCAACATTTATTTTTTCTCTTCCACTTATATTAATTTTTCCTTTTCAATTTTCTACTTCCATTCATTTTCCTTTCCATTCATTCTATCGTCCTTCCATTTTTCCTCCTATCGATTTTTCCTTCCATTTCTTTTTCCCTGCCATTCATTTCCCCTTGCATTCATTATCCCCACATCCATTTCTCCTTCCATCCATATTCCATTCCATGCATTTCCCTTCTAATCCATATTCCATTTCATTCATTTCCCCTTCCAATCCGTATTCCATTTCATTCATTTCCCTTCCAATCCATATTCTATTCCATTCGTTTTCCATTTCATCCATTTTCCCTTCCATCCATTTCTTCTTCCATTTCATTTTCCCTTCCACCCATTTTCCTTTCCATTCATTTGTCCTTCCATTCATTTCCCCGTCCATCCATTTCGCCTTCCATCGATTTGCCTTTCGATTCATTTGCCTTTTTATTCATTTCCCCCTCCATCCATTTGCCCTTCCATTCATTTTTCCTTTCATTCAATTTCCTTTCCACCCTTTTTTAGCCTTCAACTCATATGCCCTTCAATTCATTTTCCTTTGCATCTATTTTCCCTTTCATCCATTTGCCCTTCCATCCATTTCCACTTTCATCCATTTGCCTTTCCATTCATTTCTCCTTCCATCCATTTGCCTTTCCATTCATTTCCTTCTATCCATGTCCCCTCCACCATTTCCCCTTCCATCCATTTGCCCTTCCATTCATTTCCCATTCCATCCATTTTCCTTCCTATTCATGTCCCTCCCATCCATCTGACCTTCCATATATTCGCCCTTCAAACCATTTCCCAGTCCATTCATTTCCCCTTCCATCCATTTGCCCTTCCATCCATTTGCTCTTCCATTCATCTACCTCCATTCATTTACCCCTTCATCCATTTGCCCTTCCATCCATTTGCCCTTCCATCCATTTACCCCTCCATTCATTTGCCCTTCCATTTATTTGCCCTTGCATCTATTTTCCCTTGCATTCATTTCCAATTCCATTCATTCTCCTTTCCATTCATTTCTCTCATCTATCTCACCTTCCCATTTATTTGCCCTTCCATCCATTTCCCTTCCATTTATTTGCCTTTTATTGATTTGCCATTCCATTAATTTCCCCTTCCATCCATTTTCTTTCCATCCATTTCCCTTCCATCCATTTCCCTTCCATTCATTTCATTTCCATTCGTTTGCCTTTCCACCCATTTTCCCATCTATTCATTTCCTTTTCATTCACTTTTCCTTCCATTCATTTGCCCTTTGCATTCATTGTTCCTTCCATTCATTTGCCTTTCCATTCATTTGCCCTTCCATTCATTTTTCCTTCCATTCATTTGCCCTTCCATTCATTTCCTTTCCATTCGTTTTTCCTTCCATTCATTTGACCTTCCATTCATTTTCCTTCCATCCATTTGCCCTTCCATTCATTTCTTTTCCATTCGTTTTTCCTTCCATTCATTTGCCCTTCCATTCATTTGCCCTTTCATTCATTTTTCCTTCCATTCATTTGCCCCTTCCATTCATTTGCCCGTCCATTCATTTGCCCTTCCATTCATTTTTCCTTCCATTCATTTGCCCTTCCATTCATTTCCTTTCCATTCGTTTTTCCTTCCATTCATTTGACCTTCCATTCATTTTCCTTCCATCCATTTGCCCTTCCATTCATTTCTTTTTCCATTCGTTTTTCCTTCCATTCATTTGCCCTTCCATTCATTTTTCCTTCCATTCATTTGCCCTTCCATTCATTTCCTTTCCATTCGTTTGCCCTTCCATTCATTTGCCCTTCCATTCATTTGCCCTTCCATTCATTTTTCCTTTCATTCATTTACCCTTTCATTCATTTTTCCTTCCATCCATTTTCCCTTCCCATATTTCCCTTCCTTCATTTCCTCTTCCATCTATTTTCCCTTTCATCCATTCTCCCCTCCATATATTTACCCTTCCATTCATTTCCCCTTCCATCTATTTTCCTTTCGATCCATTTTCCTTCCATCCATTTTCTCTTTCATTTATTTCCCCTTCCATCCATTCCTTTGTGTAATTCGCCTCGCAGGCAGACGTGTTTCTGTGCTGCACTTTAATCTGGATTTGTATGTGTCTATTTCATTTTTAACATCCTGGATTTTTATATCTACACATTCGTCACATCTAGTTTTCTTAACTGTGTTTGAATTTTCTATTTTAAATAAGCCGTTTTTTCGTTTATTTCTAAATTTGAAGATGGATTTTGCAACATCAAGTCACCTTATTTCGTTCAGGTTTGGTGACATTTTTACTCCATTCCATTATCCGATTTCTACTCACCACATGCTACAAACCATTCACGCTAACAAACTATAACATTTTAATGTTAGCGACTTTTTTACCAACGACCAGAGACAATGTCGTGGTGGCCAACGTAAGCAACGACTTATTCAAACAATGTATGGTCGGAGACCCCAACGTTGCAGTCGTGAGCCCCGCCCCCTCTCCCTCAAACGCTCATGGCGGTTCCTTGTTCTGATAACAACTACAACAACGACGAAAATAACAACAACTGGGCAAGACAAACCAACGAAAACATCGCATTCCCTGAGCACATATCAAGGGTTATGTGTACTCTATATGAACTGAGAGTGGCGAGAAATTCAACACCAACGAACTTTAGACTGTGTCATTTAAACATTAACAGCTTGAGAAATAAGTTTGAAGAAATTAAAACTGTTTTAGTGAATAATTTGACTGACTTTCTCACTATTTCCGAAACAAAAATTGATGAATCTTTTCGTGACACTCTTTTCGAAGTAGAGGGATATAAACTACAGAGACGGAGCATGATGCCTATGGAGGAGGAATAGCCACGTGGGTGAGATCTGACCTCGTGGCTTGTCGACGTAAACAACTGAAACAATTCTTACGAAATAATGCTTGACGACTCAAAATGGCTGATTTTCGCTGTATACAGACCATCAGCATGGCTTACTTCACCAAACATTCTATTAGGATGATGGAGACAGCAACGGAATCATTCGACAATATTATAGTCATAGGAGACCTCAATTTTAACATGGAATGTTTTGAGAAGTCAAAAGAACTTGAAGATCTTTGCGACATTTACGATATGAATCATGTGATAACCCAAAGTAGATGTTTCAAAATTATACACAACCCATCCTTTATTAATGTAATTCTCACTAACGAAATAGAATTGTGTGATAAACAGGTAAATTTCAGCACAGAGGTGAGCAACTATCACAATCTTATCTCAACATGTATTAAATGAAAAAATCCCAAACGTAAAACCAATTAAAGAAATGCTATAGAAGTTTTTAAACATTTGACTCGGAAAAATATCAAGAAGATTTAAAATTTACTATGACCAGTAAGACCGACGATTTCAAAACGATATAGATGTTAATAGCCTCATGTAAAATGTAATTTTGGTAGCAAATAAACATGAGCCAATCAAACATAGGTACCCGCATAAAAATGTTGCTGTGCCTTACATGAATAGCACACTCATAAAGGCCATATATCGTAAAAGAATGTCATACAACAAATACCAAAAGGATAAGAACAAAGAAACTGGGCAACTTTAAAGAATGTAGAAATCGTGACAAAACTGAAGAGAAAATCTAAAAAATACTTTCTTGACTGCTGCACCGGTGGCCAATAGTAAGAATGTCTGGCCCAACCAAAACCCTTTCTTTCCAACAAAATCAAATCAAGTGAGCAAAAGCGAATTCTGAAAAGGATGACAAAGTTGTAAATAATACACAAAGTGTGCAAAACTTTCAACAATTTCTTTGTCAACGTTGCGAAAGACATTGGTAACAGCATATCACTAGATTCAGAATTACACCCTAGCATTAAGGCCATAAAATAAAACACACTAAAAGTACCAAACTTTGAATTCAAAGGAAACTAACCCTGAAACAATTAAAAATTAAAATAATTTAAATGTCAGAAAGTCGACTGGCGAGGACACAATATCTGCCAAACTCCTTAAAGCCAGTGCCCCAATATTGAATGAGCATATATGCAATATCATAAACAAGTCTATTAGAACAAGTACATTTCCAGATAAATTAAAGATGGCACAAGTAATACCACTATTTAAAAAAAATGACCCATTAGATATAAAGAATTATAGACCAGTAAGCATCCTACCTATAATTTCCAAGATCTTTGAAAAAGTCATGGCACTTCAGCTATCCGAATATTTTAATAATATTTTTCATGATTTTCTTTGCGCTTTTAGAAAAAACCATGGGTGCCAAACGATTATACTTAGACTTATAGAAGACTGAAGCTATCCTTGGATAGAAATCACTAGTCACTGCCATATTTATGGACCTATCCAAAGCCTTTGATTGTTTGCCCCACGACATTCTTTTACACAAATTATCGGCGTATGGTTTATCGCAAAACTCTGTTTCTCTGCTCCAAAGTTATCTTTCAGATAGAAA
>JAXRKP010002841.1:5000-12500 GCA_037039925.1 Doris montereyensis
AAGGAAAGGGCCTGCCTTGGGATAAAAATGATCTACAGTCGATGAGCCTGCACTTGTACGGGGATAAAGATTATGAATTTATCTTTAAATCACCTTTGCAATAGAGGTGAGAATTGAGGGAGAACTTGTCCAAGTTGCATGACACAAACTCTATTGTTGTGTACCCATTGATGTTAGCTAGCTTTTCAATTAATTGAACACAGAGACCTATTTAATTCAAATTTGTTCGTTTTCATCTTATTTTTTTCTCCTTCTCAGAGAATTGGGAGAAATGTGGCGAACGTTTTCGAAAGTTGGCGGTGCGAGTGTGGACGAGTGTGTGTGTGTGTGTGTGTGTGTGTGTGTGTGTGTGTGTGTGTATGTGTGTGTGAGTGTGACTATCAACCATGGCTATAGTATGCCAAATTGTGCTGATGGACATGTTTTAAACGACGTATCATGAGAAATGTAAATCAAAGGAAAAATCATCATTCGTTGGACAATAAAGATTATTATCGTTATCATCGTGTCAAAGGCTAGATGTGATGATAGTAGAGACATTAATAATCATAATACATTAATAGAAGTAAGGCCGATCGTGTAAGCAATATATAATAATATTAAACTAGGCCTCCATACAAATGTACTTACTATAACAACAAGTACATAATATGTATTTGAATGGATGTGCGCATTGTACACACACAAACAAAACAAAGCTAGGAATTTTTTCTCTAGAGCTACAATAAAATTTCCTATGATTAGACCTGAACATGTCTGTTATTCGACCTGTAGTGGAATATGGAAATTGTAGAATGAGCCCTTGGTTTAAACGGCAATCAGTACTTAGAAAATGTACAAAGACGAGCGACAATGTTATTTTAAAGAGAATTAGAACAATTGTATAAAATTGATTTAGAGAATTAGAAACATAATTATGAAAGAAAACCCAATTGTATAAAATTGTTCATGATACAGATGATATTGATTATATAAATCATTTCTCAACTATTTTCATGTAAATTCTACTCGGGGAGATAGATTCAAGATACATATTACAGGAAGTTGTATTTATGTAAGATAAAATTTCTTGTATGATAAGAAACAGTCCAAACACGGCACAGTTTACAGTTCAAAACAAAGAATTCAAAACGTATTAATTATTTTTAAAATGCCATTGATATAGAGATCTATAATTTAGAATATTTGTATGATGAATGAATGTGCATTGTTCTTATTGATTTATGTTCAATTTCAAAACCCCATAAGTGTATTGAAATGTATGGGGCATTTAAATGTCAAACCTCTGCCTCTGTTAGGATATTATGTTCTATCTGGATCTAGCTAAGCCTCCTTACTATACTATTATGGACGCTCATGGATCTAGATTTAGATCTTAGTCACATCATGATTCTGCTAACGTTCAAGAAAGGATCTAGTCTAACAGTCTAGTCCTGTGCTCTACTTGTATTCTGCTGTGAGAAGGCCTTGACTAATAATGCTCTTTCTATGGGATATTCGCTTCTTAGTAGCATGAGCAGATGTTAAAATTACTCTTACCAGAAGTGACTTTAGGAAATACACGCACAAAAGATACATGTTTTTAATAATTTTTCTTGAAAAATATGTAATATAACGAACAAAAGTATGTGCTTACGTAAAATTTATTGATTATTACATCTATATGTATGCTAAGTTTCACTTTTCTAGGACGTATAAATTCTGCGTATAGCGTGTTGCGAATTTTCGATGTAACTGAATAAGTAATAATTTACATGTATTATTATTATTATTATTACTGTTATTATAATAGACAATGTCAACATTAATTTTTTGTGTGGTCAATTGATAAAACTGTTCAAGCAACTGTGACCGAATATAATGTTTTAAATACAAAGGTTACCTATTGGGTTTATTGTAACCTACATGCCCCAAAGTAACCATTTTTGTTGTGACTATCTCCATGAAACAGTAGCCTATCACATTTTTAAAGTTTCAACCAGAAAGATATAAAGAAGCCCTTCTTCCTTCACCACCTAATGCCTGGAACACAATTACATGGAAGTCCCCATGAGATGGTAAATAGCTGTAAATCTCATTACACTGATACCTGGAACACCATTACATCTAAGTCTCCATCAGATGGTAAATAGCTGTAAATCCCTTTACAGGACACTGGACCGAAGGTTGAATCCTAAAGCTTCTGGATTGATAGCAAACATATTGCTATTATTACTTTGGAGCATTTTTTGCAGCTTCTTGCATCCCCCCACCCCCCCCCACCCCACCCCCACCACCTGTTACGTTTTTCATTGCTTTGCATAGCCAAGTGAAGACCACACCAACTTTCGTTTTTGCAATAGGGAAAAACCTGTATAAGATAAAATAAAAATTTGGAGTCTAGAAATAGAATGGTGCGGTTTTATTATGACGTTTCACATAGCATGATAATATGCCAATGGTGTTAAGGAAATGTTCCAACCGTCGATGGGGCATGAGGAATTGAAAGATACGGTTTTTGTTAAGACATTTCACATAATATATTATGTCAATGGGGCCACAGGCAACTTTTCTTTCTTAGTTTTGTCAACATGCACTATCTGCCACAAAGATTTTGAATTATGTGAATAAACTTTTGAGGTAGAATATGGAATTTGTGAACATGTTGAGAAACAAACATCTTCTAAATTCACATAATTAAAGGAGTCATTTCAATAGTGTGCCTATGTTACATTTTGTGAAACGAGACAGAGACATAATCGTAGGGAATAAAACGAAATCATGCTTCCTGAAGAGTGTAAAAATGATGTGATGAAAATTACATCACATTTACAGCCGTTTGGAACCCCAAAACCAACAGTGCCAAAGTCTATAGTTTTTTTGGCATCTTTCTCCAAATAACGCAACTGTGACTTAGGCATGCTATTGAAATGACCCCTTCAAATGAACACAGATTCCCAGCAAGGGTCAGATTATCACAGCGGGCATATCGCGTTACAAGGCTATGAAAATTATGCAGATAAAATTAATTTATCGGCCACTTTCTGGTTATTTAAGCAAAGTTGACCTAACAAAAAAATTTTTGATGCAGTTGTTTTGTTTTAATGAAGCACATTTTGAAAATAATATACATATATTATAAATCTACACAAACGATGAAAAGAGTGTTTCGATGTTACACCAAGTCCATCCTCACGTAGGGATGTGAAACACGTGCCCTAGGCAAAAAGATTGAGGTGAGAATCCAAGCAAACGAAATGTGATTCTTGACAAGAATGTTACATGTCTCGTCGACAAAGAAAGAAACAAACGAAAACATTCTCAAGCAGACAGAGAGAGATACATATAACTCTCCTCAATAAAATAAAGAAAAGGCAGGCAATTTTTTCTTTGAACCATGTAATGAGTAGAGGGGAAAATGAAAAATATGGTCGCCAAAGGGGAATATCGATGGGACACGATCTAGAGGACGACAAAGGGGAAAGATGCTGGATGGAATTGCAGGATAGTTGAAGATAATGGAAGTAGACTACTTGATAAGAGTGACCAGCCTTCGAGGAGTGTGGAAGAACATGATGGTCAACGCTACACAGCAAAACACTTGATGATGATGAGGAGGAGGAGGAGGAGGATGATGAGGAGGATGATTATGATGATGATGATGATGAGGAGGAGGAGGAGGAGGAGGAGGAGGAGGATGATGAGGAGGATGATTATGATGATGATGATGATGATGATGATGATGAGGAGGAGGAGGAGGAGGATGATGATGATGATTATGATGATGATGATGAGGAGGAGGAGGAGGAGGAGGAGGAGGAGGAGGATGAGGAGGATGATTATGATGATGATGATGATGATGATGGTGGTGGTGGTGGTGATGATGATGATGATGATGATGATGATGATGATGATGATGATGATGAGCTAACAACGGTTTTACTTTTCTAAACTATGTCTAAAATTGCTGTATGATGAGCTAACAACGATTTCACTGTTTTAAACTATGTCTAAAATTGCTGTATGATGAGCTAACAACGATTTCACTGTTTTTATGTTAAAACGATGTCTAAAATTGCTAAACGATGTCTAAAATATGATGAGCTAACAACGATTTTACTGTTCTAGACTATGTCTAAAATTGCTGTATGATGAGCTAACAACGATTTCACTGTTCTAGACTATGTTTAAAATTGCTGTATGATGAGCTAACAACGATTTCACTGTCCTAGATTATGTCTAAAATTGCTGTATGATGAGCTAACAACGATTTTACTTTTCTAAACTATATCTAAACTCGCTGTATGATGAGCTAACAACGATTTCACTGTTCTAGACTATGTCTAAAATTGATGTATGCAGAGCTAATAATGATTTCACTGTTCTAGACTATGTCTAAAATTGCTGTATGCAGAGCTAACAATGATTTCACTGTTCTAGACTATGTCTAAAATTGCTGTATGCAGAGCTAACAACGATTTCACTGTTCTAGACTATGTCAAAAATTGCTGTATGCAGAGCTAACAATGATTTCACTGTTCTAGACTATGTCTAAAATTGCTGTATGCAGAGCTAACAATGATTTTACTGTTCTAGACTATGTCTAAAACTGCTGTATGCAGAGCTAACAACGATTTCACTGTTCTAGACTATGTCTAAAATTGCTGTATGCAGAGCTAACAACGATTTCACTGTTCTAGACTATGCCTAAAATTGCTGTATGATGAGATAACAACGATATTAATTTTCTTAAAGTGGTTCTAAAATCATTGTTACTTGGCTTTTTTTTTACGATTTCACTGTTCTAGACTAGATGTAACATTGCTGTTACTTGGCTCTTTTATGATTTTACTGTTCTAAACTAGGTCTAAAATTGCTGTTACTTGGCATTTTTACTATTTTACTGTTCTAGACTAGATGTAACATTGCTGTTACTTTAGCTTTTTATGATTTTACTATTCTAAACTAGGTCTAAAATTGGTATTACTTGTCTTTTTTGCGATTTTACTGTTCTAAACTAGGTCTAAAATTGTTATTACTTGTCTTTTTTGCGATTTTACTGTTCTAAACTAGGTCTAAAATTGTTATTACTTGTCTTTTTCTGCGATTTTACTGTTCTAAACTAGGTCTAAAATTGTTATTACTTGTCTTTTTGCGATTTTACTGTTCTAAACTAGGTCTAAAATTGCTGGTACTTGTCTTTTTTTGCGATTTTACTGTTCTAAACTAGGTCTAAAATTGCTGGTACTTGTCTTTTTGCGATTTTTACTGTTCTAAACTAGGTCTAAAATTGCTGGTACTTGGCTTTTTTCTTATTGTTTGCGCATTTTGTTGTTAATTTGTTTTTGTTTTGTGTTTGGACGGGGGTACTTTTTGTTTTTGGTTTGATTTTGTTGGCTTGTATTTTATTCGGCATTTGCTTCTTATTTTTGTTTTGTTTCTAGAACAATCAAGGAATCAAAAACTTGAAAATGAAAAACTAGAATAATCTTTATTGTTGATTCTTATGTTAATTTCTTTCTTTTTTTTTCTTTCTTTTTTTGGGTGGGGGTGAGGGGGGGGAGGGGTGAGTGAGTTGAGAAAACACTCTACTCTCGATGTAGCGTTCTGGAAGAAACAACCCGAGGAAAAATACATTTTCTTTAGGACTTTTGTTGTTTTTATTTTATTTATGTGCTTACCCAAATAATTACTAAAACTAGACCTATGTTATTATGTTATTGTTTATATTTCGAACGCGTGAAATTTGTTCGTAAACGAAAACTGAAGTCAACTGAAATACAAAGACTAAGATAACAACTAGAAAGAGATAACCAGTAAATAGTAAGAGAAAAAACACAAACAAGAACAAAAAACAAACAAACAAACAAATAACTCATCACCATCAAAAGCAGACCAGTTAAAAATAACCGCCAACTCGTCGCCTCCCCCTCCCCCCCCCTTCCCCCTCCCCGTAATCCTTCTTCCCAGAAATGAAACCGTCAACGACGCTGTATGTAATCCGTAAGCCTTTGATTCAAACCTGAGTGATCTGTTAACCCACGAGACGCGTGCCATCACTGTTACATTGCCGAGATGTCAGGGTTAAAATAATGTTTTAAGAAATTACCAACAACAAAAGCTACAAAAAACGTAGTCATTATCTTGGGTGGGGGGGGGTGGGTTTGGGTTTTTTTTTGTGTACTTCCTGTTTTGTATTTATTTTCTTAGATTGTTCTTTTTGTTTTACTTTCTTCTCATGTATATATTATTATCCTTATTATTTATTTAGCTGTTTATTTTTTTATATATTCATTATCTTAGGTACAAAATATTCAATAATGTATGATTAGTTCTTATAGTTTCATTATTTGATCTTGTGTTGTCTTACTATTTGGAGTACACGTATCTATTTTTAGTTTCATTATGAGTTATCATACTTTCGTGATTACATAGTTTCATGATTAGTTACTATAGTTTATGACAGGTTATCATAATTTCTTGACTAGTTATCAAAGCTTTATGATTAGTTATTATAGTTTCAGGATTAGTTATTACAGTTTATGATTATTTATTGTTGTTTATATTTAGTTTTTATAGTTAATGAGTAGTTATTATAGTTTATGATCAGTTATTATAGTTTATGATTAGGTTGTATAGTTTATGATTAGTTATATAGTTTATGCTTAGTTATCATAGTTTCATGACTAGTTATCATAGTTTCTTGATTAGTTATCATAGTTTATGATTACTTATTCTAGTTTCATGATTAGTTATCATAGTTTCTTGATTAGTTATCATAGTTTCTTGATTAGTTATCATAGTTTCTTGATTAGTTATCATAGTTTCTTGATTAGTTATTATAGTTTCAGGATTAGTTATTATAGTTTATGATTAGCTATTTTAGTTTCAGGATTAGTTATTATAGGTTGATGATTAGCTATTTTAGTTTCAGGATTAGTTATTATAGTTTATGATTAGTTATCATAGTTTATGATTAGTTAGTATAGTTGCATGGTTAGTTGTTATAGTTTGATGATTAGTTATCATAGTTAATGATTAGTTATTATAGTTTCATGATTAGTTGTTATAGGTTGATGATTAGCTATTTTAGTTTCAGGATTAGTTATTATAGTTTATGATTAGTTATCATAGTTTATGATCAGTTATTATAGTTTCATGATTAGTTATCATAGTTTCATGATTAGTTATTATAGGTTGATGACTAATTATTATAGTTTCACGATTAGTTGTTATAGGTTGGTGATTAACTATTTTAGTTTCATGATCAATTATTATAGGTTGATGATTAGCTATTTTATTTTCATGATTAGTTATTATAGTTTATGATTAGTTATTTTGGTTAATGATTAGCTATTTTAGCTTCAGGATTAGTTATTATAGTGTATGATTAGTTATCATAGTTTATGATTAGTTATTATAGTTTCATGATTAGTTATTATAGGTTGATGATAAGCTATTATAGGTTGATGGTTAGTTATCATAGTTTATGATTAGTTATTATAGTTTATGATTAGTTAT
>JAXRKP010002841.1:17500-25000 GCA_037039925.1 Doris montereyensis
GAAAGCAGAATTATTTCTGGAGACTGAATGTCTGTAAGAAATCCCATATATGGCAGATGGCTTTAAGGAAATTGAATTCTCTCCTCTCAAACATTGACCTAAAGCTCATAACAAATACAGTAATAATGGGGTTTGACTCTGGACTAGGGTAAAAGATAAGACTTACATTTGAAGTACTAGTTTACTGAAAGACAATCCAGTTTCAGAGTTACATTGAAGTAGCATCCCTGTAGCTATAAATGTCATTAAAGAATATGAACAACACTGCATTGGAACAAGGCTCATCAAAGCCAGGTGGCTGTAAGTCAGAAGGGCAGTCACACGACTGGTGCCAAAAACGACCTGACGGCACCAAATCTACTTTCTCGACTAGCTACTAGCTACACTTCAACTATCACTACAACAACCCCCCAGAGAAACTAAAATGCGGTGGAAAAATTATTCAAGCGCACCCTTTGAGCCGAAAATTTCTTTGAATTCTTGAAGCATCTTTGCCTTGACGGAAAAATCTGTGCGGAATGCAGCAAGGGCTTATCGCTGCCTCCAAACCTCCAAGCGGGGCTTTTGGTGAAGATGGCAGCCACTCGCGGATCTCTGACAATGCCAAGGCATACCCGAACCCCAGGCACGTCAGGTCAGGCCTAGAATTATGCCGGATATTGCAGGACTGGGAGTGCTGCGGTCAGCTGTGGACAGTCGTCATCAGCCATCACCCTGCTGCTAGTTCTACCTTCCTCGCAACCGCCCCCACCCCCCCCCACTCCCCGGCCTCCCTTTGCTGGTCCAGGTACCAGCGTCACCACTGCCGATGTATACGTAGGCACGGGCGACACGCATTCCCGGTGTGTTGTATTACAATCTATATACCCAACCAAAAAAAGGAAAGGTGCACGATTGTCGAATTGAAAGGGAAACGCGATAATACTACTACTAATAATACGAAGATGGCGGCTAACCGAGTTGTGAGATAACCCTTCTCTTTTTTTTTTTCATTTCTTTTAAACCATTCTTAAAACTAGTAAAAGATTCGAGCCTTTGACTATCGTCTGCTATAGCCCCCCTTCTTACCTGTACGTCATCGGCGGGTGACTTGTAGGAAAAGTAGGGAGAGTAAAACTGGTACATGAAATCCACGCAGCTCATGGCAAGAGAAATTCACGCCAATGTTATGCCATGCGAGCTACTGGGGTGTCCAGGTCTTAGCGCTACTCAGTCCGGCACCGAGCCTGCATAATTTGCTTTCCCAATGCTCATACCACGCGCGTCTCCCCACTGGGCGGATCAATAGTCAGAATACCTTCCTGGCCAGAAGCCCTCGCGCATGCCTCGCGCTGCTCATTCCCTCAGCTCACGAGGAGATCGGCATGGGGTAACGCCCCTTATTTCCGTCTTCACTTTCCATTGGCCAATCGGAGCGCACGTCTTTGGGAAAACTCAAAAACCCATTACCTACACACGAGTTTCAATAGGTATAGGAGGGGAAAGGGGGGGGGGGGCGCTGTCTGAATAGGATGAAGAAAGAGGAAAGCATGGGGATGAAGAAAGAGGAAAGAGTGAGGATGCAGAATGAGGAAAGGGTGAAAGTGATCTGATATAAGAGCCAGGTGGGGGGGGAGGGGAGATAGCATGAAAAGTACTCAAGGTAGACGATTGAGTAGAGAGAGAGAGAGAGAGAGAGAGAGAGAGAGAGAGAGAGAGAGAGAGAGAGAGAGAGAGAGAGACAGACAGACAGACAGACAGACAGACAGACAGACAGACAGACAGACAGACAGACAGACAGACAGACAGACAGACAGACAGACACAGAGAGAGATCGATAGAGAGAGACAGACAGAGAGAGAGAGAGACAGAGAGAGAGAGAGAGAGAGAGAGAGAGAGAGAGAGAGAGAGAGAGAGAGAGAGAGAGAGAGAGAGAGAGAGAGAGAGAGAGAGAGAGAGAGAGAGAGAGAGAGAGAGAGAGAGAGAGAGAGAGAGGAGAGAGAGAGAGAATAGAATGGGGTGGGGGAGCGAGGGAGGATGACAATCTATAGGCACGCGCGATGAATGCAAGGTGATGTGGCGAACACACTCTAGGTTCGCTGTCTTTCTCTCCAGGTTTGCTGTCTTTCTCTCCATTGTCGATTGTTTTGCTGACCCTTTGATCTAGGCCGGCGATCTGGTTCAGCAAATTGGCCTGTAAACACCAGGCTTGTGTCCCAACCGCTAGAATCAACAAGACATCAGGCCTAGTCTCTCTTAATCCGCTTCACTTCTCAGCTGCGCCAATGCCCAAATCCCGAAACCCAGAACCCAATATCCAAAATCCCTAACTCAAAAAACTCCAACCAGGCACTTGTACCATTTGTGACGCAATCCCAGTAATTGAATAACTTGCCATTTTTGTTCACAATGACCATATGTCGCTAATTGGTGAAAATGCATCACACCGTGAGCTTTAAAAGATCTTACATTTTTAGGTGAGAATATTAAAACAAGTATTAAATTATGTCTCCCCCCCCTCATGACCAATGATCTCGGGACAAATCAAAATATTTCCATGTTAACAATACCCTCCAGGTGCTTTTTACAAATCTATCCTCCAAAGTGTTATGGGTCGTTCGATGACCTACTGCGGCGGGAATCCTAGATTGGATAGCAAGGACAAAATAAATGCGTGGAGTATAAATTGTCAAGAGAGCGGAAGAAAAGAAAATGTCAATCAACTTTCCTCAGTATCGACTGCCCTGTTGTTACAAATTGTCAAAGAAAAATATTGCCCATAAAAAAAAAATTCAATTCCTATCCCCTGTTCGACTAAATTCAACACCATATTCCATTACAACAATGCAAGCGAGAAAATTATACATATATAAATTCATTTATGCCTACATCTATTAGGCTCCTGTAGACAAGTTCTTCTTGGCAATACATTTTTGTTTTTTGTTCATGTTTATGTCAACATTTACTATTCACTACTCTCGTTCCACTGTTATTATCGTATACTATTCATTAGCATTATCCATATTATTTTCTCCTTGTCAAATGTATCTGACAAAACAATGTGCCGATTCTGGACAATGAATCTCTTGAGTTTTGAATCTTGAAACAGCAAAGTAGGGAAAGGTAAGATGGAAGGGAAGGGAAAAAGAGAAAGAGGATTAGCCAGCAGCACCCACCATCAAACAAAGGCTGACGGGGCTAAAATGGTTATTCATAACAATATATTATGATAGTAAGGGCTGGAAAGTTTCTGTAACGATTCTTACGTTGTCGTAAAAAATGCCGGTTGTGGTTTTGAGATGCCGTCCAAATAATGAACAGAAATCGATGATGTCAAAGGTTTAAAAAAGAACTTTAAAAGTGAGTGAAACAGGGAATTTGTAATCAGATTACGCTGGTTGAAACGCTTACTGACCCAAGATTAATTATTTTCATGACGTTCTATTTTTAACACATGTACTTCACTCTGATTTCTTAACATGTCATCATAGGACGTGTTAATTAGTTCCCAGCCATTATAGGCAGATAAAGATCTTCTCACAATTTGAGTATGATTGTGAGCTCCTAAACCTAGGAGTTTAAAAGGACTTTAGATACAATGTCTACGGGCAATTTTTTTAAGAGACGAGTCAAATGGTTTGGATGTCATGAGAATGGGGCCACAACAGCCAGACTCAATCAAAGGCCTACAACATGAAGTTTAATGAACTCAAGGCAAGAAGAAGACCAAGGGAAACATGGATCGACTGACCCACAGAGACCCTCTAAAGACATACATACATCCAAAAGGCAACAAACCTGGCCCATGTCTGACAATTGCATCTCCCCTCGACACCTTGCGCTATAAGAGGACAGAAAATGTATAAGTAAAGTGAAAGTCAAGTTATTCTACTTTTATCTTTATTGATTATTCATTGTTACACTGCTCAGTGACGATTGCTCATAATATCATATTTTCATCAATTGCCAATATACGGAAGGTTCATTGCAAAGAAAGACACTTTCACGTGACCCCCACCATATACCCGTTCCAACAATATTACTTACACTTAGTAGATCGACAGACAGACATACAGACATATATATATATATATATATATATATATATATATATATATATATATATATATATATATATCATATTGTATTATTTGTATAGATAGACAGATAGCTAGATAGATAGATAGATAGCTAGATGATAGGTTTGAAAGACAGATAAATAGATAGATAGATAGATAGATAGATAGATAGATAGATAGATAGATAGATAGATAGATAGATAGATAGATAGATAGATAGATAGATAGATAGATAGATAGATAGATAGATAGATAGTTGTATGAATGAATGAAGTGGAAGATTTTGAGGAAATGGGTGAGGCGATCTTTTTGTGTGTTAAACTATCACTTTTAGCATTCCACCTATGTATTTAATATTATTCATATTATTACATCGCTTAATTTCTGTGCGTATTTTACTTTTTCATTTCCAATTTACACTTTGAACGAAACTTACAAGTTACACCACACTGTTACTTCACTAGTGACCACAAAACTATTCGGTGGAATTAATATTGGGGTTTTTATTTACTTTTTACTCATCTTCATATCATATTATCTTCTTCTGTCTTCTAAAAGGATACACAATTTGTAAATATTGTCCTTAATAGTCACTGATTAACTCAAGTAAAAAGTATTCGTTAACTGTCAACGCATCAATTTTGTTGATATATTATTATCCCGTTCTACGCAGACCTTTTCTGCTTCAAAGTTGCAAAATTGTTTTTTGTTGATGCTTCAAAAGGTGGCGCTGCGGTTTGTCTCCCCCAAAATGGCTGCCACCTCGATCCTCCTTCACGAATCTCTCCGCCCGGTTCATCATGCGTCCTGACAATGGGACGCCAAAGCGCTGGAATCTTCTAGAAGCTAGCTGGTGTCCTCGTTGTGTTTGGATGTCCTTGGTCACGTGGTCGGACTCAGAGGCCATCGGGCTTTGATGTGGTTGCGGCCGTTGTTTGGTTTCATCATCATCTCTTGTTTGCCCCTGGTTTTAAAACAAAGGAGTGAGTGTGTGTGTGTGGGGGGGGAAGGGGGAGGGTAGTTTCTTAGGGAGAGGAAGACAGTGGAAGGACAGAACCGCAGACAATGGTGGGATGGATTGAAGACGTTTTATTAGAGAACAGTGAAAGTTATTTTGGTCCTTGGAATTCATTAAACTTTGCTTCTCCTCGCTTTCCGTCGACGTGGTGTTTCTTTGCCTCTATGTTTCTATGCCTGCCTGTTTGTCTGTCTGTCTGTGTCCGTGTCCGTGTCTGTGTCTGTGTCTGTGTCTGTGTCTGTGCCTGTGTCTGTGCCTGTGTCTGTGTTTGTGTCTGTGTTTGTGTCTGTCTCTGTCTGTCTGTCTGTTTGTCTGTCTGTCTGTCTCTCTCTCTGTCTGTATCTCTCTCTCTGTCTCTCTCTCTCTCTCTCTCTCTCTCTGTCTCTCTCTCTCTCTCTCTCTCTCTCTCTCTCTCTCTCTCTCTCTCTCTCTCTCTCTCTCTCTCTCTCTCTCTCTCTCTCTCTCTCTCTCTCTCTCTCTCTCCCTCTCTCTCCCCTTCCTTCCTTCTGTCTTGTCTCTTTTTCCCCTTTCTCATCTATTTCCTTCTTGCATGTCTGTTCATTTCCTTCTCTGTATCTCAACAGCGTTTGTCTAGAGTGTCCTTATTCCTGGGGATACGGTGGCCATAAGGTAAGATGTCTGCCTCGTAACCAAATGATCGTGGGTTCGTGTCCTGATAAGTTGAAAAATTTTCGGGATTTTTTTTTCTGGGAAAATTCCACCCCTGGTCCAGTTAGGCAGATCGACAACGAGTCTCATTAGAGACAAACAAAAAAAAAGGAGATCTCATTTTGTGAAGATCACAACACTCATTGCATGTTAAAGGTCCGCACTGAGAGATATTTTAGTTTTAGATCTTTTCTTCCAAGTGCTATACGAAAGTTTGATCATACCTTACTTTGTAAGCGCAATGACATTTTCCTCACAGTGTTTAAGAAATGTAAATTGATGGATTGTGAATGAATGATTTATGATAAGTTAATGAATGTATACATTGATGTATTCTTTTATTTTTTCAAACGGAAATTGTGATAACACAAGTATAATTTCCTTTTTAAAGGATCAATAAAGATGATTGAATTGAATTGAATTGAATTGAATTGAATTGAATTGAATTGAATTGAATTGAATTGAATTGAATTGAATTCGCTATTTACAGGGAAGTCCGGGAAGACATTTTTTTAAATCCTCGAGGTCATCTTAGCTGTGCATGGGGGTGGGGGGAGGGGGTGGGGGCAGGGGGCAAGAAGAGTAAAAATCACAATTTTAAAATGTCCTTCCTCCCATTGCAGCAATAACTCAGTGCCCATCTTTCATCCTCCACTGAATCTTTCTTTCTTTATAATGTTTTTCCCTCGCCACCAGTCTCTTCCATTTAGCTTTTGTTAGATATGAAGATTATTCACCTTGATCTAGCTATTGATTTAACTGCCAACATAATGTCACAACACTGCAATAACTGACCAAATCTATACGTTGAGGCAACGCGAGTCAGTTTTGGTTTGATTTGATTTACCCACATTCATAACTAAGGTATTTTATGTAGGATTTTTAATCTTGCCCGATTGCCCTGTACACAGCCAATGGGTCTTTAATGTGCACAGAGTGCTGTGGTCTGCACACAGGGCTTCTTTTTCATTGACCATCTCCGATAGAACCAGGTACTTAGAAAAACTCGCGAAAAATTGTCAACTGTTGGCGGGGCTCGAACCCGCTATCTTTTGAGTAAGAGGCTGACACTTTACCTCTGACTACCTAGTCTCCCTCACACACACACACGAGCCAGACTCAATCTCTGATGCATTAATCTGGCCAGATCAGCACCCCGCTCACTCCTCACTCCCTCATCTTTCTTGTAAAAGAGAAACCAATCTGTTATCTTATCGAATGGAAATAGAAATGGAACCCGTAGATTAAGCAAACCACACAACACCGAATGCAGCAAGGATTTGTCTCAACGCGACCCAAAGGTAAACAAAACAATTCGTGGCATTTTTTCAACCGTGGAGTGAGTGCCACTTCCATCTCATACACCCTCCGTCATTGACCAAATAAATAGCCAAACTGGCAACACGTACTAGATCTACTTTCCATGGCTGTTGCCGTCAACACTGTGGATGAAAGGCAACGGGTCCTAATCGAGTCGGGAAGGCAATGCGGCTACAATACATCGACCTCAAGGACGTTCTCCAATCGGTGAAAAAATTTAAATGCAAAATAATTACAAATAAATAATAGATTAATACTATGCTTGTTATATCATATCATATTATCATATCGTAGCAAAGGTAGGTCATTTGATCTTTAAATGCCCCATAAATTTTAACACAATCACGGAGTTTAAAAATGATTGAACCTACAATAATCAATAAAGACAATGCACATTCAGTCATTGGTAAAAACATATTTGTTTCAGTTATAATA